>PUQB01000135.1:0-403406 GCA_003024785.1 Selaginella tamariscina
AAACATTTTCTCCATAATAACTGGGTTATCACATTATACACAATTTTGTAACTGTATTATATTTACAGGTGAATATGAGACGCAGTCTTTGGTTGAGGCAATTGCAGGGCATTTAGATACACAGGCAGGCTCTATTCATGTCTGGCATACCTTGGCCGACTGCTTTCTTGAGATCTCTTCATGTATCCAGGAAGAAGATGAGACATGTGATATCTCGTCAGAGGACCTTGTTTTCACGTTCTTGGACAGGACTCCCCCTGGAAACACAGGCATTTCCCCGACAACCTGCTCACTAGTGCCGATCCCAGTAAGTTTATATATATAACTATAGAGACTGTCATGCTAACTTAAACACAAACATATATATTATATATTGTAGATCCAACGGTATTTTTCACTTGAGCTCTTTCACACACGCGCACATGTACACACTTTTTCCTTGTTAATCGATAGGTAGGGTGTATGTTTCGTTTGTTTTATAGGTTTGTTATATAGTTAGAGAGGTTTGTTTTACTTGTATACATGTGTTTAATTTATAGTTTCTGTACGTAGAAAATGACTCGGCATTAGGATTAATTTTTAATTAATCTGTTTTTTCAGCTAATCGTGGAGATTAGTGGCTTATAAAGCAGCTTGTGCAGCACATATATATGGTCCTCAGTTCGAATACGTTAAAAGAGCTTTACATATACTCCAAATGCTCAAGAAAAGCGTTCTTCAATCTCGTACAAACACATTGTCAGAAATCCTTGTCAATATTGGGAGTTTAAGGGAGCCTAATCAAAAGATTAGTAGGTAAACAAGTAATTAAGTTTTACATATACGTGTGTATATGTGTGCGTGTGCGTGTGCGTGGTGTTTGTCTAACTGCAAGTTGTACAACTAAAGGTCTAAACAGCGTTACAATGGAGGTACGTGAGTTTCTCTCATACTGAACACTTTTTAATATATGATAGTGAGTTGCACATTCCCAGCTTTAATATATTGTATAGAGTTTTTATTAGAGAGTTTCACATAGGTTATAGATTGAATATAATTACCTGGATGCTTTATATATGTAGTTTATAAAGTTTATGTATATTTTTGATAATAGTTATTATTAATTATTTTATGTATTTTTATTATTTTGTAATAAATATTAAATTCTATTCTGTAAATTTCATTGAGAACACGGATCTTACAAGATATAGACATCACGTGGAAGTACAGCTTGGTGTGATTTGATGGAAAATTATTTAATTCTCCTCAAGGTTAGTTCTCATAATTTAGATTAATATTTTACTTGATCTCCAAGCATTGACATTATCTCTTTTGTCGTGGTCAGCTTTGTCTATTCACTCACATGGTTTCGTCTATCCCCACGAATATTTATGAGATATTCGTAGAATATCCTTTTACTGTTCACACAGGCGTCAAATTCGAGCTTTCTATCCGGCGTATTTATGTCGCTTTCATTTTCACATTGTCAGTCTTCTGGGAGTGTTTAATTTTCTCTCCAAGTGTTGAGCTATGGCTATAGAGATTCTTTGTTCGTCTCTCTTAGGGTTCTACATTTTTCTGTGTGGTCTTCTTTCTTGAGCGCCTCGGCTCTCGACAATCACAGGACTAAGCGCCGGTACTCTCTTTCTCTCTCTCAAATCCCGTTCTTGCCTGTTCTTCACAGGCATTTCATATTCTCGGGACAAAGATCGTTCTTTTCTGTGCGTTTCTGTAAGGCGCTGTTCTTGTGTGCTCTTCTTTCTTGATCCGGCACGGCGACTTGGCTATGGACGATTGCAGGTCTAAGCGCTGATCGTTTATAAAGAATCATCAGATATTCCATGGCGCGACAAAAATCGCTCTTTTCTGCATGTTTCTGTAAGAATTTGGAGGCGCTGTAGGTTCAGGTCGCCGTTCTTCTGAGAATTCTTGTGCTTTTCTTGCTTTACTTAGTAATCGCCTCCAAATCGCTCGTATTTTGAGGCGCTCCCAAGGTACATGTGTGCGTGTGTATAGAAAACTTAGGCGCTTCGGATTCTTACAAATGTCATGAAAATGTAGGTTCTTTGGAGGCATATCCCACTTAGATATAGATAGAACTGTGAAAATGTAGGATCTTGTTTATGCGGATTCTTATAGATAATCATGGAAATGTAGGTTCTTTTTCATATCTTATGTTCGAAACAGAAAGTGCAATCTTTATGTCTAGCTTCGAAATCATGTGAGAAAATGTAGGTTCTTGGAAGATATAGTGTGTTTCTTTTTACTTTATAAAAGCCCAATTCTAGAAACTCATGGTTCTTGATGCAGAAATCTACAATGGGGAATGACAACAGATGGGTTCCCAAGATATGGCTGAGTGGTTCTTCTGGTGCTTTTGTTTGCTATCCCTCTTATCTAATGTGTACGGCAGACGGATATTGAGCTCGGATCCTCCACAAC
The DNA here is from genome assembly GCA_003024785.1 of Selaginella tamariscina. Classification (NCBI taxonomy): domain Eukaryota; kingdom Viridiplantae; phylum Streptophyta; class Lycopodiopsida; order Selaginellales; family Selaginellaceae; genus Selaginella; species Selaginella tamariscina. Next base: position 2,422 of record PUQB01000135.1, read on the forward strand.
CGTTTCCTTTCGGCATCGATCCCAGGTTGTATGCGCCTTTTCTTCCTCCTCCTGTAATTGTCTCTCCGGCACCTGGCGAGCTTGAGAGCCCTCAGTCGTATGGTGCTTCACCTCCGTCCCCGCCGTTGGATCTGTCCCCAGCTGCTTCTGCACCTCTGCCAAAGCCCACTGCTGTTGTTCTCCCCGCCTGGTTGGTTACTGGTGCGCCAAAGGCACACGCACCAGGTGAGTAATTCATTGTTGATAACATGGAAGTCAAATTCTTTATTCATACTGTTTATGATCAGTTACAAACTGATTACAATACGGGTTATGTATGTATCTAAAGGTTTTACGACATTTGAATGTGTGGTGTGTATGAATTTATCTATATTTGTCTATATACCAACTGTGAATAACTTTAACTAGTTTATTTAAATGCGTTACTGAGAGAGAATATATTAATAAATTTGTAAAATTTATTAACGCATACATGGATCTTATTTACTTTAAATATATTTACTTGATTAATAAACAATTCGAGATTAGATGTTTATCAATATGCGTGTGTTGCTTATAATCAGGTTATAATGGATTATGCATCTGTATATTGTGTGTGTATATGTAAGTCATACATGGATATATAGATATATATATATATATATATATATATATATATATATATATATATATATATATACGTGTGTGTGTGTCATTAGGACCGCTGCTTGCGACAGATGAGGAACAAAGTGTACATAAACTTAGCAAAGGTTTGCTTCTTACCATAATCCTCGTCCCCACACTGCTCGGAGGATCCATTTTGTTTTCCACATTTGTTGCGTGGATGTGCCAGAGTCCTCCATCTTTGAGGCATTCTCTTAGCAACAGTCATCGGAGTGATGGGTCTTCAAGTAAGCTAATATTATTCTTATTGTTATGATAACAGGTGTGTGTGTGAGTGAGTGAGTGAGTGAGGAGAGGGTACATGTTGAGTGCATGTTCAGGAGGAGAATATACATCCTTTAGTTATCATTACTACTATTATATGTTATCATCATGTTGTATATGTGTGTGTGTATACACACAGATCATGTTACATAGTCAAAAGTGCCTGTGTATGCTTTTGCATACAAGTTCCAAGTGCGTGTCCAGAAGTGAATACCTTTTATCATCATACTACCATATGTTATCATCGTACTTGTAGCTTTACCAATGTTTTATGTCATCTTCAATTCCTCTTATTGCTATTATTATAAGATACCTTATTATTGATATTATTATTTTTAGGAAAATTTACCAAAATATACATGAAAATTGAGTATTTTGACATAAAAAAGCTGTTTGGAGAAGTTTATATTATTAGAATTAGAATAATTATGAAATTCTCTTAAAAACGTTCTACAATTATTATAATTATTATTAGAAGTTTTCGAGAATGCTATTCATTTTTATTAGAAATATAAAATTAGTAAAATTTTCTCAAAGTTTTATTTTTCTAATTTTAAAATGTTGTCATCTCTAATATTCGGAATTTTCTGTTTAGTTTGGTAAAATACTCAAATTTCATGTATATTTTAAAAACTGAGTTTATCGTAGAACCTTATCCACATCTCTAAATCTGATAATCCAGACTGTGTGTGTTGTCTATATATTCATGTAATTATGAATTTAGAGACAATTTAAACTACATGCCGATTATCCCTATTGGTTGGTAGCTCATCATCACTGGTCATATATAATTTTAGAATAAGATTATAAACAAATCCATAGGTAGTGTGAATAATATACCTTGATATATCTGTAACGGTGAGCCGTATATTATTTGATATTATACGATAGGAACTATTTGACAGTAGAGGACTACCCATATACATATTATATATTACTTATTTAGCTGATATATATATATATATATATATATAGATAGATAGATAGATAGATAGATAGATAGATATAATTTAACTTAATTATGCCAGGTAGCGGGGGACGCGGGCCTTTTGCACCATGGTTATGGGGACGGAGTACTTCTAGTGCACCACGGAAAGAATTAGCACATTCTTTCGAGTTCCCTCTTCTCCATGCAGCCACTAACAATTTCAGCTCCGCTAACTTAGTGGGAGAAGGTGGTTCTGGTCGTGTTTATAAGGCTCGTTTAGACGAGGACTCTTTTGCAGCTGTTAAACTTCTGTTTACTGAAGGAAAACACGCAGAACAAGGCTTTCAGGTACACATGCATTATGTATTTAGATACATCATACATGTGTGCGTATGTCCTTATATATGGATTTATTTACGTTTTACCAGGCTGAAGTTGAACTTTTAAGTGGTATTCGGCATCCCAATTTAGTTTCACTACTGGGATATTGCAGCTCTGGAGAGAATAGGCTACTTGTTTATGAATACATGCAAAACGGTTCCTTACAAGACCAGCTTCATGGTAATTTACACACATACACAAAAGCGCGGACGGTAACTTATGCATAAGCGCTCGTATTTATTAGTTTGTGTTATGTATCAAGAATCATGTGTGTGTTTCAGGCCCTTCAAGAGGATCGGCTCTTACATGGCATCTACGCCTGAAAATAGCGCTTGACGCAGCAAAGTAATAGCCCCACACATATATACGCACAATGGTAATGTTTAAAATCTAAATTACGATTCTGTGCAGAGGACTGGAACATCTGCATGAACATTGCCGTCCTCTTGTAATTCATCGGGATTTTAAATCCTCAAACATTCTATTAGACGCAAGCTTTAATGCGAAGGTCTCTCTCTCTACACACACACACAGACAGTATTATATATTAATCTTCGTTAATTTCGTGTAGGTAGCTGATTTCGGTCTCGCACTGTCTGCTCCAAGTGGGATGAGAAGAGATGAGCTTGTGCAAGGAACTCTAGGCTATGTTGCCCCAGAATACATGTTGAATGGTACGAAGTATAACCAATAATCGTTTTCATATTATGTTATGATTTTAGTTATGTAGTTATTATTTATCGTGCTAACATACTATATATTTTTAGCACATTTATACTATATATTTTTGTAATGGTTACATTATATAGTATAGGATTAATCAGTTCATCCTTGTCCATTATGTGACATACAGAATTTTATTTATTACTACTTAAATATTTATCTAACAGGCAGTCTTACGGAGAAGAGTGACGTGTATGCATTTGGTGTCGTCCTTCTCGAGCTTATTACTGGGAGAAAGCCAATAGACCCTTCAATGCCAACGGGATGTGAATCCCTTGTTACTTGGGTATGTGTTTCACGTATGTGCGTGCGTGCGTGCGTGTGCGTGTCTGTTTACGTATGTATCCATGCGTAACTCATATACTAATTGTGTGCTTACCAGGTTATGCCGATTTTAGCAGACCGGGACTTGTTACCAACTGTGATAGACCCTGTGCTTCGAGATACAATCGACACAAAGCATCTCCATCAGGTATTTATTTATATTAATAAGAATTTATATAATTAATCCACTAATATCACTGTCTATATTGTTGATATATATAACACTCGTTGTGTACGATATATACATTACTGCTGTTATTTACATAACGTTTCTACACTTACGTATGCTATGGAATCTTCTCTCTCTCTCTCTCTAAACACATGCCCAGATTTATAGATACATTGTATGACAGTTTTATATATTTAATGTATAGTGATATTAATAATAACTCTCTCTCTCGTTGCCTGAAATATTTATAAACTGCATCTCAGATCTCTGGGTGGTGCAAGTATAATAGTGCAATGTAGTCGACTAATCTCGTGTTATAATACTATGTTGTAATTAATAATTTTATTGAGTCATTTTAAGTAAACTTTAGACTGTATAACATAATCATGTGTGTTACATGCCACTATACTTTATATATACACGAGTCATTTCACACACACACACACACACACACGTTTATGTACCTAGCTGAATATATTTGTATTTAACAGGTAGCTGCGGTTGCGATGCTGTGCGTACAAACAGTGCCAAGTTACAGGCCATTGATAGCGGACGTTTGTAAACTCACTCATTCCACTGGTTCCAATCGAGCTTGGAGGTACATTACGAGCTACAGAGTCTACAGTCCCAGAGGCAAAGTCATTTGCCGCATTGCAATGGTCTTCATCCAACGACTGCATTGTTTATGGAGAAGACGCATATTAAAGAGGTAAGTTTAATCTATATGAAAATTTCGTAATATACATATGCATAATATGTACACACCATGTATAAGCTTTTGCATATATTTGTATAGACCATTGCGAGTTACAAAGTGGCTAAGTTATTTGCAACGACTCCATTGTGGATGTAAATTTTATTTGTAGTTTTTCTTTTATTTTATTTTAATTGTCTTTACTTCTTTTTTAAGTATTTTTTTTCCTCCCGTTTATATAGATTTGTATGCTTGGGAAAGTTTGTTATTGTAATTGTCTTTTTCCAGTATTAAAAGCAGATGTTTTATAGCGTGTATCTATGTGCCTAACTTATATATCTATGTATCTATATGTACGTGTGTGTGTAAGATATATTTAAAAATAATTACATATTTACCCTTAAATTTACTTACATGAATAAATATAACTACAATTTTAAAGGTTACAATTTAGAAATATACCCATTATATATGAATATTTAAAGAAATTACCCTATATAACAATATTTACATTAACACTAATCATATAGATTAATAAGAATGACCATAATTAGTGTAATTAAAGTAAATGATATTAAAGATAAAATAGTAGTACTAAAATTGGAGAACAAAAAAAATAATAAAAATAAATTTAGTAAATGTAAATAAAGATAAAAAAGTGAAGGGTTAATAGGTGTTTGGTGGTATAGAAAGGGATTTAAATAATATGTTTATGATATTAGTATTTAATAAAATTAAGAGATAATTACTAATCTCATTTATCAATATGTAAAATTTGAAATTATGATTTTAAATGATTATTAGAAGAATTATGATTCATAATTGTTAAGTTAATTTAATTTTAAGTAGTACATAATGAATTGTTTTGAAAACTTTATTGATTTTAATATTGGAATGCACATAAATACAATTAAATTTATATAGAGAGTTATTAAATGATTATTACTAAGGTATAAAACTATAAAAAGTATATATAACAGTTACTTTTAAGAATATATATAATGTAGAAAATTTATAGGCAATGGAAATACATTTATAAAACTTTGTGAATGCATTAATTTATATGTTTACAATGTTTTAACACCGATGTAAATAAATAAAATTTAAATAAACTTTAAGAAACCCTAAGAAATGTACTTAAAGAACTTCTAAGAATTAAAGTAAATATTAATTTACTTTTCATTTCTTATACATATCCTAATTGGGTTTGTCACATGCTTTAATATTTTATATTTTTATTTAGGTAAAAAATAAAACTTTCATATTAAATTAAATTTTAAATATTATAAATTTCTAATAAATATTGTATTTAAATTATTCACTTTTTTCCTTATTAAATAATATAACAAATATTAAGAAGATGAAAATAATTGTTACATCTCTTTTATACATGACCTTTTTAGATCTTTTATATGAAATAATTAAAATTTAAAAACATTTACTAATGAACACAAGAAAGTAAATAAAAACAATATACTATCAAAATTTTATTAATAATTAAACATTTTAGAACTGATAAGGAAGTTCTTATACATATTATCATGTGAAATATAACTTATTTTTTTGGATATTTTAGTTTTTTCTAATTGTTAAAGTATATTTTAAAAATTTTAATTTTTTTCTTATGTCTACATTAATATATATAATTTAGAACGATTATGCCATTAACTCAAAATATATAATCAAAACATTTATTATTATTTAAATAATTTATATTAAAAATTATTTATTCATCAAAATACCTTCTAAAAATTGGTGTTTAAAAACAATTTTAATAATGTGTACTAAATTCTACATGTGAAACATGTAATGGTTGTGTATCTTATTATTTCATAAATGTAAGATCCACATGTACAGCTGCATGTGCACATATTATTATTAGCGTAGTGGATTTTGATAACCGTCAGATTGATTTCAATCTGGACCACTCGCTCTTGTATATAAGTTAAGGTTTCTAAACTAATGGATATACACATTTCTATATTTCGAGCTCTCATATTGGTGGAGGTGAGAGGCACCTCTCATATTGGTGGAGGTGAGGGGCACCTCTAATTGTGCCTACAGAGTGCTCGGATTTGTTTGTCTTCTTAGATCTAGCTTTTCTATTGTCTAGATCTATTCCTTTTTTGTAGATTTTGTCCTTTCTTCGTCTATGGATCCACAACAGGCAAATCCTTTGTCTGTGGAGCAGGTACTCATGGAGTTGTTGGATGCCATGCGGATGCAACTGAACAATCACTCTCAACTGATGGCAGCATTCACAGCCCAGGGTACTCCTCTTGCTCATGTTGTAAACCCCCGCGTCCAGCTGGATTTCTTTCGCGGAAATCCTGGAGATGATGTGTACCATTGGTTTGACCATTTCACCGTGGTTGCCACATATCATTCATGGGACGTTGCTCAGTGTTTGTGCAAGTTTCCTACTTGTCTTCAAGGACGGCGTTCCAGTGGTACAATGGTCTGGATGTTGCAACTCGTGGAGATTGGAGTATTCTTCCAAAGATCTTCAAACGTGCATTTGGGCATGCGGACGATTATGATGGTGCTTTTCAGCAGTTGCATCGTATTCGTCAAGAGCCATTTGAGTCGGTGATGCAATTTGGTGTTCGCTTTCGGAGCCTTTTGCTGTGTCCAGAACCTAACATATCGGAACACATCAAGTTAGGTATGTTGTGGCCAGCACTTTGTCAAGACCTTGTGGGGCTTGTGCATGCACTAGCTCTAGTGACTCTTGATGATGCTTTAAGGCTGGCACAACGATATGAGTCGTCACCTCTCCCACTTGCACCTTCACATTCTCTCATTCCACTTCATGTTGGGAATGGACCTGCTCCGATGGAGGTTGAAGCGGTTGCTACTCGTGTACCAACACAAGGTTGGGCCCATGGACGAGGACGTGGACGTGCAGTTCGTTGTTGGGCTGTGATGAGGTTGGACACACGTATCAGCACTGTCAACGGGTTCCCGATTGGCATCCCTCATTTCCGAGGTGGAGGCCTTGGCGTCAACAACGTCCGATTGGCGCCACTGCAGTAGAAGGTCTGATGTAGTGGATCTTCCGGGAAACAACGAATCGCACGAGTAGAGAGGGGTCCTTGTGCGAATAAATTAGTGATCCTCCATCTTTCTTTCGGGAGTATCATCAAGGGGTCCACTCGGCACCAGTTCATCCGGTCTTCACTTTTCAAGCTTGATTTAATCACATGCCACGTCCTGTTTTCCTTTCAGTGTTGGTGGATACAGGTTCAAGTTTATTCTCTATTTCTCAGTCTGTTGCTACACGTTGCAGCCTTCATTTGCGTCGTGCGGTAGAACCAGTTTTCATTCTGTATGGCAATGGACACACTCATGCTTGTTCGCGGGATGAAGTTGACATTGTTGTTCGTGTGGACAATCATGAGTTTGAGCTTCAATCTCTGCGGTGGTGCTGAGTCAAGCTTTTTCACCTTATTCTTAATAGGATTGGTTGACTCGCAATCATGCCAAGTGTGACTTCGAAAAGTCTCCCCCCTGTTTGACTCTCCCTCATCTTTCTTCCATTCCTCTTACTTCTATTCTACTTCATCCATATGCTTCCACCTCTGCTTGCTGTCACGACCCGATACAGAATACAGGATTCCGGATACAGGACATGGGTTGCAGGACTTTCCTACAGGATTCCGGATACAGGATATGGGTTGCAGGATTTTCCTACAGGATACTCCTACCAGGATTCCGGACACAGGATTCGGTTGCAGGATATTCCTACAGGATATGCCACAAGATATGCCTAGAGGATAAGGGACATGTGGACTCATCTTAGCCTCTGCATGCATGCAATCACTTTTGCATGCATGCAACCACTTTTGCATGCATGCCTAGATTAGCTCTTGGAGTTGTGAGCATAAAAGCTCCGACTTAATTGTTGTACAATCAGTTACTATCAACACCAGTCTTACTACGATCAATCTTGTCTTGTTTTGTTTCCTGTCCTGTTCCTGTCTCGCTCCTATTTCCTGTCCTGTTCCTGGATCCTGTCCTGCTCCGGGATCCTGTCCTGTTCCTGTTTTTGCTCCCGGATCCTATCCTGTGCTTTCCTGTCTTGCTCCCGGATCCTATCCTAATCCTGTCCTATTCCTAGATCCGTCCTGTTCCTATTCCTGGTTCCGGTCCTGCTCTCGGTCCTGTTCCTGAGTCAAGCCTTCATGTCCTTGGAATCCTGCTCTCTTCCTGTTTCCTGGATCGTGGCTTGACAGTTTGATAGTAACTGCTTCATAGTTCTCCGTTTTCCAGCTACCTTTTTCTTGATTCCTTTCCTTCATTTTCCTCTTTTTTTCCTTTCCTAAGATCATGGCTGATTTTGAGCGTTTTCAACACGAGCACCAAATGCTACTTCACGAGCTGGCCACTTTGCGCCAAGTGGTCACCGACCTGCAAGGTTCCACCACTGCGGCACATGCAGCTGCTGATGCATCCTCCAAGGCTGCTGCGCAGGCTCTCTCCAGGCATCGGTGGTTTCCTCTTCATCAAACTTTTCTTCGGAGCCGAAGGTTAGCATGCCAGAGAAGTTCAGTGGTAATCGTGCCGATTTCCAAGGTTTCCTGAATCAGATCCGACTCTTGATCCATATGCAACCACGGCGCTACTCGACTGATGCTCAAAAGGTGGGTCTTTTGGCATCCTTACTAAGTGGATCTCCACGGCTTGGGTTGCCCCCTTGCTGGAGCGTGACGATCCACTGATGGAAGACTTTGAAGGTTTCGTGGCTGCCTTTGAAGCCTGTTTTGGAGATCCTGATAAGTACCGTTCTGCATGCACGAAGTTACGGAAGCTCACTCAAGGATCCCGACCAGCTTCCGTCTATGCATCCGAATTTCAGCAACTTTGCACGAACATTCCATGGGACGAGACTGCATTGATCGAACACTTCCGTTTTGGGTTGAGGGACGACGTGAAGGACCTTCTCCTTACGTTACCGGATGCCCAAACATTAGCGGAGATCATGCAACAAGCTGTTCGTTGCGACAACCGTTTGTTCGAGCATCGTCAGGAAAGATCCCGTCAACAGTTCCTGCAAACCAATCCTATAGCTGTGGTACATGTTCCTGCACCACCTTCTGGAGTAGTTCCTATGGAGGTTGAGAAATCCAAGCGTGGCTCTCTTTCCGCTGCCGAGAAGCAACGTCGTCGCAGTGAGAACCTGTGCTTGTATTGTGGTGGAGCAGGACACAAGGTGGCAGATTGTCCATTAAAGCAGGAACTTCAAGACGCGTGAAGTCGAAGCTGAAGTTCAGTCGGAAAACTCCAATGTCCACTTCGTTAGGAGCCGCGAAGTTGGACGTAGGTGCAGGCTCCATTGGTGCTGCTCATACCATCCCGTCACTTAAGTTTCCTGTACACATTCATCTTAATAATCGAGAGCTCATGGAGTTTGCCTTGTTAGACACTGGTGCAAATGCATGCTTCATGGATGACACGTTTGCAACTCAACATGGCATTCCGGTGGTGAAGTTGAAGCGTGCAGTTCCTGTAGAGGTGGCCGATGGGCGTCTAATTGCTTCCGGTGCAGTTACCCATGCTACCGAACCTCTCTCCTGCAGGTATGGCACATTCAACTGTTCAATTTCCTTCAACTTGATCAAGACTCGGTCGACTCCCATCATTTTGGGCATGCCATGGTTCGTTGTTGCAAATCCGCAGATCGACTGGAGGTCTAGGACACTCACGTTTTCCTCTCCAACTTCTAGGATCAATCATGTACCTTCCTGCGTGCAGGATACATCCTTAGTATCTGAGGCAATACAAGTACAGGATTGACCGTACATGTTCCTATACCAGTGTTGAAGACTCCTCCTCGACAGGATTCACCTCATGGCAGTTCCTCAGCACATCCGCAGGCTCTCCCCATTCCTGTAAGTTTGCGGTGTCCTGTACAGGGTTCTTCCAATCCTGTATCAGTGGTCGAAGGTTCCTCCTCAACAGGATCCACCTCCTGTTGATTCGTCAGCACATTCGCAGGCTTCTTCCACTCTTGCGCAACCACGGACTCCTGTACAGGATTCTTCCAATCCTGTACACTACGGTGTCCTGTACAGGATTCTTCCAATCCTGTACACTCATCAACCACCACACAGGTTTTTTCCAATCCTGCTTCTTTCTGTTACCCTGCCTCTGTTCCATCCCCAAGATCCTTCCTCTTTTTCAGTCACAGCTCCCTCCTTCTCCTCTTCGAGTTCTTACCACTACCATGCATGAACTCGCCACTGATCCTGCCCCCTTCCACCTTTTTGCTTTTCAAGTAACTCCTACGTCTCTCCTACCTTTCCTGTATCCGACTCCCCTGTTTTTTCTCCTTCTCCTTCTCCTTCTCCTCCTTCTTCCCTACCATCCAAGTACCAACGACTTTAAGGACGTTTTTGACAAGCAAGGCTGCAGTTCTTCCTGTTCACAGTCCTACGACTGTCCTATTGATCTTGCGGAAGGAAAGACTCCACCATTCGGACCGATCTATGCATTGTCACCCACAGAGTTGGAGGTTCTTCGTCAATACATCGAGGACAACTTAGGATCCGGCTTCATTCGTCACTCAAAGTCCCCTGCAGGAGCTCCTATCTCTCTTTGTCAAGAAGAAGGAGGGAGTTTACGTTTGGTGGTGGACTACAGGGGTTTGAATCAAGTCACCATTCGGAATCGGTATCCGTTGCCATTGATCCCGGAACTTCTCGATCGGCTGCGAGGGGCAAAGGTGTTCACGAAGATCGACTTACGAGGAGCCTACAACCTTGTACGGATTCGTCCCGGCGATGAGTGGAAGACTGCCTTTCGTACAAGGTATGGACATTTTGAGTACACGGTAATGCCTTTCGGCCTTACCAATGCCCCAGCTGTATTCCAACACATGGTGAACGACATTTTCCGTGACTTCTTGGACCAGTTTGTGGTGATCTACCTCGACGACATCTTGATTTTCTCCAAGGACCAGGCGGCACATGACAAGCATGTACGACTAGTTTTAGAGCGGCTTCGCGAGCATGGCCTGTACGCGAAGTTGGAGAAGTGTTTTTTCGATAGGGATTCGGTGGAGTTCTTGGGCTACATCGTCTCTCCTGCTGGCGTTTCCATGGACATGCACAAGGTGAAGACCATCGTGGAGTGGGAGAGGCCCAAGTCGGTACGAGATGTACAATGTTTCCTTGGCTTTGCAAACTTCTACAGGCGGTTCATACAGGACTTCTCCAAGCGTGTACTTCCACTCACAGAACTCACCAAGCGCACAGGACTTTTCTCTTGGTCCGACAAGGCGGAACACGCGTTCACAACACTCAAGGACGTTTTCACGACAGCTCCGATTTTAGCACATCCTGACCCTTCTCATCCTTTCTTCATTGAAGCAGATGCCTCGGATTTTGCAGTAGGATCCGTCCTATCGCAAGTTGGAGAGGACAAGTTGCTTCATCCTGTAGCCTTTCACTCTCGTAAGTTCCTGTCGGCGGAGATCAACTACGAGATTCATGACAAGGAACTCAAGGCCATTGTGGATTCGTTTGAGGAATGGCGGCATTTCCTGGAAGGTGCTGCACATCCTGTACAAGTTCTTACGGATCACAAGAACCTGGAGTACTTTCAAACGGCTCGGGTCCTCAGTCGGCGACAGGCTAGGTGGGCAGAGTTCCTATCACGTTTTGACTTCGTCATCGTCTACAGGCCCGGCTTTCGGAATGGCAAGGCGGACGCATTGTCTAGGCGCTCTTACCTTGCACCAAGCCCGGGCGATCCTGCATTTGACGGTCAAAGGCAAGTGTTGTTGGGTCCTGATCGTTTCCGGCTTGCGGCACTGCAGGTTCATCAGGCTCCAGCAAATTCAACACTCCTACAGGACGTTCGTTCGCAGTTGCCTACAGACGACTTGGGAAAGAATGTGTTCTCACACATTCATCCTGACGTTGCAAGTTCCTCTTCCTCCAGTTCCCGTCCAGACTACAACCTATTCACCATACAGGATGGACTCCTGTACCGGGAAGGTCTCCTGTACGTTCCTGTTGGTATTTCTAGGACTCGTGTGGTACAGGATTGTCATGATACCCCGGCTACAGGACATTTTGGTGTGGCCAAGACAGTGGAATTGGTGACTCGCAACTATTGGTGGCCTGGGTTGCGAGGTTTTGTGGAGAGGTTTGTACGGAGTTGTGACACTTGTAGCAGGTCGAAGATGCCTCATCATGCACCCTCTGGTCTTCTTCGTCCTCTTCCTGTTCCGTCTGCTCCTTGGAGATCCATTTCTATGGATTTCCTCACAGATCTTCCTCCTTCCCGTGGATTTGATGCAGTTCTTGTGGTGGTTGACCGTTTCACCAAGCAGGCTCATTTCCTACCCTGCAACAAGACAGCTACAGGTCAGACAACTGCCGAGTTGGTGATCCGCGAGGTGTTCCGACATCATGGTCTTCCTGAGAGCATTGTTTCCGATCGAGGTCCACAATTCATGTCCAAGTTTTGGCGAGAGCTTCTTCGGAGTCTACAGGTCAAAGCGGATCTTTCTTCAGGATATCACCCACAAACCGATGGGCAGTCCGAACGCACAATTCAGACCTTAGAACAGTATCTTCGTTGCTTCATCAGTTACCAGCAGGACAACTGGTTGGACCTCCTTCCAATGGCAGAGTTTGCCTACAACAACTCCATCCACGCATCTACAGGACAGACACCTTTCTTTGCTCTTACAGGCCACCATCCACGTTTTGACTTTGCTCCTACCGCTTCTCCTTCTTCCGCTCCTGCAGTACAGGATCGTCTTCAGCATCTTCGGCAGGTACAGGATGATCTCCAGGTTCATCTTCAACAGGCACAGGAACGATACAAGCATCATGCTGATGCTCACCGACAGCCGGCACCTGCATACAAGATTGGTGATCTCGTGTGGCTTCTTCGTCGACACATTCGCACCAACAGGCCTTCTTCTAAGTTGGATTTTCAACGATTGGGCCCTTATAGGATCGTGGCGGAGGTAAATCCTGTAGCTTTCCGACTCGAGTTACCATCCACGGTGAAACTTCATCCTGTGTTTCACACCTCTTTGTTGGAGCCGTATCATCCTTCTTCTCTTCCTGGTCGTGTTTCTTCTCCTCCCCCTCCTGTGGTCATTGACACGGAACCTGAGTACGAAGTCGCAGCCATCCTTGACTCTCGTCTTCATCGTCACCAACTCCAATACTTGGTGGATTGGAAAGGGTACCTGCCTACTGATCGCACTTGGGAACCTGCATCCAACTTACTCCATGCTTCTTCCAAGGTTGCTGCCTTCCATCGGCATTATCCTGCTAAACCAGGTCCCAAGACTCGTGGAACTCGTCTTTAGGGAGGAGGTGCTGTCACGACCCGATACAGAATACAGGATTCCGGATACAGGACATGGGTTGCAGGACTTTCCTACAGGATTCCGGATACAGGATATGGGTTGCAGGATTTTCCTACAGGATACTCCTACCAGGATTCCGGACACAGGATTCGGTTGCAGGATATTCCTACAGGATATGCCACAGGATATGCCTAGAGGATAAGGGACATGTGGACTCATCTTAGCCTCTGCATGCATGCAATCACTTTTGCATGCATGCAACCACTTTTGCATGCATGCCTAGATTAGCTCTTGGAGTTGTGAGCATAAAAGCTCCGACCTAATTGTTGTACAATCAGTTACTATCAACACCAGTCTTACTACGATCAATCTTGTCTTGTCTTGTTTCCTGTCCTGTTCCTGTCTCGCTCCTATTTCCTGTCCTGTTCCTGGATCCTGTCCTGCTCCGGGATCCTGTCCTGTTCCTGTTTTGCTCCCGGATCCTATCCTGTGCTTTCCTGTCTTGCTCCCGGATCCTATCCTAATCCTGTCCTACTCCTAGATCCGTCCTGTTCCTATTCCTGGTTCCTGTCCTGCTCTCGGTCCTGTTCCTGAGTCAAGCCTTCATGTCCTTGGAATCCTGCTCTCTTCCTGTTTCCTGGATCGTGGCTTGACACTTGCATCACTTTTGTTTCACTTTTACTTCCAACCATTTTCCCTTCATGTTCCTCATTTCCCTCTGGATCCATTAGATGATCGTCGTGCTACAGTCATTGATCAACTCAAGAAGGAGTATGTTGATCTTTCCAAATTTGACTTGTCATCTGGGGCCAAGATTGCGACACGCCACCCTATACCAACTGGGGATGCTAAGCCGATCAAGGTACCTGCGCAGCGTCGGTCACCCAAGGAGATCAAGACCTTACGAACAAATGTTAAAGAGATGTTGAAAAAGGTGTTATCCGAAAATCTCAAAGTCCTTAGACATGCGAACCTCATCTTGTGACGAAGCCGGATGGGATCATTCGATTCTGTATCGACTATCGCCCATTAAATAATGTAACTATTTCAGATGTGTACCCACTTCCTCATACTGCAGACCTTTTGAATCGACTGGGGCAGAGCTATTGGTTCACCAACTTAGATCTCGTCTTTGGATATTGACAAATTCTGATGGCTGACATGGACATTCCCAAGACTGCTTTTCAGACACTATTTGGCCTGTATGAGTTCTTGGTGATGCCTTTCGGTTTGAGTAATGCTCAAGCAACTTTTTAAAGTATGATGGATGAGGTTCTCTGCGATATGCCGGAGGTGACTGCCGACTTCATCAATGATGTTTTAATCCATTCGGATGGAACGTTGGGAGGAGCATGTCGGTGATGTACGCAAGGTTTTGGATCGGCTACGAGAAGTTGGTTTGGAAGTTGAAGCCGTCTAAGTGTGTGTTTTGGATCTAAGGACACGATATCGCATTTCACATGAGGTTTGCAAGTCGATCCTGACAAACTAGTTGCAGTTTTGAAGTTCCCTACGCTGAAGTGTGTGAATGATGTGCAACGCTTTCTTGGCAAGGTACAATATCTGGTCATTTTGTGAATCATTTTCAGATTGTACTGCACCGTTGCGGCATTGTTGAAGTCGTCAATGACTTCTTTGTTTGGTCTAAGGATTGCAAGCATGCATTTGCAGATCTCAAAGAGCTGTTGACGACTTCTCCAGTTTTGGCGTACCTGGATTACAATCGTCCTTTCATCTTGCGTGTAGATGCTTCTGACATCGGTCTCGGTGGCATATTGATGTAGGAGAGTACGAGTGTTCCTGGCCAAGGCATCCCATTGCATACATCAGCCGTACATTGCAGCCAGCAAAGGTGAAACTACTCCACGACAGAAAAGGAGTGTCTAGCAACAATTTGGGGTTTTGAGAAGCTCCATGCCTACTTGCATGGTTCACGGACATTGTTGGAAGGCAATCATGCAGCAGTCACTTCGTTGCTGAAGCGGAAGAATTTGATTAGTCGACTGCTCGGTAAGCCTTGAAACTTCAAAATTTACGACTTTGAAGTTGTTTCATTGCCCAAGAAGTTTATGGTTGATGCTGATGCTCTTTCTCGAGCTCCTCTTCCCCTTTCTCTCTCTTTTTTTGCCCCAGAGGAACTAGTTATTCCAGCATTAGTGAACTTTTTGGACGAAGATTCTATACCATCAACAATTGTTATGCTTGATGTTCAATGTCCGCAAAATGTAGAGTTAGATTTGCCATCTTTGGATGAGGTTTAGGAAGCTCAAAAGGTTGAGCCGTGGATTCAAAGGCTTCGTGATGGGTTTGAGAATCATGCATCACTTACTGATGACTTGCCTTTTATTTGCAATATCGCCTTCAGGACGACCTTCTTTATTTTGTGGAGACTGATCCAGATGATCATTTGCGGTTGGTGGTGCCTTCAGTCTTTATTCCACGCTTTCTCCATGCTTACCATGACTCTCTTATTCTTAACGGGCACATGGGACATCGTCATGTGATGGAGAAGTTGCGCAGATCTTTCTATTGGCCAGAGTTGCGAGGAGATGTGATTCAGTATGTGCGTAGTGCCAAGCTCGCAATACTCCCCGTGTGCTTCGGAAGGACGGTTGGAGTCAATTGCAATTTCTTGTCCATTTGAGTTGGTGGCATTTGATGGGACCTTTTCCGTAGTCAACTGCTGGTAACGAGTACGTTATTATTACTTCTGATTACCTAACTCGTTGGTAGAAGTTGGTGCTCTTGCTAGTTGCGACTGTTTCTGCAGTACGACTGCTTCTGCTATTGGTCAGTTTTTCCTTAATCAGATCGTGTTTCAGCATTCTTGTCCGGAGTGAAATTCTCTCGGATAATGTCCTGCATTTATTGCTGAGGGCATTTCATGTTTTGACGTCTCGACTAGGGATACGCCACACGTTCACAAGTGCTTATCATCCTCAGACAAATGGTTTGGTGGAACGGCTCGTTAGAACCTTCAAGGGGATGATCGCGAAGTATGTGAACTTTCAACATTTGGATTGGGATGGTTATCTGCCGTCTCTCCGATATGCTTATGTCACTGGAGTACAAAATTCCATTGGTACTTCCCCATATAAGCTCTTGTATGGCCATGACCTGGTGTTGCCAATGGAGTTGGGTTTGCCTTCTCAATTACCACGAGCTGCTGATGCTAGGTCATGGGAATCGATATCTGATGAGCATTCTTATATTGGTTCGTGCGGAGTCAACAGAACACTTGGCCGCGTACAAGTAAGATAACAACAATGCTACAACTCGCACCATCGTCCTCCTGCAGAGTACAAGGTTGAGGAACTGGTGTTGGTTCGTTTTCCCAAGCTTACGGTACGTGGTTTAGCTAAAAGTCTCCTTCCTCAGTGGAAAGGACCGTATCAAGTGCTACGGCAAGTAGGGCCGCAGGTTTATGAGGTTCGGTACAATATTGAACTCGATCCTCTGGAAATTGTACATGTGCAACAGTTGAAGCGTTTTGTGCAACGGAACAAGTTGTGCCACATACAAATCCACCAATGCCTCCCGCTTGATGTTCTCCAGATCCAAGCCCATCTACAAGAGACCCCTAACCAACTTACATTCTTTCGAGAGGTGGGATGATGTAAGATCCACGTGTACGATTGCATATGCACATACTATTATTAACATAATGGATTTTGATAGCCGTTGGATTGGTTTCAATCTGGACCACTCGCTCTTGTATATAAGTTAGGTTTCTGAATTAATGTATATACACATTTCTATATTCCGGGCTCTCACAATAATAATAAAACTTTTTATAAAAATATATTTATATAATACCAACATTCCATTTATAAATTTAATGTTTAACACTAGGGTAGAATTGCTTTTCACTTTAAATTAATTTAATTCTTTTTAAATCAAATATATTTCAAGGTAATTTTTATTTATTGGTAGTGAACTCTTTAAGGAAACTATGATATGGTATTAAGTTAAACTTATATACTTGTGCAAATACAAATAAGAAACATTCATTTGATATTTTTATTTATATTATAATTTTCTAAACTTTACTCTATATTAATGAAACCTTCTACAATTTTGATATAAATAAGAAATTTTAATTTTATTTAAGATATTATAGCTTCTTGGTTAATGAAGAATATTAATTCAAAAAGTTTATCAATACTTTATACAGGTAATATTAATAAGCATACTTTTTCTTTGACATAAGAAAATAGTAGTTTATTATATATTGTTTAAAAAAATAATAAAATTAATATATTATCTAATTTTTAATATAAAATATTAAAATACTTAAAAATATTTCTTATATTAATGTTATATTCTCATTATATTACCTAACTATTGTTTCATACTATCACTAATCAATGATATTTCAGAATCATGAGCACTACCTATTCAATCAAAGAAGCAGAATTAAATTATATTAATAATAATAAAAAAATTTTTTTATTTGAACCCTTATTTTAAATATTAATTACCCCATAACATAGTTTCATATCTAATCTAATTTATTTCAGAATATTAAAATACGAAAGATTATTATAACATACATAGCATTTAATTCTAATATTAATATTTAAAAACACCTCAAAAGTGTAAAATCAAAGTGAATATTCTTTTTAATAAGAATTAAATTTAAATATTCTATCTCGATAGACTCAATTAACTATATATTTTATAAAAAAGCACGAATTATGTATAACGAGTTAGCAAAATATATTAGAAAATAAAACTATAACATCAACTTAACCAGAATAATTATATAAGAGTAAGCATTTTGAATTCACTATAAGATTAAATTTCATCTTAATATAATATTTCATGTTATTGTGATATATATATATACACACAGACTGTTGCCATCGTATATAAAATATATACATATTATACTGTTTTCAATAATAATAATTCACGGCTTAAAACTTAAAAAGAAACTGTTACATTACTATACAACTTCCAGATGCCACTTATTAACTCTCTGTGTGGGCCTTCACAAAAGAAAAAACCAAGGCCCTGCCTTCCCATTAAAACATGCCCTGTTGCATCAACTAAAAAGAATAAAACAATAAATCCGGTATCACTATATGTAGCTCTGCGGCAATTGCCATATGTAGCTAGAAAATACGTCTGCAAAACCATAACCTTATAACACTTGTACACCCACTATAACGTACACTAGGCAGCAAATACACGTATAAAAAGAGAAAAGTATTTAAAGTTCAGATTATAAGTTGATTATTGCCACTAAATCGAAACACTATCACTAGATATAGAAATCGAAGACATTATGTATATAATAGATGTTAGCTAAAATTGCAAATCAGCCTACTATATCTTCATATTTAAGAAACTCTTATTTTTACTTTTATACTCGCAAGTCAAGTATTAATACTTTCGGTAACCTTCAAAATTGAAGTCTCTTATGTGTGTGTAGAGAGAGAGAGAAAGAGAGATTACACGTAATGTGGAGGTAGGAGTAGCTTAACGTGTGATTACGCTGATTACGCTGCTTTAACGTCGACTATATTGGTGGCACGTCCTTATCTCCTGCCAGACCCGCAGGTAGGACTTCCTCGCCACACCCGACACCACTCCACTTCTGTGTTTACTGTCCGTCCTTGCTAGTGGAATTGCATTGTTGTAAGATTCTCTGTTCCCTTGTTTACGTCCACATACTGGTCGATTAACAACTGACACACGATTAGCTCCACCTTATATATAGTGTATTTGTGGGATATACGCCGGTACGGAGGTGTACATAGATGTCATTAATATATCATATGTATTACTTTACATATAGCAATGGAATTAACTCTATATTACATACGTATGCATTATAAACACACGAATCGTGTATTTAAGGATTTAATAAGTCGAATAAAACTAAAGAAAATATTAACTGCAACAAAGTCGCCTACCTGTATGTATGTATTATATGCATATGCATAAGTCATATTAGATTGCAAATTCTCTGTCCCGTGCACACATATATATACACACATGTAATGTGCATACATATATGTATACGCATATGCATCACGGATAACTTCGTATCACACACACACACACACGTTACCTGCTGCTTTTGCACTTGTCGTGATCGCTTATCTTGCATGGCTTTCTGTCTGCTCTCGTAGTACTCAAAATCATCTAATATCGACGTGCTAGAGGTATAGTTCTTAAATATTTTCAGCATCTCAATTCCCTGCTTAAAGTACCTGTCAATACAAAAAGTCGCAATGAGTACTGCTATGTGACTTGTACATGGACAAACACAACACCCATCTACACTAGCTACTACGTAGATAAACACACACACACACACACACCAACACACATATATATACACCTCTTGGGTGCTCTACTGTTAGATTGGCTTGCTCATTGTTCTCGAGAATTATTGCCGGCAATGACCATTCGGGATATCCTTGATGATATGCCACTTCACTGAGAAACACCCACTCCATTTATCCTGCTGCCAAAAATCCATACTCTTAACAAAGTCAACCGGTCCAGTCATCTCTGCTAACCCGCAAAAATTGTCCACTCGCATTGACCTGTGAAAAAACATATATTAAGTTAAATGTTTTATCTGCAAAAACTTGCATATCATATGTGCATAAAACACTCACACACACACACAAAAGCTTACCGAGAAAAGGAGGAAGACAGGGCAGCCCCCAGCCTTTGCTTGAGCTTCCCTATACGCAGCATCCAACCGTTTATTTTCCGTTTGGTGTACTTGCCCACACTCCGTATTTGATTGCTCTTGTGTACATCATCCTCACTATACGACTTGATAATGTAGAACTTCGCGTCGTTGTACGAAGTAGAGAACTCGGGGCTGTTGTACTTATCTCTTGCTACTATGCTCTCGATATTTTCACCACTCTGCTTCAAAACTGGGAATATTCTCTGGGACCTCCCCTTTGTCGTTCTCGGCCCCCTATTCTGCTCGGATGTTACGTCATTCCCGTTGTTAAAATGGGTCCACGACCTTTCTGCTTGTTCTCATTCGTATCTAATGTAAGAATATTGTTATATACACACAGAATATTTATAGAAAATGTGTAGAAAAAAATGTAGTCACGTAAAAATACACACGCACACACATACATACACAGTATCATTATAGCATACTTACAAGAAGATATTGTGATTACAAACACGATGTGTGTGTGTGTCGTGCGTGTCATGTGTGTCACGCACAATAATGGGTTAGGAAGTGCACTTTTGACATTCCATCAAGTCAATATACTTATAAATACAGATCTGCACGTAAGTAAAATATAACGACACATAAACAGGAAAAAAACTATTCTACTAGTCAAACTATTCTACTTTATTTACCTTTGCTAGAACTAAGAACTGCTCTTGTTAATGGTGGAAATGCCGTTCCCAATGCCCCTGGAAAACGCAGGTGGTGCTCTCGGCTTTTGTTGAGATGGTTGTGGAGACTGACAAATAAAAAGTAAAACGTATTACAGGTGTGGCGTGCATATGCACATATAAGATGTATTGGTCATGTATATTAAAAGTCAGCTCAACTACCTGTGCTTTATTGGGATGTGAAAGGCCTCCGACATTCCGAACTAACCCATGCAGGAGCCGAGGCTCTCAATCCTTCAAAACTGCTACGACCATCCTGCGGGGTACTCTGAAAAACATGACACCTCTTGGAAAATGACCATACGGTGACACCATTGTAATGGGTAGCCTGGCCGTTGTAGACCTTTAGTGGTTGAACCATCACTCTTCGATCCATCTGCTTCCACCATAGAATAATCTGAACAAATCAGAACATACAGTTATTTAACGATATATATATATATATATAATATGCCGACCATAGATTGGTGCAGGGAAATGGAAAGCAGAATGCCCATAAGCTGACCATCCGCATACACGGGTTGGTAAGAGTGTACTGCCCATAAGGTTGCGAGTAACCATAGCTAGGTTGGTATACGACGGAGCCATTCTCCGGATATACACTCTACAAATCAACATATTTGATAGTTAGTTACAAAAAAGTTCAGTTTTTATGGGAATGAAGCGGACTTACAGGATCTAAGCCGTTGAGTCCAACATAGCTTCCCAGTCTGTCGCTGCAAATCAGACAAAGGAAAACAATATAAACGTGCGAATGAGTCCAAAGAATAAGACTTACAATAATCAAAACCATAAGCAGCAGTTGTAGCATAGCCATTTGTGGAATAGAACACTCCTGATTCGGGTTAACCTCATGCCCATTTCCCATGGTCAAAACTCGCCGCTAAGAAACCGACGCATCTGCGCTACTGTCCGAAACGTTGCCGTCCTGCGGTCGAGAAAGCTACCCCAGAAAAAGCGACTTTGAGTGTCAAAAGAGAAGAAAAAACATGTGGCTTACCTCCCCATAGCCGGATTGCTTCTCCTGCGACTCCGCATTCAAAGCTTTGGGGTAGATCATTCACTGCAAAAACCTCAAAAGAATGACTTTTACATAAATCTCACAATTTATACCAATAAGCGCCGCCGCCGCCTCCGAAAGGATGCGATCTTCCGGCGCTCCCATTGTCATCTAGAAATGCAACTTCTTGCGACTTCTCAGCAGATCATAAACCTCGGAAATGCAAGGATTATCGCAAAACCCAAGCCGATCCTGCAATGTGTATAAATCGGTGCGGAATCCGTATCCGAGAGACGATCCACAAGAACTCACGGAACTCGTCCCGGAAGCGTCTTCGTCAGCAAGAAATGTGAAAAAAAGCCCGAATCAAACCTCGGACTCCGAGAATGCGATGCCGTCGAAAAGATCTTGTGATCGGTGACCGAGGCGACTCCTAGACGTGATGAATACGGCGGCCCGGGCAAGAACGGTGCATCTGGTAGCGGAAACGCAGAGGTGGTGAAACAGGACGAAAGAAGGTCCATGACATGCCGGCTCCTTTGAGAAGAAGGCGGGGAAGCTTCGGATCTAGAGGACCACATTTTAGGTATGGTGACGAGCGACGTGGCAGGCGCACTCTAGACCGTCGATTTCGTGGAATCACATCAAACGGACACAATCAATTGAGGCTAAAAAGAAAACACGTAATTAAGCAGTTTAATTAGGATGCTTTACTTCCAAAAAAGAAAAACTCAGACAGAAAACATATAGGTTTTAAACCGGATTCACAACAATGCGTCCAGCAACTTGATCCAGATCCCGCTGACCATTCGATGTAATGCGTCGTCCACTGCAAGAACATACAACATATTAAACTTCGTCAAATAAATACACATTACACATATCATATTATAGAACATAGTGTAGATATAGTAAGTACACATATCTATATGTATAGACATAGTGTAGATATAGTAAGCCGGCTAATACACTAAACGAAACTCTCCGTGAATTGTGTCCCTCATCTGAATAAAAGTTTGCTTCATGCGTTTGCAAACGTCAATCCTATCAACTTTGTTCTATAATCATTGGGACATAATCAAACACATGTCAATATATATATTCACTAAACGCACATAACTATTTATCATATAATGTGTGTATGTACCCGCTTAAGTCCTTCTCGATGATGTCAATACGCTCCAGCTGATGAAGAATGGTGCGGGCAATGTTTCCACTGCTCTTTGCAAAATGGCAAGGCGAGACCCGTTCCTCTTGCTGCCACCGTAGATTTTCCTGAATGCTCCAACACCAATTCCTTGTCTCAGTAGATCTTTCCTGGCCATTGAAGCTGAAAACCAACCACTTAAGTACACGCACACGCATGATCTGATGCAAACAACTGGTAGTGTATATGCGAAACTAACACTAATATAATCGGAGCTTACCTGCCCGCACGTAGAACCAATCGGATCTATGGAGCCAGCTCCTTGAAAGTGCCGGTTTTGACGATAGGTCCATTCCGGGAGCTCAATCTGAAGGGGAAAAAACGAAAAAGTAAATTAGAATGCGATTAACCGCAGATCGACAGAGACTAACCTTCCCAGTGCGCTTCAGATGAGCTGCAATAAGCGCGCACAAAATTCATGCGACGGCACGTCCTTCACCGTCTTCGGCACTGCCGCCATAGCTGCGCAACCAAGAACCCTAAATCCCAGAGACGGCTTAGATCTCAAGTCTAGGTTTAGGGCAAAGTAGATCCAACGGCCAATCTTTCTAAGGATATTCTCTGTATATACGATTTTAATTGAATTTAGTGTGACGGCTTAGATCTGTTCTAGGGCAAAGTAGAGATTGATCTTTATTCCTCGTTAATTATAAAGGCAGCAACAATATTTTCATTCAGTGTACGAAACTGTTCACGCTATTTCACGTGCAAGTTTTCTCACAAAAATAATATGTATCATTGTATTTGATAGGGACGGATTAGCCTCGGGTCAAAAGCCATGCTGGCCCCCCAGCCCTGTGGCACTCGTGCCCTAAACCCTGTTTCGTTAAGTAAAGGTTGTTTAAGCATTTTTAGAATGCAATGACTGAAGGTGGCTCTGTGACAAAGAGGCAAGTGAATTCTTCTATTTGCTATTATTTTATTTATAAGAAAATAAAAAAACCTTTTATTGGCTCTATAGTTATCCGAAGAAGCATCAATGTAATGGTGATGATAGGATAGTTTACTATCTTTAGATGTTACTAAGTAGCATTAAAATATTTAATATATATTTTTAATTTTTTATTATTTACAGTTCTCATTATACATAATTTAACTTTGATACGCATGGCAATGGTGTTTTAGTGGTTTAATTTAAATTGATTATTGATTTTGAAAATAAATGTGCTTAAGATAAATGTTATTAATTATTGATGATTTACACATCAGTAAAGTGTATTCTTTATTATAAAATTTATATAATATCTTTTGTTTTTCTTTCGATAGGCATGTTTTTCTTGAGCATTTAAATTATATTTTGTATCTAACATGTTATGTGGATTATTTATTACAAAAAGTAGTTAAATAATGTGTAAAGGGAAATATAGAAGCATCTTAGTAAATTATGTATTTCTCATAAGGGTTTACATAAATATTTTATGGTTCAACGCAACATTTTGAACATAATTTCAAAAATGAAATTATTTTTTATTTTTTATTTTTAAAATAAATGAAAAAACAAAATAGGTAATATTTTATTTTATTTTGAAGGTTTTTAATTTAAACTTATTTTCTTACACAAAGATGTGAATAGTTTCTTTATGTAATTATTTTTATGCCAACAAAAAAACAAATAACTTTATAAAGGCATTTAATGTTAATATGAAAAGCATTTATGTTTTAATAAGAAGTTTATGTATAATTATTAAGTTAATTGAATTATTTATATGTTAATAATTAAAGTCCATGTGAAATATTAATATATTAGTTTATGTAAAGGTATGACTTTATTTAAAACTTGCACTATGAAGAGTTTATTAAATTATTAATTATTAAATTAAGAGGAATTCATAATTATTTAAATAAATGTTGAAGATTCTTTAATTGTTACGTTAAATTAACTCAATATAAAAAAAGTTTAATATAAAGTAGATGGATATTAAATTAAACATATTATAATTACTTTTAAGCAGAAAAAGAAATGTTTGCAAGCATTATATTAAAATAATAATTATTTTTTAATAAAGGAAAGAAAAACATAAAATTTATATATAGTTATGTAATTTAAAGTTGAAGTGAATGATAAAGTTTAAAATATATAAAATTTGAATAAAACAACACTTATTATCCCCACAATAAATTGTGATAAAAATTTAGAATTGAATGATTTAAATTTAAAAAAGTAAGTGATTTATAAAATGATAAATAAGAATAAAAAAAAAAGAAAAGAAAAAAAGACTTATGCAAAAACAATTTTTTTGGGAAGAACATAATCATTTACTTATAAACACATAAATAATTTAAAAACATTTTAATTTTAAGTATTAAAAATAAATTCTTTCTTCAATACTTTAAGAGTGAGGTGAACACTTTAAAATAAAATATTATAGACTTAAAATTGACTTTAATAATGAAGACAAATAGTAATTTTCATTTAGTAATGCCATTTTAAACAAATAAGGATGGTTATTAAAACGGGTTGTACATATGGTTGGGAATAAAGAAATAGGAGGAAAAAAAAAATTATGAAAAAATCTCATTTTTTAAAAATAAATAAGAAATAAGAAATTTAAAATGTTTAAATCAAACTTGCGTTGATGGAGTAATTTTAGATGAAGTAAGTCACGATACATTTTTACTTAAATAAGTTTAATATTAAATTGATTATCTCTTAATACATATTCTGGTGATACATTTTGCTGAAGTATGTTTAATATTTAATTGATTATCTCTTAATTAAATATTCACTGCTGACTGAGTGCGTTAGGACATTATAATGACATGGTGGGTATTTGGGTTGGACTGCCACATTGTCGCGCCAGCATGGCTTTTGACCAAGTCCTGTACGATTAGTCTTTGAATATTAAAGAGGGCAAGGAAATGCGATGGACAAATTGTAAGCACTAATAGAAATATTCATACATAGTTAGAAGAAAAGATTGCAGTGCAGGAAAATACACTCATCGCAGCGCTGAAGGAATGCAGCATCCACAGGGACCTGGAGACAGGAAGAACACTCCCACTGGAAAGCAATAGAAACTGGAAGCCACACAGACATGTTAGTCGCAACCACGCTCATTGGTATGTATGCCAAGTGCGACAGCATGCCAGATGCCCGTTCCGTCTTCAACCACATGCAGTACAGGGATACTGTCTGCTGGAATGCAATCATACTGGGATACGCAGAGAATCGCCAGTTCGAGGAGAGTATGCATCTGTATCGAAGTATGGACTCACCCAAGAACTCACGCACCTACGTTGCAGCACTCGTTGCATGCTCAGGACTGGCTAGAGAATCTCACGCGGAAATGGATTGTCTAGAGAATGGCATGTGTATACACTCGAAATCCCACGTACAGACTTGAACATCTTTGTGGAAAACACCTTGGTGGATATGTATGCGAGATGCGGGAGCATGCTGGACGCCAGGTTTGTGTTTGATAGGATGCCTCACCACAGTGTAGTCTCGTGGAATACGCTCCTGATGGGATACGTAGCGAATGGGGAAGCTCGTATGGCTCTTGAGCTCTTCCTGTCGCTTAGCGAGGGGTCTCTTGTGAATGCTAGAACTATGCTTGCAGCAATTACAGCCGTGACAAGCTTGAGTGAGAGGATGTACGTACTGGAGTATGGGAAGCAGATTCACGGCTGGTTATGCGGTGTGAGACGGACGTGTTTGTATGGAGCGGACTTGTAGAAATGTATGGGAAATGTGGGAGTTTGAGAGAGGCTCATGAAGTGTTCGAGAGGATGCCGTGTCATAACGAGTTCACCTGGAGCTCCGTTATTATGGGATGCATTGAAAATGGAGAGAGCCTGCTTGCTCTCGCTTTCTTCGACTGCATGAGATCGAGGGGGATTCAGGTGACGCTCATGTCTTCGTTGCAGCCTTCATGGCTGTGGGCAGGCTGGCAGAACAAGGAACGTCCGAGGGGAGCTGGCTGGAGAGGGGGATCCGCCTGCATTCTCTTGCCGGGGAGAGATGAAATGCAGCAGAGACGCGTTTGTTTCGACTAGCTTGATCGACATGTATGCCAAGTGCGGAAGCATGGGAGAGGCAGAGAGGATATTCAGAGAGATGCGTGAACCGAACGTGGTTTCTTGGACGGCTTTGATCATCGGATACGTGGATAACGGGGAAGGAGGACGAGCTTTACGAGCTTTCGAACACATGCTACAAGAAGGATGTGTACCGAATGGTCGAACCTTTCTTGCTGTTCTCAGGGCATTATCAGATACACTGAGCAGAGTACGAGAGGTTCATGGTCATGCAGCGAGCTTGGGGTTGGACACGGAGCTCTTCGTGGCAAACACGATGATTGACATATATGGACGGCACAGGTGTATTGAAGACGCTCGTGAAGTGTTTGACAGGATGCCAATACGCGACATGGTTTCATGGAACAGCTTGTTAGATGGATACGTTGAAGCCGCAGTCGAACTTACGGTTGTTCTCGAGCTCTTCGAGAGGATCAAGTCTGAAGGGCTTTCTCCGGACACGCGGACGTACATTTCGGTTCTTCATGCTTGCCAGAGTTTGGATTACGGAGACAGGTTTGTAGCGAGATATGCAGGCAAGGACTCGAAGACGACGTGTTTGTTGCAAGTGCTGCGGTCGACTTCTATGGGAAGTGTGGGAGAACAGAGGCGCTCAACACGTGTTCGAGAGCGTGGGTTCACCTCGCGACTGTGTTCTGTGGAACGCTTTGATATCAGGGTATAGCAAGCAGGGGGATTCGGTGCGTGTCTTCAGGTTGTTCCATGAGATGATTGAGGACGGTGTAGATGCTAATGGAGTGAGTTTCATGTCTCTGCTTACTGTGTGTAGTCGAGCCGGGATGATTAACAGGGGGAGTTAGTGTTTGAACATATGCGGTCCGAGTACAATGTGGAACCAGGAGTTGAGCATTATCATTGTTTAATTGACTTGTTAGGGAGAGGTAATCTTTTGGAAGATGCTGTGAGGGTGGCGGAGAATATGCCTTATGAGGCGAACGAGTTGACTTGGTCCACTGTGCTGGGTGCGTGTCAAATGTGGAAGAATGTGGAGGTTGCCAAGGTTGCTTTTGAGCGTGTAGTGAGACTCAATCCACAAGGAGCTGTGAGTTATGTTACTATGGCAAATATATGTAGTTTAGTTAACTAGCTCTCTCAGTCAGCAAATCACTCTGTTAGTTAATGAGTAGTTTACTGTTTCACTAGATTGGCTGTTTTATATGGAATGTAGTATACTATTTAGATAGTTAGTTTGAATTTAGTAAAGAAGAAAGACCACCTGTGTGTGTGTGCGTGTGTGGTGGAATGTGGACCGGCTTTGACAAGTTAAACACGAGATCATATGCTCATAAAGTCCAAGATTCTACACAGACGTGCATGATTATAATACGTGCATAAATACACGTAAGAAGTCTATGTTAATTCAAACAAGTATTAGACAAATAGTTTACAGAGACTTCGAGTCCTTGAAATCCTTAGCTTTGTTAATCCCGTCATTAGCCTCCTTAAGCATCCTTACAACCTCCCTCATCGAAATATAATGACTTGTATATATATACGTGTGTGCTCTTCGTGCACCACAACATAGCACACGCACACGTATGTATGTTTTGCTGGTCACATGCATAAAAACGCCAACTAAGTTATTATTTTACTATAATAAAAACTTTTAATTGAATTTAAATATTGCATTTGTTCATTAGTATCCTGGCACCATAATTATAGTGCTGTAGGTTGAATGAATATAATATGTAATAGATAGATATATACATAGAGTCCTAGTTGTAGAAGTATAAGAATCTGCATGTGAGGGATTCTGGAGAAATCGTGCGTATCTCTCCCAATCCCAAAAGTCTTTGAAATGGATGTGTATAAATACCATTTTATTGTAATACATTTAAAATTTCAATTGGAAGAATATTCTGGGTATATTTTATTTTGCGTTGGCGGGAAAATGTCTATACATAAACCCTAAAATCGATTTAGGGTTCATTTTTAGGGCATTCGGATAAGAGAAATGCAGCGCTGCGTGATTACTCCCTGGATCAAGCGTAACCTGGCTGCTCCTTGGAACGATCGATCATGAATTTACCAGGTAGTATTCTCTCTCTAATACACATAATAAAAGTTTGAAAGACGTTGGCATATAGTTCCTAAGATTTCTCTAAGATTGAGCATCCAGCAGCTTTCTATTTATTCATTATCCTTGGGGGAAAACCCTTCTCCTCTGTTCTTCATTTCCCTTTAGATCATAAGAAAACCCAACAATAATCAGTGCCTTTCAGAAAGCAGAATCTCCAATGTCACTTTTTTGTTTCCAAGTAAATCCATGATATACATATTTAAGATACATTAGATTGAATGGATTATGTTTTGAATCTGCCCGTGTACGTGTGTGCGTGTGTATCTTTGTGCATGCATATGTATATGGTGTGTGCGTATAATACAGTGCTGAGAAATACGTTACTTTATGGCACATACTTAAATATAAATCTACACACACACACACAGATATATTATAATATATATATAATTGCTCGTTTGCTCAGCTCATTGACAAGGTTTTGGATGCGGGCAGAGGTAGACTGCATAAATGATATTATCTATATTCTATTACAATAAAATATTCATTACAAAAACTGTTGCTGTTTTCATATATATAAGGTAGATTTGTTAGTTCAAACGCACATATACAGACACACATGCACACAATATACACACATAAGCATTGGTTGATGTGTTTCCTTACATCCTTCGTTAAGGGGAACTGTCTTAATGGGAAACTGGAAGAGGCTGAGCTTCCAGGAGTTAACATGTCATAGATTCTACAAGAGGTGTGTGTGTGTACATAACATACATACACACATATACGGATAAAGCACATACATATGTACATGTGGGTGCTTAACGTGTAGGTGCGTCTTCCTCTATGATGTCTATGTTGCCATATTCATACACGTACATGTCCCCGTACACACTTACTGGTTTGTGTGCATGTACAGACATATGCATAATATAATGGGTGGCATATATGTTGCATGTTATGTGCATTTTACATACACGCCGTAGACAACATACGAAAAACGGTAATCATACAGCATAAAGACATACAATACAGAATAGCACACATGGATACATGCGTACACTTGTACGCACACACGTGTTTATGCATTCACAACTTGTATATATATGCTTACACACACCACACATAACTGCATGTGTGTGTGTGTGGAAATCAGGAACACAAGCAACCACGAAGCTTCCGCTCACTCTCTCCTATGTGTGTGTGTGCGCGTCTGTGTGTATACTGGTTCTCTTGATTGACCCCCTCCACGTCACTGCCTTCCACATCAGGCACTTTAAGTGACATGGCAAGTGTATGTATACGTACATGCATTAACCCTTGTGTACATTTTACCTATTAAGTAAAAATCAAATATAAAATTAATAAGTTAATAAATTTAGGAGAAATAAAATTAAACATTGAAGTATTTCCAAATGGAAATAATGGAAAATATATTTCAAGTAAAAACATTCTTACTTACTATACTTCATATATATCAAAACAATAGCAACTTCAATATAAAAATTTAAATTTGAGAACAATTATTCCTTTTATAATTTTTAAAAATTGGAGATTTGTACTTGACTCGTTGAAATCATTATAACAATATAATTAAGGTTATAAAATTAATTACGATGCTTTATTCATTAAGATGACATTTTTCATTAAATTAATATCATATAATAATGTATGTATAGATATTAATTATAAATAATTAAACATACTTTCTACAAATATACCTATATATAGTTCATATTACATGAACGATCCATAGTAGCTCCCCTAGAGTTCACATGCATGAATATTGTACTGTTTACTATATGTAATTAAACATTAGAAAACCCCTTAAAATTTATCATAATATTATTATATTTAGCTCCAAAATGTAATTAATTAAAAAATATTTAAGATATTATAATTATTTACAAAAAGAGTAATTTCTTAACATTCACTACTATGATATTTTAAAACTTCATTTTATTTCATTATGAATTAAATATTTAAGTATTCTTATTTAAGAGTCAAATATAATTATTGAAGTTTTAAAATTATATATGTATTTCTTAACTTTTTATATGTAGATTCATCTTCAGGTTCACAATACTTAAACCATTTAATGCACATATCCAATATAACTCTGAAACGATGTAATGTATAAATATAAATGAATAAATTAATTATACATTTTTATTGATTTTTAAAAAATTATATTTAATATTTAGTTTTGAAAACATTAAGTTTTAATTATGAAATTTCAAAGAGTTAAACATGATAAATTTAAGGGTGACGTCAAATATTAATATATATACGGTAGTATTTTATCGTATATTGAAGTATACATTACGATATGTCTATAGACGGTGTGTTTATACACACGCACCCACACATCAACATTTTTACCTAAGACGTCATATGTGTCATAACTTATAATGTTTATTATGTAAGCAAAACACTCGTCTCTCCTTATAATTTTATATACAAACCATATATTATTTATAATATAATAATCATTTAATATAGTAATTTCTCTTCCTTAAATTATATTCTGCACGTGGATGGTGGCCTTTAGACCAAAAAATATACTCTTCTAGATGGTCGTTCCTTGACTCATTTAGAATATAAAACACATACATAATTATCACCACTTTACAATATACATGAATATGTGTTCGTGTATTCTTTTATTAAATATATAATATATAATTAAGTTAATGTTTTAAACTAATAAAGCACACACACGTTATACAAGTATATACGTGGTGCGTGTGTGTGTGTATGCATACGACACCAAGATCAGTACTGCTCACCAAGTCCGAGGGTTCACGTTACAATGTTTGTACAGGGGGAATATCCATCAACACGCCTAGAAAACCTTACCTATACACACATAAAAACAACACAGCAGCAAGAACAACAAGCTTATTATATTATACATTTCACGTACATGCATGTATGTCACGCAGGTACCAATAACAACCTCCAATCAGAAAAATTGTCCATTATTAATATATATTAGATATTTCCGCATTATTAAATTTATATACGTGACTTATTGGATTGCATATCTCATCTGATTGAGAAAAGG
Organism: Selaginella tamariscina; assembly: GCA_003024785.1. Lineage (NCBI taxonomy): Eukaryota > Viridiplantae > Streptophyta > Lycopodiopsida > Selaginellales > Selaginellaceae > Selaginella > Selaginella tamariscina. Next base: position 34,626 of record PUQB01000135.1, read on the forward strand.
CGCACTTATTCAAATTCAAATTCAAATTTTCTTCTGGATAAATAATTTTTAAATAAATATCCAAATAATAATTAATAAAAAAAATATCAGATTTCCAGGCATGGGAAAAGTCCAATTCTGAACAACCTTTTTCCCGCCCCTGTTCAGTTTGACTTCCTAGTGTGAATACCTTGTCAGAGAACATCAGAATGCAAGAGAATGACTGTTTTATTCTTAATTATGTTTAGGGTTTAAAGTTTAGGGCTTATTTAAAATATTATAATTAGGGTTTTTAATGTCAAACACGAAGATGATTGAATCATTGCTGACCCGCACACTTCCTCTCGGGTGTCCCCCACATTTCTTTCTTTTTAGTTGTTTGTGGTTGGCTGTTTCCTAAACAAATATATACTGTATATGCTTCGAATTTGTGACAAACTAGATCAAACAAACTATGTACGTATTTAGCGTTTTGTTCTAGTATAAGGTCGTTAAATACCGTATATACGGTGTTGTATGTACATACGGTGTAGATATGGGACGGGATATAAGGCATAGATAGATACTGACTATGTTGCTTTCACTTTAAGAATCATTTGCAAATTGGATGAGCTCCGTAACCGGATGGTGATTGCCGGACGAACAGTCGGTTTGTAGTTGGTAACTTTTGATTAAGCACTCGTTAATCGACACACATACATATACACGTGTGTATGTATATATAGTAATTGGATAAGTTCCGTAGAGAAGCTGAGAAGGAGCTTTCACATTTTGCATGAGGGCCCCGTTATTTGCAGCTGTTCATGAAGCGACATATGGTCTGCAAGTAGCTATCCCACTTTTGATCCCCACCGGTTTCCTGAAAATGCCATGTTTGGGCATTTGCAGTGGGGTTTGATTTCAGTGTTTTCCATTGGGTTAGTCCCAAACATGTTCAGGATCATAGTTCTCTATGTTTTCTTCAGCTTGGTGAGAGTTTCTCATGGAGATTCTCAGGTCGATGCACTTCTAGACTTCAGAAGCGGGATTGAGGAGGAGTTCGGTCGGTTTACGAGCTGGAGCAGGAACTCTAAGTTGGCTCCGTGTGATTGGGAAGGGATCACCTGCAATAGTTCTGGATTTGTATCAGAGATCAATCTAAACGCGAAGAACCTGAGCGGAACAATCCGAACAGATGGTATCTGCAACGAGCTTCACAATCTTACTGTCTTCAATCTGCATGACAACTTGTTCTCCGGTTCGTTCCCGCTCTCTATTCTCAATTGCAGGAGCCTGGTATACTTGGATATGGGAAGAATTTCCTTGAAGGGGAGCTGCCCAGCGACATCTCGGCTCTCTCCAAGCTCCAGTACCTTGACTTGACAGATGGTCTCTACACGGGAACTGTTCCTGCTGCCTTGGGCAGCCTTTCCGAACTCCAGGTACTCTCCTTGTGGAACTGCCATCTCCACGGTCCTGTTCCCAAGGAGCTCGGACAACTCACAAAGCTCAGGAATCTCTCGCTCTCTTACAATCAGTTCGGACCCAGCCTGCCGGAGGAGCTTGGGAGCCTGTACGAGCTGCAGATGTTCACCTGTGCAGGATGTGGACTCTCCGGACCGATCCCCAAATGGATAGGCAAGCTGAAGAAGCTGTATTTCCTCGAATTGACATACAACAGCTTGTCTGGATCCATCCCGATCGAGATATGCCAGCTTCGGAACCTCGTCTGGCTGGAGCTCTACTACAACGCACTCACTGGAAGCATACCGAGAGAGATTGGCAACCTCACATCTCTCAGTGACCTCGACTTGAGCTGCAACATGCTTTCAGGTAGCATCCCGGATGAGCTCATGACGATTCCCAGCTTGGGATTGATTCATCTCTGGAACAACAGCTTGACTGGAACGGTACCACGCGGTATCTCGCAGCTTACCGCGCTGCATGATCTGGCACTGTTTCAAAACCACCTCACCGGGGAGTTACCGCCGGACCTCGGTTCAAAATGCAGCCTGCTCATTTTCGACGTCTCCTCGAACAACTTCTCAGGGAAGATCCCAGCGAATCTTTGCAATGGCGGGAGGCTCTGGCGGATGATCCTCTTCGGGAACTCTTTCGTCGGCGGTATACCGCCACAGTACGGCTCTTGCGAGAGTCTGGTACGTGTGAGGATGCAAGGTAACAGTCTGTCTGGCGTCGTACCGCCCGGTCTCTGGGGTAAACCGAACATGAGCATTCTCGACCTCTCCGGCAACCTTCTTGGGACCGATAGCAGAGAGCCTCGGACTCTCACTCCATCTAAACACACTCAAGGTGGATGGCAACCGGTTAAAGGGAGAGCTTCCCCGAAGCATAGGTAGTCTTACAAACCTCAACCAGTTCATTGCCAGCGGGAACCTGTTGTATGGGAGAATCCCGTCTGAGGTCGGACACTGTTTCAATCTCACCAACCTGTTCCTCGACAACAACAGGTTGCGTGGGGATATACCATCGGACATCGGACAGCTACAGAAACTGCAGTACCTGAATCTGGCCAGGAACTCTCTGTCGGGGAGCATCCCCGAGAGATCAGTGAGCTTTTCAATCTCATCTCTCTGGACCTGTCGATGAATGAGCTTTCCGGTGGGATCCCCCGGGAGCTCGGTAAGCTCCGACTGTCGGAGTTTACTCACTTCAACCTCTCGTACAACCGGCTCTCTGGCGTGGTACCGTTCGACGTAAACAACGACGTGTTCGGGTCGAGCTTTATTGGTAACCCCGGATTGTGCACGGGCTCTTGCTCAACCGGTTCGGAGCGGAACAAGGGACGTCCGGGGGTTGTAGCGTGGGTTGCCGGGGTGGTTCTCGCGTTTGCAGCTCTTGTTTCCGTTGCAGCTTCGTGTTTTTTCTACAGGAAGTACAGAACTCTCACAAGGAGAGGAGGAAGTGAATTCTCGTCCGAGGAAGTCTGGTCAGTGACGCCGTTCCAGAAGCTCGGATTCTCTCAGGACGAGATTCTCGCCGGCATTGACGAGGATAATGTCATCGGTTCTGGAGGTTCCGGCAAGGTTTACAAAGCAAGCCTGGGGAACGGACAGTCCGTGGCTGTGAAGAAGCTCTGGTCGGACCAGAAGACATCGGATTACGGGTTTCAAGCCGAGGTTGAGAGCTTGGGACGGATCAGACACATGAACATCGTAAGGCTCCTCTGTGTGTACTCCAACGGACAAACAACCTGCTGGTGTACGACTACATGCCAAACGGGAGTCTGGGGACCTCCTACACAGTACGAAAGGGAGTGTCTTAGACTGGCCGACGAGGTACCGGATTGCACTCGGTGCTGCTCAAGGACTGTCGTACCTTCACCACGACTGTGTCCCGCAGATACTTCATAGAGATGTTAAGTCGAACAACATTCTGCTTACTGAGGATTACGATGGGATGCTTGCGGACTTCGGACTAGCCAGGCTTCGTGACGGATCTGGGGATGACTGGTACTCTGTTTCTACTCTCACTGGGTCTCTCGGATACATCGCTCCAGGTGTGCGTGTGTGTGTGTGTGTGTGTGTGAATATACTAAGTTTTTGTGCAGAATATGCTCACAAGCTGAAGGTGAATGAGAAGAGCGATATATATAGCTACGGGGTGGTGCTACTGGAGTTACTAACGGGGAGGAGACCAGTGGACGAGCAGTTCGGGGAGGAAGGACGGATATTGTGAGATGGGTGTGTGGGAAGATACAGTCGAGGGAGGATGTTATCAAGGTGTTTGATACGAGGATTGTAGGGGCGACACCGAGGGATCTCATGCTTGTTCTCAAGATTGCATTGCATTGTACAACTGATGTTCCTTCCAACAGGCCTTCTATGAGGGAGGTAGTGAGGATGCTTAAGGAGGCTAATGACGGGATTAACAAAGCTAAGGATTTCAAGGACTCAGGGGTTTAAGAAGTCTCTGTAAACTATTTGTGTATACTTGTTTGAATTAACTTACGTGTATGTATGCACGTATTATAACATGCGCGTCTGTGTAGAATCTTGGACTTTACGAGTATATGATCTTGTTTAACTTGTCAAAGCCGGTCCAAATTCCACCACACACACACACACACGCATGGCCTTGAGAAAATGGTCTTCTTTATTACTAAATTCAAACTAACCCTGACATATAGTATACTAAATTCCATATAAAACAGCCAATCTAGTGAAACAGTAAACTACTCATTAACTAACAGAGTGATTTGCTGAGTGAGAGCTAGTTAACTAAACTACATATATTTGGCATAGTAACATAAACTCACACCCAACACAGTTGACCAGGTGACTCATACGGCATATTCTCCGCCACCCTCACAGCATCTTCCAAAAGATTACCTCTCCCTGACAAATCAATTAAACAGTGATAATAATGCTCAACCCTGGTTCCACATTGTACTCGGACCGCATATGTTCAAACACTAACTTCTGGTGGCGTATGCTCTTGTTTGGTCTTGCATGTGGAGGCAATGGTCATTAGCTTTGTTGAGGAAGCTTCATGGTTAGTTGATGGTTGTTCTCTGTGATGCTGGTTGTCTCTAGATGTTGTTTCTGGTGGCATGGCACTTGATTAGCTCGTTGCTTGGGTTAGGCACCGCCTACGGGCCTGTGCTGAAAGGTCAGAGGACTGAAGACCCCGAGTGACATGTTGCTGGCACTTGCGTATGTGTATGTGGATGGTCGTGTTCTGGCGACGTTGGTTGTTCCTTGTGGCACTTGCGGTGAATGGGCAAAGCTGTGTGGCAAATTCGTATGCACTTGATTGGCTCACTGATTCGGGTTAGGCACCGCCTACGGGCCTGTGCTGAATGGTCAGAGACTGAAGACCCCGAACACGTGTTGCTGGTTGGGTGTCCAGAAGGAGTTATACACTTTGTTGGTTCAGGCATTTGCGTTTTGCGTTTCATTGCCTCTTGCTGGTTTCAGTAGTGGCATCTTTTTGAGTCGGCTTCCCGGGACTTGAGCTACTAGTGGAAGTGCGGCTCCATGTTTGAGGTGGTAAGGACCACCATTTATGGCTTGTCGGCGTGTGCGTTGAGCCTAGTACACCCCGAGCGTGAGGCTCCCATGCTTGGAAACGAGTATGGTTATGGTTATTCTGGTACGGTGTTACTCCTCTTTGATGTGCAAATGCTATAGTGGTTGTTGTGGAGCTACTTTGGGCATCTGCTGCAGATTGGTTTGACCTCGTTGTTTGTGCATTTGGTTGTTGCTTTGGTGTGCTTTACGGTGTTACTCCTCTTTGATGGGCATTTGCTATACAGTTTGCTAGGGATTGCTCTAAGGTTTAATGGGTATCTTCTAAGAGGGCAACTGCAACGATGGTTCTTGTTTACGAAGAGGTTTGGTGTGTTTGCAATAAGTGGTCATTCTGATGCTGTTTGGGCATATCCTTGGCATTTGATGTTTGATCTTGGTGGATGTGTATGTGGTATGCTATAGTGGTTGTGATGGAGCTACTTTGGGCATCTGCTGCGATTGGTTTGGCCTCGTTTGTTTGTGTTTGCTTTTTTCTTTGGTGTGTGCTTGTGAGCTGTGGTTTGGAGATTGAAGCTCGAGACAGTATCCGGGCGAGAGACTAGACCCGTAAAGGTCTGAATCGATTACTTTCTTCTTCGAACACTCAGCGATGCTTGGGTTTAGGGGATGGGAATAAGAGAGGAATAAGAGTAGGTTTATATAAAATCCGTTGGGATGTTTTTATGTACACTTGTATTTAGCCCCATGAATAAACTTTAAACATTCCTTTCAAATCAATTAAACAGTGATAATGCTCAACCCTGGTTCCACATTGTACTCGGACCGCATATGTTCAAACACTAACTTCCCCCTGTTAATCATCCCGGCTCGACTACACACAGTAAGCAGAGACATGAAACTCACTCCATTAGCATCTACACCGTCCTCGATCATCTCATGGAACAGCCTGAAGACACGCCGAATCCCCCTGCTTGCTATACCCCGATATCAAAGCGTTCCAGAACACAGTCGCAAGGCGAACCCACGCTCTCGAACACGTGTTGAAACGCCTCTGTTCTCCCACACTTCCCATAGAAGTCGACCGCAGCAGTCGCAACAAACACGTCGTCTTCGAGTCCTTGCCTGCATATCTCGCTACAAACCTGTCTCCCGTAATCCAAACTCTGGCAAGCATGAAGAACCGAAATGTATGTCCGCGTGTCCGGAGAAAGCCCTTCAGACCTGATCCTCTCGAAGAGCTCGAGAACAACCGTAAGTTCGACAGCGGCTTCAACGTATCCATCTAACAAGCTGTTCCATGAACCATGTCGCGTATTGGCATACTGTCAAACACTTCACGAGCGTCTTCAATACACCTGTGCCGTCCGTATATGTCAATCATCGTGTTTGCCACGAAGGGCTCGCTGTCCAACCCAAGCTCGCCGCATGACCATGAACCTCTCGTACCCTGCTCAGTGCATCCCAGTTGTCTGATAATGCCCTGAGAACAGCAAGGAAGGTTCGAGCATTCGGTACACATCCTTCTTGCAGCATGTGTTCGAAAGCTCGTAAAGCTCGTCCTCCTTCCACGTATCCGAGAATCAAAGCCGTCTAAGAAACCACGTTCGGTTCACGCATCTCTCTGAACATCCTCTCTGCTCTCCCATGCTTTCGCATTTCGCATACATGTCGATCAAGCTTGTCGAAACAAACGCGCCCCTGCTGCATTTCATCTCCCCAAGGCAAGAGAATGCAGGCGGATCCCCTCTCCAGCCAGCTCCCCTCAGACGTTCCTTGTTCTGCCAGCCTGCCCACAGCCATGAAGGCTGCAGCAAAATGTTTTCCACGAAGATGTTGAATTCTGTACGTGGGATCTTCGAGTGTATACACATGCCATTCTCTAGACAGTCCATTTCCGTGTGAGATTTTCTAGCCAGCAACGAGTGCTGCAACGTAGGTGCGTGAGTTCTTGGGTGAGTCCATACTTCGATACAGATGCATACTCTCCTCGAACTGCCGATTCTCTGCGTATCCCAGTATGAGTGCATTCCAGAGACAGTGTCTGAAGACGGAACGGGCATCTAGCATGCTTTCGCACTTGGCATACATACCAATGAGCGTGGTTGCGACTAACATGTCTGTGTGGCTTCCAGTTTCTATTGCTTTCGAGTGGAGTGTTCTTCCTGTCTCCAGGTCCCTGTGGATGCTGCATTCCTTCAGCGCTGCGATGAGTGTATTTTACTGCACTGCAGCGTTTTTTCTAACTATCAATTACTACTTACATTTGCCCATCGCATTTCCTTGTCATAAACCAGATTCTTGAATATTCATAGAACGTTCCAAGGTCAATCTGCGAACATATAAGAGAGTCGGTATATATACACACAGGCGCACATACACTACAGGATACGCTTACCCAACCCCACAGTCGCGTCTATGAGACCCGCCAGTTTAAACGGATAAAAGCTGGCACCATGTACCCCGGCACGTCATCCCTGATTTCGTCAAAAGGAGTATCTATCAGCAACCTGAAGTGCTCCCGCTCGTCATAGCAAGTGGACCTCAGCCGAGATCCGCACACTGCATGCCCATGTACAGTATAAGGGGTTGAACAACGTAGAACAAAAGACAGACATATCATGAATCACATAAAGCTAGTAATATTATACAGATACCTGCTAGTATATACCTGAGCAGATCCATGAGAGAGCCTTGCAAGGAGCTGTTGGTCGAATAGTATTAAGCAGCGAATACAATTCAGCATGTCGCTTGGATGCATGTGGTGCAGGTGTGTATACAGTCTTTTAGCTGTATGATTACTATTTGTTGTACGGTGTGTATGTGTATGCATGGTATGTACAATGCACATGCAACATATATGCCACACGTTGTATTATGAGTATGTGGTACATGCACACAAACCAGTAAGTGTGTACGGGAACATACACATAGACATCATAGGAAGAAACACCTACACGCTAATCACACACATGTACATATGTATGTATGTGCTTTATCCGTAATGTGTGTATGTATGTATATGTACACTCACAACACCTCTTGTAGAATCTATGACATTGGAAGCTCATTCTCCCAGTTTCCCTTAACGAAGGATCTAAAAAACACATCAACCAATGCTTGTGTCTGTATATTTGTGTGCATGTGTGTCTGTATATGTGCGTTTGAACTAACAAATCTACCTTATATATATATATATGAAATGTAGGAACAGTTTTTGTAATAAATATTTTATTATATAGAATATAGATAATATTCATTTTATGCAGTCTACCAGGGCAGCCGTCTGCCCGCATCCAAAACCTCGTCAATGAGCTGAGCAATCGCTTCTAAAGCCTACAAAAAACGAACAATTATATTAATAATATAGATTGTAACGTACATGCACGTCTTTTCTCAGCAATGTATTATATGCACACACCATATACATATGCATACAAACGATAACACACACGCACGTACACGGGCAGATTCAAAACATAATACATTCAAATTTCAGCCTAATGTATCTTAAATATGTATATCATGAATTTACTTGGAAAAAAAAATGACATTTGAGCTTCTGGTTTCTGAAAGGCACTGATCAGAAGGTACCCAGCAAGAATTTGCATTGATTTATTGTTGGGTTTTCTTATGATCTAAAGGGAAAATGAAGAACAGAGGAGAAGGTTTCCCCAAGGATAACGAAAAGAGAACGCTACTGGAGGAACTATAAGCCAACATCTTTCAGACTTTTATTATGTTTATTTAGATAGAGTTGATTACATATGAAAAAATGATAAAAAAAAAACCTGGTAAATCCATGATCGATCGTTCCAAGGAGCGGCCAGGTTGCGCTTGATCCAGGGAGTCATCACGCAGCACTGCATTTCCCTTTTCCAAATGCCCTAAATATGAACCCTAATTTCATTTTAGGGTTTAAGTATGTTTAAATGGCATTTCCCGCCAACGCAAAATCAAATACATTGAGTCTTCCGCTCGAAAATTTAAATATATTACAAATTCGTAAATAAAATACACATTACTCTCAACCAGTGTTATACACATCCATTTCAGAGACTTTTGGATTGGGATAGATACGCAAGATTTCCCCAGAATCCATCACATGCAGATTCCTAAATTGATGTTATGCTTCTACAACTAGGACTCTATGTATATATCTATCTATCTGCACACACACATATATGCTGTGTTGTGCAGCATATATATATATACAAGTCATATACGTTTACATATGGTGGGAAACACATCTCTCTTTCCCTCTTTAAACCCCCTGTAAAACCCAGGAAGTTTTTGAGGTTTAGAGAGGGTTAATGTTGTTATATATTTGTTAATAAAGATAAATCAAATCTTACTGTGTGTGTGTGTGTAAGAGAGAGAGAGATCCCATGTGTGTGGAAACTTGAAAAAGATTTGATTAATCTAGTATACAACAGTACCCCTCTAAACCTCATACAGGAGGAAGCAACTGAGACCTAGAAGTAGAAAATTCACTAACCTCCGTGCCCTCTGGGCTTTGCAACCCCGAGCATCTGCACAACGTCCCGCATCGTCGGTCGGTCTACAGGCAAGTCACTCGTACAAAGCAGAGCAACCCTTAACACCAACATAACCTCCTGTAATGGAAGATTATCGTCTGTCCCAATCCTTGAATCTTAAAACCTCTAAAACCCCGTCTTTAGTCTGTATCTTCTTCCGCACCCACTGTACTATGTCAACTCCATCTCCATACTCAGGCTCTATTGTCCTTCTCCCTGTTACAAGCTCCAGTAACACCACCCCAAAGCTGTATATATCACTCTTCTCATTCACCTTCAGTGTGTACGCATACTCTGTATGTATACCGTCAATTAGTATTACCATCAATGTACATTACTTCGTACATACGATATGATAATATGTATCAAGCAGACGTACACCCTTGAAATATTATATTTATATACATTATTTATTATCATGTCAATGATTTTTTGAAACGACATATAACAAGTTATGCTCCCGCGCATAGCATACATATCCACCAAGGTGTTTGCCACAAAGATGTTAATTTCTGTACGTGGGATCTTCGAGTGAATACATATGCCATTCTCTAGACTTCCGCGTGAGATTTCCTAGCCAGTCCTGAGCATGCAGCGAGTGCTGCAACGTAGGTACGTGAGTTCTTGGTGAGTCCATACTTCGATACAGATGCATACTCTCCTCGAACTGGCGAATCTTTGCATACCCAGGATGAGTGCATTCAGCACACACTGTCCCTGTACTGCATGTAGTTGAAGACGGAACGGGCGTCTGGCATGCTTTCGCACTTGGCATACATACCAATGAGCGTGGTTGCGACTAACATGTCTGTGTGGCTTCCAGTTTCTATTGCTTTTGAGTGGAGTGTTCTCCAGGTCCCTGTGGATGATGCATTTCTTCAGCTTTGCGATGAGTGTATTTTTACTGCACTGCGATCGTTTGCATCAGCTTTTCTTCTAACTAGCAATTAGTACTTACATTTGCCCATCGCATTTCCTCGTCATAAACCCCAGATTCTTGAATATTCATAGAACGTTCCAAGGTCAATCTGCGAACATATAAGAGAGTCGGTATATATACAACAGACGCACATACACTACAGGATACGCTTACCCAACCCCACAGTCGCGTCTATGAGACCCGCCAGTTTAAACGGATAAAAGCTGGCCCATGTACCCCGGCACGTCATCCCTGATTTCGTCAAAAGGAGTATCTATCAGCAGCCTGAAGTGCTCCCGCTCATCATAGCAAGTGGACCTGAGCATATAGTGCACCAGTCTCCTCGTGGGCCGAGCTTCCGCACACTGCATGCCCATGTGTATAAGGGGTTGAACAACGTAGAACAAAAGACAGACATATCATGAATACACATGAAGCTAGTAATATTATACAGATACTGCTAGTATATACCTGAGCAGATGCATGGAGAGAGCCTTGCAAGGAGCTGTTGTCGAATAGTATTAAGCAGCGAATACAATTTCAGCATGTCGCTTGGATGCATGTGGTGCAGGTGTGTTTACAGTCTATGATTACACGGCGTGTATGTATATGCATGTGTATGTACAATGCACATAACATGCAACATATATGCCACACGTAGTATTATGAGTACGTGTGTACATGCACACAAACCAGTAGGGACGTGTACGTGTACAATATATGACACACATAGACATCATAGGAAGAAACACCTACACGCTAACGCACACAAATGTACATATGTATGTATGAGCTTTATCCGTATATGTGTGTATGTATGTATATGTCACTCACACACCTCTTGTAGAATCTATAGCTCATTCTCTTCCAGTTTCTAATGAAGGATCTAAGGAAACACATCAACCAATGCTTGTGTGTGTATATTTGTGTGCATGTGTGTCCGTTTGAACTAACAAATCTACCTTTATATATATGAAATATGGGAACAGTTTTTATAATAAATATTTTGATTATAATAGAATGGGCCAAACGCACATATGATTAATTTGGTTAATTTTTAATAATTTCACTATAAGTTTTATGATTAATCTGGTATATTTAATGATTAATGATCAAACTGATTTTAATTTGTTTTGTTTAGCATCCTGTGTTTATTAATCAAATAAGAAAAATGTTGGTTAATCTGAATATATTTTCTTATACACTTTTATATACAAGTTAACGTGTCCAGCAAGAATTTGCATTGATTTATTGTTGGGTTTCTTATGATCTAAAGGGAAAATGAAGAACAGAGGAGAAGGGTGATAACGAATAAAGAGAACGCTACTGGAGGAACTATAAGCCAACAGCTTTCAGACTTTATTATGTTTATTTAGAGAGAGTTGATTACATATGAAAAAATGATAGAACACAAACCTGGTAAATCCATGATTCGTTCCAAGGAGCGGCCAGGTTGCGCTTGATCCAGGGAGTCATCACGCAGCGCTTTTCCAAATGCCCTATATATGAACCCTAATTTCATTTTAGGGTTTAAGTATGTTTAAATGGCATTCCGCCAACGCAAAATCAAATACATTGAGTCAGAATATTCTTCCGCTCGAAAATTTAAATATATTACAAATTCGTAAATAAAATACACATTACTCTATGTTATACACATCCATTTCAGAGACTTTTGGGATTGGGATAGATACGCAAGATTTCCCCAGAATCCATCACATGCAGATTCCTAAAAGCTTTGATGTTATGCTTCTACAACTAATATATCTATGTATATATCTATCTATTTACACACACACACACATATGCTGTGTTGTGCAGCATATATATATAAAAAAGTCATATACGTTTACATCTCTCTCTCTCTCTTTAAACCCCCTTAAAACCCAGGAAGTTTTTGAGGTTTAGAGAGGGTTAGTGTTATTATATATTTGTTTTAGTAAAGATAAATCAAATCTTAGAGAGAGAGAGAGAGAGAGAGGTTTTTGAGGTTTAGAGAGGGTTAGTGTTGTTATATATTTGTTTTAGTAAAGATAAATCAAATCTTATATATATAGAGAGAGAGAGATCCCTCCTCGAGGGCATTTGTTAACTTGTAGGAAAACAAGCCCCTGTTTTCATAACCAATATAGGGTTACTTTGTATCATATCAACGTTTTGATACGGTGCATTTCTCAATTGCTCTTGATTCATGACACGATGAAATCGTGTGGGTGTTATAGATGTGGTGACTGATTTAATATGGTAAATACTCAAATTTATGCATATATGTTTAAATCTAACTTAGAAATATTTCTTAGAAATTTTTAGTGGTGTGTGATACAAATAGAAGGATTCTCTCAGTTTTTGTAGGAGCTCCAGGTGTATGTCTTAACATAAATATATTCAAATGGCTAACACATGGTAACACATAGTTGCTAAGTGGCTTTCCGGTGTCAATTCCTTATGTAAGCAATGCCAAATTTTTTAAGACAACCTTAAGCACAAGACTTAGTGTCCCACCCTAAATCCTTTAGAATGATTATTTTTCTGAATCTTAAAAGATAACCCGAGTAAACTTTTAAGATCCTAAAAAAAGACCTAGACAAACTTATGTCCCAACTCTACTGAGGAAACATGCCTTATACATACCCTTGTGATAGAGCCAAGGCATTATGACTTACCCCTTGAGGAATGAATACAACCCGTTAGGATGTCTTAAACCACAACTAACCTTTAAAGGTTTGAGTAGTCCTTAGTCTTAGGGTTAGTACTTAGTGAGGACATGAGTGTTTTATTAAGTAGACTCCTCAAGATTAAGTACTTCATAAGTGCCTTGCGAAAGGGTACTTATTAATAAGCTTAAATTGTTCAACCCTTAGATCCAAAGGAAAACACTTCATAACTAAGTGTTCAATTAGTACACCTAGTTATGAGAGCCAACCTCCCTTTAGCCAATGCCCAAGACTTAACACCTTAATAAGGACACAAACAACTTATTAGAGTATCTAACCCCTTGGCATTAACCCCATAAGACAATCCCAAAAATGTGTCTTAAATGTTGTACTGTGTGCCATCTGGCCTAGTGTCATCTTCATGTGACACTATTTTCCAGATGTGGACTATTATGTCATAGCCCTTAGATTTGAGAATTGCACTAGGTGCCACAAATGTAGCTCCCCAATGCCAACTCTAGAACCCCTTTGTGATCCCTCACTTGTTAGCCAAGGTCCACGCCCAAGGACACAAATATGCCCTGCTCAGCTGTGAGTGTTAGTCTTAACTTGAAGGAGATAAACATCAATCCCTAACTCTTGGAGACAAGACCTTCCAGGTATGAATTCACTAACGTTAAGGGTAGACTACCCCAAAGGTGGAATGTATCTTTATTGTTTGAAAGTTAAGGCGGAACAAGTTAGAGCTTGCACTGGGAAAAAAATAGCAAGCTTAGTCATGAACCTAAAACCCTCACTCATAGATATTCTACGAAGCCCCTCTCCTCACTCTTTTATATGTGTAAGAATATTTAGGGACAATTGGTTGGACTAACCCAAATACTCAAGTGCAATAAGTGTGGCTGTTTCTCATTATGTCTAGAGTTCATCACATAATTCAGTAAGTAACAACAATCAATTTTAAAAGTAAAGAGTCGTGTCGTAATCAAAACTATGACACATACAATTGTAAAATTCATATATAACAATAAATATTAAATATATAACATTATATACTACTAGTACATAATAATATATATACTCAATATTTAATAGTTCGTGTGTATTAGGAGCCATAAAAATAGTAGTAAACATTTATGTATATTATCAATATATAACACTATATATACTCAATATTTAACAACTAAAATTAGTAGTAGAGTTTAATATTTAATTGTTCATGGATACTAATAAATGTAAAACTTATTACTAATATTAAAAATATATAAGAATTTTTATTCATGAGTTGAAGGTTTACTAAAGCAATTGTATATATATCAATTTTCTATTTTATTCCTTGTATATACTAGCATATATAGTAGTCTATATATGGCAATCCATATATGTATATGTGCTTATATGGTGTTATGTGTACTAGAAGTTGGGATTATATATATAATAATTTAACTTATATATAGGATTTATTCATAATTCAAGAGTGTTGTGTTTGTTGGAGTTCCAAAAGAAGATAAATGAAGGGTTTACTTACAAGGCAATCAATTATATATGTATAAGGCAGATATATAAGCTTTATATACTGGTTTAAAAGGATATGCATTAACCACAAAGTTTATGACCCCGTACATCGTAGGAGGGAAAATGTGTCTCTTTAATGCAGCCCATTACAAGTATATATCACATATGTATATCACAAACTAGTATATACACTACTATTATAAATCAGAATATACTTGTGTACACATGGGTTGGGTGTGTGTAAAGCATTGTTTTGGATTATTTCCCACTATTAAAAGGACGGATTTGCAAACCACTTATGAACTTTTAACTCACACACTTGTACATATAGGTGGTCTTGCGTGTTTATGTACAATAGGATGGGAGACAGATTGCTTAGGGGAGCATGTTGTGCATGTATGGGCATCTGCAGGAGTATGGAGCGCTCCAAGGAGACTGGAGGAGAGACTGGATTTTGATCCAGGCGGAACATAGGTGATCGTGGAGGAACCACCTGGTTTATGGTTGAACCAATGGTACCTTTTGCAAGGATCCACATTATGGACGATTTGGAGAGCTAGAAATGCCGAGGTGTTTCAAGGGCACATGTGGGGTTTACAGCAGACCCTAGCGTGCTTGTGGGTAACGTTGGTGTCCTTGGTGGCGGCATCTTGTGAGGAAGCACGGGCTACATGCGACATAGGTGAATATCGGGTATATGAAGAACAATGGCTACCTGCACTTGGGCGGTTGGTGAGGACCCGGGAGTATGCGAGTGATAATATGTTGGCGATGGCAGCCCCTATGTGGTTTCTGGAGCGTGATGCGTCCTTAAATATAGCACGGCGAACATAGGTGTGATGTGGTAAGGCAGGGAGGATGTGGCAGATAGATAGAGAGATGATAAGGAGCTAGGAATAAGGTAGATGTTACTCACAAAAGAAACAGGTTAATGTACTTTAATACACGAGTGAATAAGATACGCACAGTTCCGATAAAGTAACGTATTTCTCAGCAATGTATTAAACGCACACACCATATACATATGCATGCACAAAGATATACACACACGCACGTACACGGGCAGATTCAAAACATAATCCATTCAATTCTTAAATATGTATATCATGTATTTACTTTGGTTTCTGTACCCAGCAAGAGTTTTTTATTATGTTTATTTAGAGAGAGTTGATTAATATGAGAAAATGATAGAATAAAAACCTGGTAAATCCATGATCGATCGTTCCAAGGAGCGGCCAGGTTGCGCTTGATCCAGGGAGTCATCACGCAGCGCTCTTTCCGAATGCTAATTTCATTTTAGGGTTTAAGTATGTTTAAATGGCATTTCCCGCCAACGCAAAATCTATCATTGAGTCAAAATATTCTTCCGCTCGATGAAAATTTAAAATCGAAATAAAATGGTACACATGAGATTAAACCTTATGTTATATATTTCTTTACTCTCAACCAGTGTTATACACATCCATTTCAGAGACTTTTGGGATTGGGATAGATACGCAAGATTTCCCCAGAATCCATCACATGCAGATTCCTAAAAGCTTGATGTTATGCTTCTACAACTAGGATATATCTATCTATCTACACACACACACACACATGCTGTGTTGTGCGTGCATGAAGAGCCCCACGTATATATATAAATACAAGTCATATACGTATACATAATAAACAAATTGGTGGGAAACACATCACTCACTCACTCTCTCTCTCTCTCTCTTTAAACCCCCTATAAAACCCAAGAAGCAGATGATTACGACGTTTTTGAGGTTTAGAGAGGGTTAGTGTTGTTATATATTTTGTGTTTTAATAAAGATAATAAAATTTCCGACACATGGGATCTGAACTCTGTGTGTGTGTGTGTGAGAGAGAGAGAGAGAGAGATCCCATGTGTGGAAACTTGAAAAAGATTTGATTAATCTAGTATACAACAGTAGGCGAAGCTTAACCCCCTGTAAACCTCATACAGGAGGAAGCAACTGAGACCTAGAAGTAGAAAACTCACTAACCTCCGTGCCCTCTTTCCCCTTACTGGGCTTTGCATCCCGAGCATCTGGACGACGTCCCGCATCGTCGGTCGGTCTACAGGCAAGTCACTCGTACAAAGCAGAGCAACCCTTAACACCAACATAACCTCCTGTAATGGAAGATTATCGTCTGTCCCAATCCTTGAATCTAAAACCTCTAAAACCCCGTCTTTAGTCTGTATCTTCTTCCGCACCCACTGTACTATGTCAACTCCATCTCCATACTCAGGCTCTATTGGCCTTCTCCTGTTACAAGCTCCAGTAACACCACCCAAAGCTGTATATATCACTCTTCTCATTCACCTTCAGTGTGTACGCATACTCTGTATGTATACCGTCGATTAGTATTACCATCAGTGTACACATACGATATGATAATATGTATCAGAGCAGACGTACACCCTTGAAATATTATATCTATATACATTATCTACTATCATGTCAATGATTTTTGAAACTGCATATAACAAGTATTATATTCAACTATCAAAATAAGTATGACTACGTTCTACATGCATATATAATATATCAGAAATGCAAGGTTTTCTGTGCATGCACACGTGAAGTAACACCTCTCTACGATTGTATATACACGCATGAAAATAGTACTCACCTGGAGCGATGTACCCATACGAGCCAGCAATAGAGGACATAGACTCGGACTTGCCAGAGTCCTGGAACAGCTTAGCTAGTCCGAAGTCTGCAACGTGTGCCTGGAACTCCGTATCCAGAAGGATATTGTTCGACTTCACGTCCCTGTGAACGATGAGAGGCGAGCAATCGTGGTGCAAGTATGCAAGTCCGTTTGCAGCTTGCATTGCAATCTTGTACCTCGTGCCCCAGTCGAGAAGTGCCCCTTTCTTCCCATGAAGCGCCTCGCCAAGGCTTCCGTTTGGCATGTACTCGTACACAAGAACATTGGTTTCCTTGTTCGTGCAGAAACCCAAGAGCCTGACAATGTTCCTGTGCCTGATCTTGCCGAGTGTCTGCACCTCAGCCGAGAAACCATGGTCACTGTGGCTGGAGACAACACCTTTACGAGTCATCCCTAAGCCTGAAAGTTTCTTCACTGCAACAATGTCTCCGGACGGCAGCACTCCCTTGTAAACAGTCCCTGAACCTCCTTGTCCGATTATGTTATCCTCGTTCATGCACTCCAGGATATGGTTCACGTTCAAGTCCAGCCGCTGGAAGGTCGTCAGCTTCCAGCTTCTCGCGTTTGACGAGGTTCTCCGCAGCAAGCCACATATGTAGTATCTGTACTTCCTGAAGAAGCAGCACACACCGAAGACTAGTACAAGGAGGGCTGCCGAGAAGAGAGCACCAACCAGCCATGCCAATAACGACTCGTTTCTCCCATTCCCATGACGATGCGGCTGGGGCAGACCCTGGCAACGACCAAGAGGAGGACCACACAGTCCAGGGTTACCAACGTAGCTGGTACGGTTATAGGCTTGTTCACTGTGTGGTATCTCTCCGGTTAACCTGTTATACGAGTAGTCGAGGGTGCTGAGCGTACCTATTCCGGAGATACTCTTGGGAATGCCTCCAGAGAAGAAGTTCCTCGACAAGTTGAGGATGTTGAGGTTCAAGAGGTTACCGAGCTCCGACGGGATCTCACCGGACAGCTGGTTTACGCTTAAGTCAAGCATGGTCAGCTTCTGGCAGTTGCCGAGCTCCTCAGGGATGCCACCGGTGAGCAAGTTGTGACTCATGTTCAGCTTGTCAAGCAAGGCCAGCTTACCGAGTCCAGCGGGCACCGCACCGGATATCTTGTTTGAAGAAACTTGGAGCAGCTTCAGACTTAAGAGATTTCCAATACCGTCTGGTAGCTCACCACGTAGCTTGTTCTCGCTTAAGTCCACCCACTCAAGGTTCTGTGAGGTAAAGGTTACCTCCTGTGTGAATCCGTCGAGATGGTTCCTCATCAGCTCGAGCAAGTTGAGGTTGGGGAGAGAGAACAGAGACCCGGGTATCAGACCGGCTAACATGTTATCAGCAAGACGGACTCTCATCAAGCTCGGGCAATCACCTAGCATGTCCGGTATACCTCCGGTGAGATGATTCTGCTGGAGTATGAGTGTATCTAGCTGACCACCCTGGCAGAGATTGAGTGGGATGCTTCCATTGAACAAGTTCTTCGAGAGATCGAGCTTCTGCAACCTTCCACTCCCGCCGAGCTGCTCGGGAATCGGTCCAACCATGGTATTCCCCCACATTTGAAGCACTTGGAGATTGGGTAAGTCCCCAATGAATGACGGTATCGTACCAGTGAGCTGGTTCTGGAAGAGACTGAGTAGCTCTAGCTTCACCAGCTTGTCGAAACTCTGTGGTATTTCCCCAGTCAACTTGTTCTGGGAGAGGTCAAGGGACTTCAAACCTGGGAGACGACCAAGGGAGTCCGGTATGCTGCCTGACAAGGAGTTGATCATCAGAAAGAGGGAGTCAAGGCTGGTCAGATTCCCAATGGCGTCCGGAATGGTCCCGTTGACTCCACTGCTTGCAATGTCCAGAAGACGGAGACGCTGGAGTCTACCGAGCTCCGGAGGGATCCCACCTGTGAAGACGTTGTAGTATCCGAGATAGAGCTCTTCAAGCCGCTCGAGGTCACCAAGCTCAGGTGGTATCGGTCCGGTTAACTGGTTACCTGACAGAGAGAGGAAACGGAGACTCTTCATGGAACCGTACTCGGCAGGGATGGATCCGGTGAACAAGCTCCCACCGAGATGGAGGTACGTCAGGCGCTGGAGATTACCGACGCCATACGGAAGCTCATCGCTGAAGTTGTTGTTGTATGCATCCAGGACCTCCAGCGAGGTGGCAGCGGAGAGGTTCCGTGGGAAGCTCTCATTGAAGTTGCAGTGGGAGATGTTCAGAAACCTGAGTGATGGAGTGAAGATCTCCTGCGGAAGCGTGGCGCTGGTGAAGTTGTTGAGCTCGAGGGAGAGATTTGAAAGAGATCGGAGGGAAGAGATGGGCGGACCGGAGACAGACCCAGAGAGATTCATGCTACCGAGATTGAGAGAGAAGACTTGTTCATCCTGATTGCAGGAGACTCCGACCCAGTTGCAGGGGGTGGAGTCGGAGGAAGACCAGTTGCTCAGCTTGTTGAATTCATCGCTGAGAAGTGACTTGAACTGAAGCAATGCCTGACCATCTGGGGACAAACCGGTAGCATAAATCACAGACAGGAACCAAATCCCGGTGCAGATTATCACATTGTTCTCCATTGGGTATCCGATGCTCTGTTCTTCTTCTCACCTCTCTACTCCTGCGCCGCCATAGCCAGAGAATTGATTGAGGCAATGATCGAAATGGGGGCAATGCAGCTACTTTTGTGAGCACTTTGCTCGATTGGGTCCCTCGCATTCTCTGCAAATCATAGAGATTTCCTGCAAATGAAGACTGCCCATTTGCATAGAGAGCATACGAAAACTCCCCTAGCTCGGAATTTGAGTTCTAATGAACACCCGCACTATCCACAGTGCTTTTCTATGTAATGCGGGACCTCAGAGTGAGAAAAAAAAGAGAAAGATTCTCTACCTTGTCAAGTATGTGAACAGAGGATACAAAGAGAAGAATGGTCTGAAGAAAGAATGCAGGCGTTTCTATCTCCCCGGGAGCGTTTCTCAGTGTTTTAGGGCTTACCTTTTCCCTTTTATAAACCTAACCCTATTCTTTAGGGTTACACCTTTACCCTTATCGAGGCTGCATTTACTAGCTCTTTACCGTATCTATATCGTCCTTGCTTGCTGAATTTACTTGTATTTACTAGAATTTACTTCGACTGCGATTGCATCAACAGTGTACGTGTGTATGTAGTAAAGTTTTCCTTTGACTGAGCATTTTCACCTACATTCCTGGAATATACCACGTATACACACATCATGTAAGGGAATCTTTAAATCGATTTGATTCTACAACCGACAGTTTGTAAACACTAGAACACATGTTTTTGTCACCTTCCGTCTAGGGATTGGGTGTTTTTGATAATCTGTCACATTCAGGGGGGACGATTATAATAAGCTGCTATACGCTTTGCATGCTATATATATATATAAATATATATAAACATAAGGTCAAGATTTACCCACCCCCATGATTTAAAAGAAAGACAAGAACCCACTCACACAAAGCAACGTAACAACATACATGTAAAGTTAGTGCATGGTTCTGTTCCCAAATATTCAAAGCAGACTTATGACATCTCCATTATATATATATATATTAACATTTGTCATCCATAGATGGCATGTGACAGTGTTGGGTCTTGTTCAACTCACATGCTACATCTCATATATAAAATATGTATATATATTTTATATAGAGTCATCTTCGTGCACAACAGCTCCAACGTATTACTTTACAATCTCACGTAATCAGACACGAAAAACTAGAGATTAACGATGATGTAAACCTTGGAATGATGGAAATCAAGTATTGACCCTGTATATAATTGTTTAGAACCATGTATATATTTAAGAATCTTTCGGCTGTCGCCCACTAGGGTTTGGGACTTAAAAACGTGGCTGGATGGTGCTCTATCCATAAAGAACATGAATATGGGGTGTTAAAGTCAAACTAGGTGCTTAAACAAGGGTTTAGGGTAAAGGTTGACAAGGGGTCAAACCCTGCAATAAAAAAAGTCAAAGTGAAAAAATCTCTTGGATCATCATTTGTAGCACTATAGACACCTAGTGGTGCACACATGGTGGGCATATTCTCACTGCAAACAAGGATGATTGATTGATTGGGACCTTTATAACCTCACCTACACACATGTGTGTGTATGTGTGTTGTGTGTATGCGTGTTCTTATAAAAAAAGAACGGCTGTTGAGACTACAATGTCTGTCAATGAACAATGTCGCACAGGCCAAGATAGGATATGTATATAAGTCCAAACATACTGTGCAATGTCTGCCTCATACACGTGTGTGTATATGTACCAAAGTACTGCTTTCTAGACCGTGACTGTGTTAAACCAATGTTTTTTGTCTCTTTGTGTTTTGCATATTTATATTACTTGTTTTACTGCCAAAAAGCTGGTCTCTACGGAACATATTTATATTGTAATTACCAAGAAAACAAGCAGCAGCACTACTACAACTATCTAGGTGTCACAGAGTACCTTGTGTTTAGAAGTAAGACGACTGATTATGAAGAATATTAAGATACGAAAGTATCTTAGCCGCAAGCTGCCTGGTAGAAGGGCTCCCTTTCTGTGTAAGATCAATAAGTGGCATTTGGGCAGCGCCTCCATACTCCACCTTGTACTTGTCGAACCTGAAAAACTTCTCAAGCATCCACACAGCCTTTTCTTTAGCACCAACGCTCCTGTTTGTCAAGAGTCTCACTATAGGCCTTACCCCTTGAGCGTTCGCAATCACATGTACACCTCTCTCCCACGTCTCGTCGTATAACAGAGTCGTCAAGGCGCCTAGACCAGCCTCGTGAACACGTGCATCATCAGAGTCACATAGAATCTGTATCAATGGTCCGATAGCTTGTGCCTCCACCAGACAGAATGAAGTCCTTGTAGAACACATTCCACCGTGAGCTACGCACCCGGGCTCCCTACGTCCGAGGCAACACCAGGTGTTACCCCTCGTTGGAACAACCTTACTTAGCTTCCCCGAATTCTCCGATAACTGTCCAAGTGCAGTTGCCGCTCTCGTCTTTGCAAGCGGAGAACCAATCCCCAGCAGCCTTACGAACATAAGAATGACGTCGTGACTAGCCAGCTGTGTCTGTACTTCCACACTGGACGGGTTTGTAAACAACAAGAACGCACCTGTGATGCTCTCGAGCAGCATCTGATAAGACTCCTTCGTTGAGATTCTCGTCAAGGACGACGAGAGGAGACCTGTTAGAACGGACAAAGCATCGGCTTCCACCAGAGACTTGGTGAGTTGAATATCCCCATGAGGAAGATTCGCCACTACACCAGCTGCAGCACCACGGGCTTCGTCGTCCCTAGACGAGGATATGAACTTCACTAAGGCCCCAACCAGAGGACCATGCAGATGCATTGCAAGTTCTTTTCCCGCCGATTCGTCACCGGATATCCAAAAAAGCAGCTTGAGAGAGAGGCTCTGGACGCCCTCGTCCCGTGACTCTGTGAAGTGCTCGAGAACCATCTGTATGACTCCTTCCTTTCTAAGCTTCTTCCTGAAGCATCCGGCACTCGGTTTCGAGGACATGGAAACCAGTCCACGGAGGAGTTGTGTTTGCACAGGAGGACCCGTCAGCTTCAGGAGCGAGAGCATCTGAACAACAGTCTCATCATCCTGGAGAATCTCGAACCTGGTAACTGCTCGAGCATCTGAGGCAGCCGTGGGATCCCAAGAGGAAATGTTTGCCAGAGTCGCAGCAACATCCTCCTTGAGTGTAAGAACGCCCGAAGTGATGGCAAACAAGAGACGGAGTAGAATGGGCAATGCGCCCGCGGAAACCATGGGCTCCACGTTGTTTGGAATGGTTGACAAGGCGTGGAGAGCACCCAAGCATGCCTTCTGATGGTCTAGCTTGGGAAAGGCAAGCATGTTGACTAAGGGTTGGATTGCACCCTCCTTTCCAAGTGCAATCTTGCTTTCGTCTGTTAAGTTCATCTTGGACAGTGCACTTGCCATTACTACCTTTGTTTCATCGTTTCCTGAAAAAAAAAAAACGAACTCCCCAATATAAATAAATGTGCCATGTCTAAGCACAGTTGATAGATGTGTATGTGTGTGTGTGTGAGAGAGAGAGAGAGAGAGATGTATGAGACCAGAAACTCAAACAGTCCACTTGCTCTCTTGCAAAGACGCACAACGCACACATACACTCTCCAGCGTTCAACTCAATTATCTTATAAATATGAGGCTATTTTACAAAATTTCTAATGATACTATGTACATGTAGTAATGTGGTTATATTTCTCATAGTTAACAATTATCTTATTGATTGATTAAAAATATAGATTAAATGAACACCGATCCACACACCATAAACTACATCTACACATAAACACGTACCTTGACTTAACCGTGAAATGAGGGGTATGAAATGGTTAGCCTCGGCCATTTGCACAATGTTTGAGTCACTGTTGGATAAGCTGCTTAACAATTGACGAGAATCTTCAGCTGCGGATAAATCCTCGCTTCTTAGCATCGTAACGAGGAGCAGCATGCATCCTTGCGACTTCCCGATCTCCTCTAGTAACTTTCGGAGCTTTGAGAGCTCCAAAAGTAGAGCTACTGCTTGTCTGCTCTCTCCTATATCACGTGCCAATGAACGAACTATGATGTCTATTGCACCCTCTGCAGCAATCTCTTCCTGCATAGTAAACGAGAAGCTCAATAAGCATATTGTGTGTGTGTTATCTCTTATATATGCATTATAGTATATCTCGCCTCATATCACTACATATATTATGTATATACAGATATGTGTAACAGACCTTGTTATCGTCATTCTTTGCAAGGCTACATAGTGTCTGCAACGCCCTTCTCCGGACATCCCGGTGCCCAAACTTCAGAAGCTTGACAACTTCAGGAATAAGATGCTCGGAGGCAATCCAATACCTATGCGCAGGCTTCTCCTCGCTCAACCTGTGCAAGTCCAGTAATGCACCTTCAATCTCCTCCTTGTTACCAGACGCCAGTTTTGTCCTGCTTGCCGTGATCCCTGTGATAATATTCCTCTCCTTCCACTCTTCGATGGACTGCCTCAGTGCAATATTGGGCTTTACATCAAGCGAATCCAGTGCAACCTTGGTGGTCGGACATGTCTCGTTCCCCACAGCAAACCATTTCAAGATAGCCGCTCTCTCAAACGTCTGCCCAGTGGCTATCTCCACAGGATCCTCCATGACTTCCTGTGTGATTGGACATATGAAAGACTGCAGTGCAGGAAGGAAATGGCTTCCCCCCACATTCCTCTTCCTCCTGTACATGTCTCTCTTCTCCGTGACAGTAGTTGCTGCGTCCGCATTCTTCAGTATGCCGATGATCTGCTCCAGCTGGTATGCTTCTGCTTGGTCCTTGTGCATCTCGATCTCTTCCTTCTCCTTTTTGAAGCGGAGAAGTTCCTGGCGAAGTGAAGCAGGGTCAACAGGGACTCCCACTGCGTTTGCGATCTGTAGCAGCAGGTTGTTTGAAAAGTCGCTGTCTATGCGTTGCGTCTTCACTCCGGTCTCTATCATGCCAGCAATCTCTTCTCCTGCACAATATATCTATATTAATGGTGTGGCGATGCGTGTGGAGAGAGAGTCACTCCATTTTAGTCTTTACACTTGTATACCTAGTACAACCTATGGATATGACACTATACATATACATAACATAAGTTTTGTATGTATTGATGATAAATACATACACGATATAATATATGAAATAGAAATATAAATATATATCGAACTGTACTTTGTCTAATCAATTTGTTAAAATACGATAGAAAAAGAGTTTTACAGATTTCAATCACATCACGAACTTTTTTTCTCTTGTTAGACCGAAAGTTTTAGACCAATATTTCTACATGATTATTCACACATATATACGTCGTATGTATAATATAAGAAACTTCTCTCGTATTATTGATTATCTATTCACGCACGCACGCACGCACGCACAGAGACAGACACAGACGCACATCATACCTGCCAAAGCTGCTTTGAACTGGGCATTCTGCATCTCCTTGAGCAACTCAGTATTCTCTCGGGTCTCGGCAGTCAAGTTCATACTAGCCATAGGAATCAGACTCAAACACCTGCCGATCTCCTGCGTTATGTCCTGCAACTGCTTGACGATTGACCTGCAGCTCACAAGCAGATAAAACCTGCTCTTGGATTTGCAATCCTCAATAAGCTCCTGCGACCTCCTCATCTCCCTTTCCAGCGCCTGAAGGACTGCCTGAGGGGAGGGGTGTCCCGCAGGTTCTTCTCCTGCAGCTCAACAAGCAGAGGCTGAATCTTCATCAGGTACCTGGTCAGCTCGCTGAAGCACTCCTGCTCTATAAGAACATCCTTCGCTGCAGACACAGTCTCCGCTATCTGTACCACAACCCTGGCCAAAGCTCCGAAACTGGTGCAAGCACCACGTTTCCAAACCCACAATCATCCTGACTGTAATACCGCCCTGATTTCTACCCTACTTCTTCGTAGTTCTTCTTCAACGATTCCTGAACCGATTTCATCATAACCTAGATCATTCTGAAGAATCCGGAGCTTATCGGAGCAGCTGCATCGATTTATGTACTCGGAAATGCATAGCTTCTGTTGAATTTGTGCGATTTCTATGTGACCTAGCTCGTTCCATTGCTACATACCTGGAGAAGATGAAGCTGGTGGCAGCAGAATGGATCCATGGATTTGAAACGCGTAGCTCTGTATTGAATTGGAATGTGCGTGTTCAATAGTCGTATTCAATCGTGCACAAGCCTATCAAGGCATTGAAGAACCCCAGCTTTCACATTCTCGTGGCCCACGCAAGTTTACAAAACCACGGCGTCCAGCACAGGATTCGAACTCGAGTTCTGGTTAAAATAATAATTAAGGAAGGAGATTAATCATCTAATTAATCTCTTGTGTGCCCTACCCTCTTATTACGGTCTTATACGGGTCACTTCAGTTTAAGTGTACAAGGTGGAAATGAAATTCACTACCTTAGAGAATTTAAGTTTTTCTAGTCATTTGAATAACTCGTATATTTGCAGTTTTTCATAGGACCAAATGTCTTAAAGGTCATCAAGCGTGAGAAATGTGACCTAAAACTTAATTGTCCATCTACTCAATGCCCTACTTCCTTTACCCATCTAGTAAGTTTTATATCATTTACCCAAGGCCGCAGACACTAAGGATTAATAATTATCGATAATCAACTTATAACATATCATCTACCTAAAGACTAATAATTATTTATAACACTTCATTGATTTAATAATTAGTTATAACACTTCGTAGTAACATTTATGTTATTTATCGAAGGACTAATAACTATTTACAACAATCCATAGTAAACCATGCCATGTACAGCATTTACCACAAGGTATTTACAACACTTCATTTACCTGATAATTAATAATTATTTATAACACTCCACAATAAACCACACCATTACTACATCTACCCCAATAACTAATAAGTATTTATAACACTCCATTTACTCAAGGATTAATAATTATTTATAACACTCAGAAAAATAAACTATACATAATAAAGTAAGTCATTTACCCATTTAATTATTAAGGCAAACTAAACACACAACCTCAAAATTTATAAGATTCTTATTATATTTTTAATAAGAATCTTATAAATCAATTAAGCAAAAGAGTAATTATTTATTGTTCTAACTGAATTAACTATGGTATGTAACATTTGTCACACTTTTATAAAATCCACATCATCACAAATGGTTAAAACCCTCATTGACAAATAACTGAGGAATAATGCTTAGTCTTGGGGTTTAAAACATTATAATCATGGGCCTGGTGAATCAGACTAAGGCTAGAAGATGCCTCCAATACTAAATGTTATAGCTCCTAATAAACTATCATATACCTAAGGATAGTTGAGGGGTGGGGATGCTAACCTTTGGATTTTAATAATATAAGCATGAGGTCATTGTGAATCACACTAGGGCTAAGAGATGTGTTTGATACTAAATGTTATAGTCCTTGGTATTATTTACATAAGAAGGATTACATTAGGGCTAAGAGATTCATTTGATATAGAATGCTAATCTTGGGGTCTTAACATTATGAGCATGGAGCCACGATGGATTAGACCAAGGCTAAGGTGGATTAGACCATGCATTTGATACCAAATATTACAATCCTCAATAAATTACCATTTACCCAAGCACGATTAAACCATAAGCCATGATAGATTAGACCAAGGCAATTCACCATTTTGAAGATTTTTGGAGTGGGATGAATATTCTTAAGGGATATTCTTGGCATATGCTATTGGGAATATGCTGCTTTATGTAGTATGTTTTTGCAGTATATACAGGTCTCCAAAAGGTATATACAGGGGGCAGGTTCTTTGGGTTGTTTCATCTAGGTTGTTTCTGTGTGTGAACTGGTTCGTGGACCGGCATGCAGCAGTATCCCGACAAAGATCAATAAAGGTTTGAAGCATGAAAAAACCGGGTATCTACGAGCTCGAGCTTTCAAGTCCAAGACTCCAAGGTATATAGGATATTCTTTGAATATTCTTGGGTATCTTGGAGACAGTATATAGTTTAGCATACAGAATATTCTTGTATATTTGTTTTCTTGTTTTTAATATGATTAGGGCCGTCCACACCAGCCCGTAAATTTTACGGGCCCCATAAAAAGTTTATGTAAAGAAGTTTAAAGGTGTGTCTGCACAACCCCGAAAAAGCTAATCATTAATATTAAGAATATACTTTTTTATGGTTGAGTTTACGGGAAAAGAGTCCGCACCAAAGTCATTTTTTAAAGAAGTGTCCACACCTTCTTTTTCCCATAAAATTTATGTAAAATTTAAGTTTTTTAAATTTACCAAATTAAAATTTCTTTAAATACAAGTTCCTTTATCATGTTCAAGCCCTTGGCCTATTTTGCATAAACAAATCCACTGGGCCACCTATCCTCAACCCTAACACCACCTTCATCCATGGAGCTACTTAAGCCATCAGCAAATGCCGAGTTGCTTGGACCAGGATGTGCGATATATGCTGAGTTGTTGTCTAGCCATGCAGCAAATACCAGGTTGTTGTCTGGCCATGCAGTAGATGCTGGGCTGTTGTCTGGCCATGCAGTAGATGCTGGGCTGTTGTCTGGCCATGCAGTAGATGCCGGGTTGCTTGGACCTGGTGCCGAGCTGGTTGGACGAGGACATGCAGCAGATGTCGAGCTGCTTGGACGAGCACTTATAGCAGATGCCGGGCTGCTTGGACGAGGACATGCAGCAGATGCCGGGCTGCTTGGACGAGCACTTATAGCAGATGCCGGGATGCTTGGACGAGGATATGCAACAGATGCTGGGCTACTGCCTGGCCATGCAGCATATGCCAGGTTGCTGCTTGGCCATGTAGCAGATGCCTTGCTACTCCCCTTGACCTTGTAGCAGATGCCGAGTTGTTGCCAGCAGATGCCGAGTGGTTGCCCCTTGGCCTTGTAGCAAATGCCGAGTGGTTGCCCCTTGGCCTTGCAGCAGATGCCGAGACACTAAGACCTGGATGCCACGGCCTAGTAGCTCCACGAATGAAGCCAACTCCATCCAACAAGCCAGCTCCACGATTAAAAGATGGTAAGCCACAGCCCTGCTTTGCTCTTGCTCTTATCCCCATGTTATTGCATGCCCTACCTTGCCCTATTTCCATATTAATCCCTTCCCTTGTTTCCATGTGGATCTCTTGACTTCTAGAAATGGAGAAGCCCTCCAAATCCAATGGGCTATCCTCTTGCATCACCCTCTCAAAAGCCTCACCCTCCTTTCTTCCTCCATGATTTTTGTCTTAAACTCTATGGTCAAAAACCCTAAAATTTTAAATGAGACAGTGCCATGTCATCCTCCCGTAAATCTTATGGGTCCTCTTGAGGACCCATAAGATTTAAGTGAAAAATAGAGTATATACCAAAAATATTCTCCGTAAGCCCCATACTTTACGGGACGGTGCGGACTCACACTAAAAAATAAGATTCCAAAGTTTAAGGGCACCCGTAAATTTTATGGGGTTTATTGGTTGGTGCGGACTCGTTTTAAACAAAAAAAATCTTATTTTATGGAGTTTACGGGTTGGTGCGGACGGCCCTATTATCGTTCGATTAGACCAAGGCGAGGCAGGGCAAGGGGAGAATGTGATCCGGATATTGAGGAGCGCCTTGTGGCGGCTGAAGGCACAGATGCACGATCGTGTGTCCGATCTGTGTAGATCCTTGATTCTCCTTTAGATCTGAAGGGCTTTTGTGCAGTCTTGATTGATTCTCAAAGTGTTTTGTTTGCCGCTCGGTGGGAGTGGAAGAGTGTGCCTTGGAGAAGCAGCTCTTGTAAGATCAGGCTGCTGCATGCATCTCCTTCCAGCATGGGCTGCTGCGGCTTCATGTGGGAGGGATGTATGCAATTCCGATTGATTCACATAGGTGCAGGTGTGGATTTCAACCGGCAAAGCTTTTGGGATCTTGGGATCATGTATATTGTGAGTTCTTCTTCATCTGCGGGCCTCCTCTCTCTTTCGTAGCACTTCCCTCCTTTGGGCATTTGCATGGGGATATTTGCCTGAAGTATTGCTGTAATTCTCTCATCCTGGTGTTTTTTCCGGTGATCCCATGGTGGCAAATGGGTATCACTGTGCTAGTTATGAGCGGTGTCATGGTGGCAGATGTGCCGTTTGTGCTGGATGTGTTCGGTTTGTGAGATTGCAGCATTTCCCCTCTTCGGGCATTTGCAGGGGGCATTTGTTTGGAGTATATATTGCTGTGGTTGAGGTCCAGTAAGGTGTGCCAATGGGTGCTTGGTTACCTCTTTGCTGGTTGTGCGTTGTTGTTGTCACAGCATTTCCCCTCTTCGGGCATTTGCGGGGGAACATTTGTCCGAGGCGTTAAGGCTGTTCTGAGGTCTGGCAATACGTTTGATGCTTTCAAGTGATGAATAGAGATTGTATGTGCTGGACATGGGCGTGGATTTGTTTTTTTTTCCCCAGAAGCAGCAAATACCTCGGTTTGCGAGGTATTCGTGTTTTCCCCCTTTGGGCATTTGTGGGGGCATTTGCTGAAGTGTGTACGCTGTTAATGAGGCTTGGTATGCTGGTATGGCGTGGTGCTTGTGGTCTATGCTGGATTTGGTCCCAGGTTTTCATTTTACAGCATTTCCCTCCTTCGGGCATGTGCGGGGGGCATGTTGCTTGATGTATAGCGGTTGTTCCAGTGGTCTAGTGGTACTTGTGATGCTTTAAGGTTGTTCTATAGGCTTAGTAGGTGCTAGACATGAGCCGGTTTATGATTATTCTTCTCTGGGAACAGTGAAGTACACTCAGTTTGATGGACGACCGCATTTTCCCCCTTTGGGCATTTGCGGGGAGAGTTTGGCTTCTCGCAAATGCTGCTGTTTCAGAAGTTCGGTTTGGGATTGAGGGTATAGGGATGTATGGTCGTTGCCTAGGCTGGACGTGTGGTGACTTTGGATATGTTTTCGTTCTGAAACAGCATCTTGACAGGTCTTTTCGGTGGTTAAGGCCTGTCTTTTAGGTTTTTTGCTGCGTGGGCTCTTTCTGTTCCGCTTTCGCACCTGCTGGATCTTCCTCCTCCCGTTGTCTTAATCCTCTGATAGTTGCGCACCGTAGATAGGTCCTTCTAATGGGGGGATGCACTCTTCCGTGAGTTCCTCGGTGAAGGAACCATCGGAAACCCGGTATTGACTCATTCTGACTTGTTTATCAGATGAGCGATTACCAGCTGTGGGTTCTAGAAGTGAGTGTATCATTCAACATGGGTGGACGCACTTAGTGAAAGATAAGGTGGGTTCTGTAGGTTGGGATAAGCGGCTGTGTTGCCAGTTTGCTGGTTTACACAGGATGATTGAGTTTGCGTGGCAGTTTTTTTTTTTTTTTTTGCTGCTGATGGTGCTAGTTCGTGTGGGTTAGACACTTGCTGGTGCTACTGTGGCACGTTTGGGTGTGGTGTGGTGTGCCAGATGATTCATCCATTGGCTTGGCTCATGTGGTCGTTGTTCAAGGTAGCACAGGTGGTGACAGGTTTTGAAGGGGTGTTGGTTGGTGTGGGTTAGGCACCTTTCGATGCTTGTGGAGGAAGGACTTGTGGGCTTCTTGGGGTTGTGTACAGTGCTGGTGGGTGTGGGTTAGGCATTTGCCGGTACTTTCTTGGTGTGAGGTGTGAGTTGGTCTCATCCTCCTTGGTGATATCTTTTACTTGGTTCACCATCTTGAAGATTCTTTGGAGTGGGATGAATATTCTTAAGGGATATTCTTGGCATATGCTATTGGGAATATGCTGATGGAATATGCTGCTTTATGCAGTATGTTCTTGCAGTATATACAGGTCTCCAAAAGGTATATACATGGGGCAGGTTCTTTGGTTGTTTCATCTGGGTTGTTTCTGTATGTGGACTGGTTCGTGGACCGGCATGCAACAGTATCCCGACAGAGATCGGTAAAGGTCTGAAGCATGACAAAACCGGGTATCTGCGAGCTCGAGCTTTCAAGTCCAAGACTCCAAGGTATATGGGATATTCTTTGAATATTCTTGGGTATCTTGGAGACAGTATATAGTTTAGCATACAGAATATTCTTGTATATTTTTTTCTCGTTTTTAATACGATTATCGTTTCGATTAGACCAAGGCGCCATTGAGTTGGGAGGTCTTCCACCTGAGGTGGTTCAGGGGTGGTAACTTTGTTGCCAAACCAAGAGACAGTACGCTTATTAAAAATGGTGCCCATCACTCTCCTCACACATGTTTCAAGCTTCTGGCTAAGGTCTTGGCTCTCAGATTGAGACCATTGCTTCCAGTTATGATCCATCCGGGACAGACAGGTTTTGTACACAATCGGCTTATCTTTGAGAATGTGGTTACGTTTGTAGAAGCACAGAATTGGGCGAGGAGGTCGGAACAGCGGTTGGCAGTATGGCTTCTTGACTTTGAGAAAGCATACGATAGAGTGGACTGGGACTTTCTCAGGCACATTATGGAACGATGGGGTTCCCAAGAATGTATATTAAGGCAGCAGGCACCTTTTTGTAGGGGGGGAAAGCAAGATCTCAGTTAATGGTGTACTCACGGATGGTACCCAATATCATGATCTGTGCGACAAGGATGTCCATTGGCTCCTTATTTATACTTACTGTATGCAAATCGGCTACTACCTTGCATCTCCAAGTGGGCCTAAAGGATTGAGGATGCCACCATCGATTGCTCACTATGATGCATAGATTGTGGATCTGCTTGATGTCTCATATGCCGATGATCTCACATTATATCTAGAAGCATCTGTAGGGAACCTAGCTCGTGCATATAAGTCAGTGTAGACGTTTTGTAGTGCTGCAGAAGCTGCAATTAACTGGAACAAATCTTCTGGTCTATGGATTGTGGAGGATGATTCTTCATCGGTTTGGGGACGGTTTGTAAATTTCTGTTGGCTTAGACCGGATGAAACAACTGTCTATCTAGGATTTTGGGTGGAGCTACTTACATGGTGTCTATGCAGTTGGACTCATTATTGCCAAGGGTGTGGGCATTGTTTGTTAAATACAAACTTAAGTTATTATCAACTGCTACTCGGGTCTTGGTCATCAACCAACTCATTCTCTCCACCGTTTGGTACATAGCTTCTTGTTGGGGATGCTATACAAAAGGCCTGGATACCATAGCAAAGATGGTGAGATCATTTCTTTGGCAGAATGATGTGGAAGTTCTTCGACGTTCAAAGGTCAACTGGCCGTCTATACAACAATCTAGGGATACATGAGGACTTGGTTTGATTGATCCTATGCTGCAATCGAAGGCCCTTTTTCCAAGCTGCTGGTACGAAGTTTATTGCCAGGAGTCCAACCTTGGAAACTGTTACTCCAAGATCGGTTTGGCCGTTTAAAACCGTCTGTTGGAGGTATGTGGAAGCAGGGACTGCATTGGTTGTTTGCTGGAACAAAACTTTCTCTGACTGCACTGGACGATGGTATTGCAAAGTCCCTGATGAGGGTGCACAACACAAATCTTCGGTTTGCTTTGCGGGCAAAGGACCCTGCAAGGCCATTTGAGGCACTCCGTCAGCCATTATTTTCAATCGTTTGTGTCGACAGGATGATGACTGTCTTCTCGGGGCGAACAGACAGGGAGGACCTGATGGTACTTAGCCACGTTGGCATGCAAGGATAGCTTCTACTGTGAAGGAGTGGCTGGACCTCTTTGGAGCAGATAATTCACATGTGCAGCAAGCTAGACTTTGGGAGGGCACTCCAAAGCATACAGGTATGTTATAATGCCATGTCTCATGTGCATACTATATTGCCCGATGCATTGGTCTCCTTGGCGTGCTCCCCTAAGAGCTTCAACCTAGGAGACTGGATTACATACCAATCTTCGGTAGGCATACGTGTGGCTCGTATCACTTCTTTTGATGGACTGCCAGTAGGTATCATCTTCTCGGCCCAGCCGGATGGTGAGTTACTGCCTCGTTGTGTACCCACCCTTCGCCATTGCCGAATATCTCTCAGGCTTTACGTTGTGTACGTGATTCTTCAAGAACGCAAAACAGCCTTAGTTGACCCGCATATTGTGCCAGATTCCTTTCTCTCTCTGGTGGTTCTGCTTCAGGCCCTTAAGGATATTCCATGGATCTAGGAGAGACTGAATGGTTCTTTCCCGTAGCAAGTACTTTCATATACTCCAAAAATAGGACGAGAAGCTATTAGGTTGGATGTCCCAGATATGAAGCTTGTTTCAAGCCTTTTGAAACTAGGACTTACATGATCGCATATACGCTCAATGCTTCAAACCTTACGGAAATCTAAGTTGACAGCTTGACATAAGTTTTTTGCATGGCTAATTCTTCAAAACAACATACCTGTTGGAGCCTTGGGACGACAAATACCTTTTGCATGCCCTTTTTGTCACCCGCCAGTTGTAGAAACCCAATTACATAGGTTCTGGGAGTGCCATTTTACGCACATGGTGTGGGGATCAATGTTTCGTCTGGTCTCTCTGCTTGGATATACAGATTGTATATGTACATGGAATTCTGCAAATCGGCTGTGACGTGCCCAACTCTCCTCCATCATCTGCTTGGTATATTATGCCACCTGGCATGCCCTGTTTCACAGATATATCTACGGCATGTGGAAAGATAAACGTGGACTTATATGTGTGGCAAGTAATTAGATTCACTGCCTTGTCACACATATGGGATCACAGAAACCATGTCAAAACACCGAGGTTATACACCATCAGAGATACTGCTGTATCAGCTATACAAGTGGACTTGGTTGCTCATTTGGCAGGATGTTGGAACCACATAATAAGAGAACAAGAAAACAAAAGACCTTCCTTTTTGCAGATGTGGCTTCACAAGGAAGTCTTTGGGCGTGCAGGTGAAGATGATAAGCATTACATGGTTTTGGTCTCCACCAGCTGTTCTATTCTCTTGATTTTTTTTTGTACTTCTAGTTCTTTAATATAATTACTGAATTCGATTAGACCAAGGCGAGGGAGGGCAAAATGTGATCCAGATATTGAGGAGCGCCTTTTGGTGGTTGAAGGCATAGATGCTATGTCCGATCTGTGTAGATCCTTGATTCTCCTTTAGATCTGAAGGGCTTTTTTGTGCAGTCTTGATTGATTCTCAAAGCATTTTGTTTGCCGCTCGGTGGGTGGAAGAGTGTGCCTTGGAGAAGCACGCTCTTGTAAGATCAGGCTGCTGCATGCATCTCCTTCCAACATGGGCTGATGTGGCTTCATGTGGGAGTATGTATGCAATTTCCAATTGATTCAAATAGGTGTAGGTGTGAATTTCAACCGGCAAAGCTTTTGGGATCTTGGGATCATGTATATTGTGAGTTCTTCTTCATCTATGGGCCTCCTCTCTCTTTTCATAGCACTTCCCTCCTTTGGCATTTGCATGGGGATATTTGCCTGAAGTATTGCTGTAATTCTCTCATCCTTGTGTTTTTTCTAATTCTCTCATCCTGGTGTTTTTCTAATTCTCTCATCCTAGTGTTTTTTGGTGATCCCATGGTGGCAAATGGGTATCACTGTGCTGGTTATAAGCGGTGTCATGGTGGCAGATGTGCCATTTGTACTGGATGTGTTCGATTTGTGAGATTGCAGCATTTCCCCTCTTCGGGCATTTGTTTGGAGTATAAATTGCTGTGGTTGAGGTTCCAGTGAGGTGTGCCAAATGGGTGCTTGGTTACCTCTATGTTGGTTGTGCGTTTGTTGTTGTCACAGCATTCCCCCTCTTCGGCATTTGCGAGGGAACATTTCTCCAAAGTGTTAAGGCTGTTTCTGAGGTCTGGCAATACGTTTGATACTTTCAAGGTGATGAATAGAGACTGTATGTGCTGGACATGGGCGCAGATTTGTTTTTTCTTTCCCAGAAGCAGCAAATACCTTCGGTTTGCGAGGTATTCGTGTTTTCCCCCTTTGGGCATTTGTGGGGGCATTTGCCTGAAGTGTGTATGCTGTTAATGAGGCTTGGTATGCTGGTATGGGCGTGGTGCTTGTGGTCTATGCTCTCATTTTACAGCATTTCCCTCCTTCGGGCATGTGTAGTGGGGCATGTTGCTTGATGTATAGCGACTGTTTCAGTGGTCTGGTGGTACTTGTGATGCTTTAAGGTTGTTCTATAGGCTTAGTAGGTGCTAAACATGAGCGGTTTATGTTTATTTTCTTTGAGAACAGTGAAGTCCACTCAGTTTGATGGACGACTGTATTTTCCCCCTTTGGGCATTTGCGGGGAGAGTTTGGCTTCTCGCGAATGCTGCTGTTTCAGAAGTTCGGTTTGGGATTGAGGGTATAATGTATGGTCGTTGCCTGGGCTGGACGTGTGATGACTTTGAATGTTTTCGTTCTGAAACAGCATCTCAATAGGTCTTTTCGATGGTTAAGGCCTGTCTTTTTAGTTTTTCTGTTGGTGACAGGTTTTGAAGGGGTGTTGGTTGGTGTGGGTTAGGCACCTCTCAATGCTCTGTGGAGGAAGGACTTGTGGGCTTCTTGGGGTTGTGTACAGTGCTGGTGGGTGTGGGTTAGGCATTTGCCGGTACTTTCTTTGGTGTGAGGTGTGAGTTGGTCTCATCCTCCTTGGTGATATCTTTTACTTGGTTACCATCTTGAAGATTCTTTGGAGTTGGATGAATATTCCTAAGGGATATTCTTGGGATATGCTATTGGGAATATGCTGATAGGATATGCTGCTTTATGCAGTATGTTTTTGTAGTATATACAGGTCTCCAAAAGGTATATACATGGGACATGTTCTTTGGGTTGTTTCATCTGGATTGTTTCTGTATGTGGATTGGTTCGTGGACCGGCATGCAACAGTATCCCGACAGAGATCAATAAAGGTCTGAAGCATGACAAAACGGGTATCTGCAAGCTCGAGCTTTCAAGTCCAAGACTCTAAGGTATATGGGATATTCTTTGAATATTCTTGGGTATCTTGGAGATAGTATATAGTTTAGCATACAGAATATTCTTGTATATTTGTTTTTTTGTTTTTAATATGATTATCGTTCGATTAGACCAAGGCTAATACTAAATGTTACAATCTCGAGTAAACCATGATCATGGGCCATGGTCAATCAAACTAGGGTAAAAGATGTAATTTTAATAAACCATGACCATGGGGCTATGGTAAATCAAATAAGAAAGCTAGGGTTGTGGTTAATTAGACTATAATTAAAAGATGTCTCCGATATCAAATATTATAATCCCTAGTAAACTACCATTTACCCAAGAATGATCATACCAAGACTAGAAAATATTAAATGTTAATTATAGCCCTTGGTAAACCATCATTTATTTAAAAATTTCAGACCATAGGGCCATGGTTAATCATATCAGGACTAGGAGATGCCTTTGATACAAATGTTATATTTTTTAAAGAATAATTAAACTAAGCACTAGGAGATGACAATATTTTGATTTCTTTTACCCTCTCAATTATTATTTAAAACATGGTTAATCAAAACAATATTTCAATTTTTTTAATTTTCTCAATTATTCCTTAAGACATGGTTGATTAAAATAATATTTCGATCCTTTTTTCCCTCTTAATATTCCTTGAAGCATGGTTGATTATATTATATTTTGATTCTTTTTACTCTCTCAAGGTAGACTTCAACTTACGACCTCATGATTAATAAAATTCTTATTATATTTCATAAATCAATTGGTTAAGAGTGTATAACAATTAGGTTCGTAACCTTCTTGCTCACATATTGTGGTCATGTTAGAAACTCACTGGTCAGTGGTTCAACTTGATGGAGTATTTGAAAAATAAAAATCTCATATGATTAATGCACTTCGACTTGGAACTAAGCAAGTAGTCATTGGCACTCTCTCTTATTTGGGGGCTACATGTCATCCTCACATGTCTCCAACTATTTGTTGGTCATGTTATGGATGATTAAGTTAGTTGTCATGCAA
This sequence comes from Selaginella tamariscina, assembly GCA_003024785.1. Taxonomy (NCBI): domain Eukaryota; kingdom Viridiplantae; phylum Streptophyta; class Lycopodiopsida; order Selaginellales; family Selaginellaceae; genus Selaginella; species Selaginella tamariscina. The sequence goes on from PUQB01000135.1 coordinate 72,325, forward strand.
AAATTATGAATGGTGGCCATGTCATGATGTTGAACTCCTAGAATTTTACATGTGTTCTCCTCCATCCTCCATACTTCACTAGGGCAATGTCCATTTCATCTTGTATGATTATCTTTGCCTCTAATATTGTCATTTAGTTGAAATCTCCCACTAAAGACACATGTGCCTCTATTTCCCATGTTGTTACTAGTTTTTTAAGTCATTGAGGGGTGGGGGGCTTACTTGTTCAATATGAAGAAAAGTAGCTTACACATACCACCATATTTCTACTTTTATACATGCATATTCCATAATTATCATGTGTTTGCCTACAATTTATGACTTAAAGAGTGATTGAGGCTGCAATGTTGTCACCACACTTCCATTTCTTTGTCTCCTAGAGCTTGTTGCTTGATACCTCATTCCATGTGTAGAAAAGCATCCATCAATTGTAGTCTAGCAATCTCATTTCTTGAAACAGAAATGAGATTGTACTCACTAAACACTAAACCTTGATACCCTAGTTCGATCCTCCAATATTTAAGTATGTTGTTTTATCTTCTCACATTTTCCAACTTTGTTTTGTTTTTTATCTTTTGATTACCTCAACCTTATTGTTTTATAATATACAAATTTTGTAATTATCTCTCCTTATTGTGGGCACATTTTATCTTTATCTAGTGATTTATGTTTAGACTTACTTTGTTCCCTATTTTTAAGGTTAAGAGAGGCCTAAAAGCCTTTTTGTCAGAGTTTTAACCCGAAGGGCTAACACATGGCAACACATGGTCACCAAGTGGCTTTCCAATGTCAATTCCCTATGTGAGCAATGCTAAGTCTTCTAAGATGACCTCAAGAGTCTGACTCAGATGCCTAGTTAAACAAAAAATTTAAAGTCCTACCCTAAGTCCCTTAGAATGACCATCCCCCGGACCCTAGAGGATATTCCATGTAAACTTTAGGATCCTATCCCAGTAGACTTAGACAGGCTCATGCCCTAACCCACGAAGGATATGTGTCTCACACATGCCCCCGTGACAAAGCTAAAGCATTGTCACTTACCCCTTAGGAATCACCCTCATTCGGGAGTACAACCCCTTTATGGCGACAAGGGGGTACCCTGAACCACGACTAACCCTAGGGGTTTGAATGGCCAGGTTATACCCTAGACTTAGGGCTAGTACTTAGTGAGGACATAAGTGTGTGTCATAGTTTTTATTATGACTTGACCCTTTACTTTGGGGTTTGACTGTTATTACCTACTAAGATGTGTGACGAACCTTAATTGTAGTGAGAATAGCACTGCTTAGTGCACTTAGTATTTAGGGGTAGTCCGACCGACTGTCACTAGGTACCTTAAGAAACTCTAGGCGAAGGTAGTACTTACCTTCTAGAAAACTCTCCAGTTTAACATTACAAGATAGGCTTTCCGTTAAATATAGCTTGTTAAAAAAGAGGGTTGACCTAACCCTAGGGTTGCCCTAATAGCCCCCCTAGGGGTTAGGTTTAGGTTTAGGTTAGGCATCTTATTTCAATAAGGGTTGGTATTTCCGTGCCAGCCCACTTACTCATTTAGGGGGGGGGCTTTATCACATAATTAAGGTAGAGTATATGTAGTGAGGCTTCTTGGGTTCAAAAGAGAGCTCGTTAACCTCCTATTGGTGCAAGCTAAACTTGTGTCGTCAAGGTGCAATTCTCTATTGTGCCACCCAAACTTCAACACGACAAGGGTATGTCCCAACTTGGGTTAAACTATCCTTATCGTTGGCAAGATCTCGCCTTTGTGACAGGGGTACATTACTTCTAAGGAGTTAATCAAATTCCTTAGACCGAAAACCTGCTCGTAAGCGCAAAGGCATTACCCGAGTCCATGTTCTACATAACTAGTGGTTGAGACCTTGCTCCGGTCGCCTCAACCACGCCAAGTTAGGAACGACACCTATAGCTCGGCTAGTCTGCGTATCTTGATTCACAAGGTGAGCCTCATTTGTGGACTTAGTCATAAGTTCCTAAGCGTTGGGTTCCTAATATGGGTTACTTTACCAGATTCCATGGGGTTTCCAGAGAGGGGATTCCAGGGTTGGCACCTAGCAAGTCGCCTTGTGGCACCAGGTAAAAACTCTAACAATTGATATCGGAGCATGTTCTCTGCGGTTAGTAGGACTGCCTTAAGTCATAAGGTGTTTCAGTGTTTAGATAACTCTAAGTTCTTGATCTACTCTATCGCTTTCGATTGACATGTTTGTATTTTGCACAGAGAATTTGATCTTGTGAGTCATCAACCTTCAGAGAACACTTGCTCAATGAGTCGACGTGAGATTCTAGGCATGTCCAAAAGTCTTATGCTAGTTTAAATTGATGTGTGTGGGTGTACAACCTATGTAGGATGTTTCCAATTCATATTGGGAATATTCCAAGCATATTCTCCGAGTGTTGAAACTAGGGTTCAATACGATGAGCAAAAGAAAGCAACCAAAGCCTGAGGTAGAGAGGGCTGCCGCAGAGACTCAAATGATGAGATGGATGAAGCTAATCCAAGTTGACCCTCTAGAGTTAGGCAGCGGCATGGTTGGCGGGAAATAATGATGGATGCCCTAAATGAACTTCAAGGGGATATTTTAGAGTTGAATAATTAAATTGGTAATGTTGCTGATCAAATTCCAGTGGTTACCACATTACCAGATGTTTCACAACTAAACACATAAAGAAAGAAAGAAGAAGAAGCATGATCCAAAGCCAGGTCCTTTGAATCGAATTCTTCAGCAAATAAAGGTGGTAGTGGTCCTAGTAAATTCAAGCTAGTCAAGCCTTCGAAATTTTTAGGTTCAAGGACTATAAAATTTTGGACGACTAGTTATATGATATGGAAAGTTATTTTAAGGCTGCTTCCATGAGAAAGACGGAAAGGTTGCATGTGCCAAGCAATTTTTCAAAGGAGAAGCTAAGATTTGGTGGCGGATAGTTGAAGGTGAATCTGAATATTGAAATAGCTGAAAACACATGAAAAGGGATATCAAAAAGAAGTATATGCTGGATGACCTTGGGTTGCAATTGTGTGTTGATTTGGCAGCTTGGAAACAGGGAGTTCAGAGAAACCAGGTGGACCACGTCTATCGGTTTGAAAGTGTACGGCGTTTGGTCTCGAACATGAGCGATGATCAAGCTCGAAATTGCTTCATGGCCAGCTTGAATGAGAAAATGTGAAAGGAGATCCTAAGATACAAAGCCAACAAGTTATCGGGAATGTCAAGAGGCAGCTCAAAAAGTTGCTTAGAAGATTGTACAAAAGGGGGAGGAAGCAAAACCTAAACCGAGGAGTTTTCTTCCAAATTCTGGGTTCAGAAGGTTTGATAAGCAACCAAATCAATCACCATCAATTCAAAGTGCAAGTCCCTTTGTTAGCAGTTCCAAGTTTTCGGATACATTGAGACCCATCGGATCTCAAAAATCGTTAACGTTACCACCACCCAGCAGGCCAAGGGCTCAGCTCCAAAGTCTGTCGCAATCCACATGCGGGGTTCCAACATGTTATAATTGTAATAAGCTTGGTCATGTCGTTAGACAATGTCGGACACCTTCACAACAATTGGGTCATTTCAAGGCGATGGTAGAAGAAAATTACTGAACCAAAACGCTTAAAGATTCAGAAGATGAGTTAGAAGAGTAATGTTGTGCCAGACACAACCTGCCTTATTCGCTATTCAAGACAAAACTGATCATTTACTATATTTGACAGGAAGAATACGAGGGGACCGTCCGAATGATGATCGATACTGAGAGCAACATACAACTTCATATCGACTAGTCTAGCTCGTCGATTGAATTTGGATGTAATAAAGATGTGTGAAATAAAGATCAATTTTGGCAAAGGTTCTCAAAATACTAATAATATAGCAAGGGCAGTTCCTGTCCAAATCAAAGATTGGAAGGCTAAGCTAGACTTAGTTGTCTTGAATATGACGGGGTTTGACTTTGTTTTGGGTATGGAATGGTTCCATAAACATGTAATCGAAATGAGGGGTTCTGGAGATAATCAATCACGCTTGCAGCAGATAAAGAAGACATTAGAAAAACACGCTCAAAATGGAAACGCTAACTGATAAGGATTGGAATCCTATGTTCCTTACCTTAACTCAGTTGCGTAAGGCAGTTAGACATCGGAACGTGTGTTTCTTGCAATGGTTTTGGATACTGGTGAAGTCAAAATAGGAGATGGTCAAGAATCTGTTCCGAACCTATTTTGGAAGTCTTGAACATGTTTAAGGATGTGTTGCCAGAAGACTTGCCCGAGTTACCTCCACGTCGAGTTGTGGACCACAGATAGAGATTTTGCCAGGTTCGTCTCCACCGGCAAGAGCCCCATATCGGTTGAATCCTCAAGAGTTAGTAGAATTGAAGAGACAGCTGACAAATTGTTGGTCGAGGACACATTCGACCTAGTCGATCGTATGGTGCACCTATCTTGTTTGTAATGAAAAAGGATGGTACGATGCGAATGTGTGTGGACTATCGAGCGCTGAACGCGATAACTATCAAAAATAAGTATCCTCTTCCACGAGTGGACGACTTATTTGATAGACTATCAAAAGCAAAGTATTTTTCAAGAATAGACTTGAGATCTGGTACCATCAGATTCGGGTAGCAGAGAATGACATTGAGAAGACCGCTTTTCGAACGCGTTATGGATCATTTGAGTTTCTAGTCTTGCCATTCGGGTTGTGCAATGCTCCAGCAACTTTTTGCACAATGATGGATGATGTGTTTAGAGACTATCTAGACGAGTTCGTAGTGGTGTATATTGATGACATTCTGATTTTCAGTTCGACAATTGAGAACATGTGGAACACTTAGAAAAAGTGTTTCAGAGGTTGAGAGAGAACCAGTTGTATGCTAAAGAAAGCAAGTGCGCATTTGGTCAAACCAAGATAGATTTCTTGGGACACTTGATCTCAGGTGGGGAGGTTGCCATGGACCCAAAGAAAATTCAAGCTATTACGAGTGGATGACTTTAAAAGACGTGCATGAAGTTAGATCATTTCTTGGTCTGACAGGGTATTACCGAAGATTCATAAAGGGTTACTCGGAAATAGCGGCCCCATTGACAGATCTTACGAAAAAACATTCCATGGCATTGGACTCCAGAGTGCCAACGTGCGTTCGTCAAACTCAAAGAGGCTATCTCTTCTGAGCCAGTTTTGCAGTTGCCCATCTTTGAAGATCCCTTTGAAGTAGAATGTGACGCTTCCGACTTTGCAATTGGTGGTGTATTGCAACAGAAAGGACATCCAGTGTCCTTTTTCTCGAAAAGTTAGATGCGCAAACTCGATGGCCTACTCACGAAAAAGGAGATGTATGCTATTGTTGCTTCCTTGGAGTATTGGCGTCATTATCTTCCAAGTCATGGCACTGTGGTTTGGACAGATAGTGTAACTCTAAGTATTTTGAAACGCAGCCGAAGCTATCACCCAAGTATGCTAGATGGCAGCAGAAGTTGGCAATTTAGCCTGAAATAAGACATAAAGCGGGAAAGACAATGTGGTAGCTGATGCACTCAGTAGGAAAGGGTCATCTCGAATTATGTCAGCACCAGTGTCAACTTTATGGATGAATTTGTGACGGCGTATCCTCAGACAATTTGCTAAGAGGCTTTGAGCCTGGTGGCAAAGAGGAAACAAGTTCATCATTACGAAAGATATAATGTTCCAGCAGGAATAGAAAGTCGAATGGATGCACTCAAACGGCACATTTTGGTACAGATGGAGTTCTTTATTATAAAGAAAGAGACTCTATGTTCAGAAGGGACATGGAGGGAGAGGCTGTTAAGAAAGCATCACGATGTTCCTTTAGCAGGACATGGTGGAAGCATAAGACGTTGGCTTTTGTTGAAACAGGGATTTTATTGGCCGGGTATGATAGACGATGTTGTCAAATATGTTAAGACATACCCACATGTCAACAAGTGAAGAATCGATCGCAAAAAATGAGCTGGAAAGTTGTAGTGTATACCGATTCCAGAGTAGCCATTTTAAAGTGTTACTTTCGGACTTTATCATGGGATTACCAAAATCTTGTGGTTTAACGCACTCATGGTAATGGTTGATTGGTTTTCAAAAGTTGCTCATTTCATTCCAACTTTTCAAGCAGCAAAGTTATTAAGTCGTAAGAGTGCGCGGCTACGAAAATAATGATCTCAGATCGGAGATCCTCGATTTACAGGCAAATTTTGGGAAATGTTGTTTAAGCAATTTGGTACAATGCTAAAGTTCAGTACGGCTTACCATCCACAAACAGATGGTCAACAGAGAGAGTGAACCGGCAAGTTGAGGACTATCTCAGATGCTATGTTCAAGATGATCAACTTGATTGGGCTGAACACTTGGATATGGCTGAGAATATGTTACAATAACTCAACACACATTGCAATCGGGTGTAGCCCGATGGAGGTGTTAACTGGGAATAAGGGTGGTATTCCTCAAAGTATGGTGTTGCCGAAAGACGATGATTCAATCAAGTTCCCTCTGTAGCAAAGTTTACTGGACAGTTGTATCGAACATGGGAAGCTACTCGTTAAATAATGGCTGCAGCACAAGAAAGGTATCATCAGCAGTACGATAAGCATTGACGGGATGTAGAGTATCAGGTTTGGGATATGGTATTGTTGAGTACCAGAAACCTGAAGGTTCCAATGACTCTTTCGAGGAAGGTTCTATCGCACTACATAGGTCCATATAAGGTGGTGAAGCGAGTAGGGAAAGTGACTTATGGGTTAGATCTTTCCTCTGGAGTTGAGAGCGATACATAATGTGTTCATGTCAATTTACTCGAACCATTCCACAAGGATGAGAAACATCCACAGAGATACGAAAACTTACGTCTGTTTCCTGAGTTGGTCGGCGATGTGAAGGAGTTCGAAGTTGGTCAATTTTGGAGGCAAAGAATATTATAAATGCCGAAGGTCGCGAAGACATAAACGTGAATATCTTGTTAAGTGGAAAGGTTACCTGACATGCGAGTCGACATGGGAAACCATTTGAGAATTTACAAAACGCATTGGAGTTGGTGAATGAGTTTGAGGCAAGGTCTCAAACTAATTAAGAAATAAAGTTATTTCTTCTTAACCTAGGGCCGACAGATAACATTAATAATATAAGCCTCAATATAAATTCTAGTTAACTTAAAGAAATTAATTAACTTGTTGTATTGTCGGGTGACAGACTTTGCAAAATGCAAAAGGTCTCCAAGTGACTTCTTATCACAGGTGGTACCTCCGGCAGCTGAGTTGTTGCTCAGTGAACGATGGTTCTGAAGTACTTGGCTTCACATAATGCAAAGGGGTAATAAAACTTGTGAATATTTGGCTAACTCCGCATAAAATGATTAGTGTTAGTTTTCAGTTAATTTTTCTTAACCTAGTATAGTCTTGGAGTTAGATGTCAACGAGGATTCCTCATTGACATTTTTAAAGGCGGGGAGTGTGTCATAGTTTTTACTATAATTCGACCCTTTTACTTTGGGGTTTGACTATTGTTACTTACCGAGATGTGTGACAACCCTATTTAGTGAGAAACAACCCTGCTTAGTGCACTTAGGTGTTTAGGGATAGTCTAGCCGGCTGTCACTAGGTACCTCGAGAAACTTAGGCGAAGGTAGTACTTATCTTTTAGAAAACTCTCCCCCAGTTTAACGTTACAAGATAGATTTTTGTTGAATATAACTTGTCAAAAAGGGTTAGGGACACACCTAGGGTTGACCTAACCAACCCCATGCCCTAATACCCCCCCCTAGGGGTTAAGTTTAGGTTTAGGGTTAAGCATCTCATTTGATTAAGGGCTAGCACGGAAAGGTTGGCATTTCCGTGCCAGCCCACTTACTCATTTAGGAAAACGAGGGGGGGGGGGGGGGGGTCCATCACCACATAATTAAGGTAGTATATATAGTGAAGCTTCATGTGTTCAAAAGAGAGCTCGTTAACCTCCTACCGGTGCAAGCTAAGCTTGTGTTGTTAAGGTGCAACCCTCTGTTGTGCTGCCCAAACTTCCACACGACAGGGGTACGTCCCATCTTTGGGTTAGACTATTCTTATTATTGGCAGGATCTCGCCTTTGTGACAAGGGTACGTTACTTCCAAGGAGTTGGTCAAATTCCTTGGGCCGAAAACCTACTCGCAAGCTCAAAGGCATTACCCGAGTCCACGTTTCGCATAACTAGTGCTTGAGGCCTTGCTCTGGCCGCCTCAACCATGCCAAGTTAGGAACGACACCTATAACTCGACTAGTCCGCGTATCTTGATTCAAAAGGTGAGCCTCGTTTGTGGACTTGGTCAATTAGGGGCTTAAGTTCCTAAGGTTGGGTTCCTAATATGAGTTATTTTACCAGATTCCATGGGGTTTCCAGAGAGGGGATTCCAGGGTTGGCACCCGGCAAGCCGCCTTTGTGGCACTAGGTAAAACTCTGATAGTGTGTGCCATTGGCGAACACTCCTTAAAGCTAGGTTTGGATAGCCCTAAGTACATGACCTTGCAAGTGCAGGATAGGGCTTTTGTTAATGAGCTTAAGTTGTTCAACCCTTAGATCCTAAGGAGAACATCCCCTAGCTAGGTGTGCCAAAGCACACCTAGTTACGAGACCTAACCTCCCTTGAGCGGGATGCCCAAGGCTTAACACCCTATTGCGAGCACAAACGTGCTTGTTTGCTAGAGTATCCCAGGACATAACCCCAAATGGCGTGCCTCAGGCATTGTATCGTGTGACTTTTAACCCAGTGTCACATCTCCATGTGACATTACCTTCCACGATGTGGGCTATCATGCCATAACCCTTAGATTCAAGAGTTACACCAAGTGCCACAAACGTGGCCCCATTAATGCCAACTCTATAACCCCTTAGTGAATCCTCAAGAACTGGTAATGTGAACCTGTCAAATAAGATTCCACGCCCATAGTTGAACAAGGACATGAATGTGTCTTGCTTGGCCATGAATGCTACACTTTGCTTGACGGGAGGAGGAGGCTGAAGACAAGCCTCAACCTCTGCCTTTTGGAACATGCATCCCGACAAGACCTAGCATGGATTCACCAACGTTAAGGTAAGCTACCCCAAAAGTGGCATATACCCTTGTCATTTAGAAGTTAGGGTGGCATAACATAAGGTTGGACACAAGTTAAAGCTTGCATCGGCAGAAAAGCAACAAACTTAGTCATGAACCCAGGAGCTTTCCTACATGTACTACTTAATATATGTGACAGAGGCTCCCCTTCTATTTTCCTATTTACATAAATGGGCTGGCACAAAATTTCATTCCCAGAGGGAATATACTTGGTGAGTTAATTAATGACTCATTAACCCCTAAACCCTAACCTGAGGGTTTAGGGCAACCCTAGGGTTAGGTTAACCCAGAACCACCCAAAACTAATTGGAGAAGGTAAGTGCTACCTTCGCTTAAAGTTTCTCGCGATATCTAAGGTGTACTACCTCCTAAGCCAAACCAAATCCCTCTCCGCCTGGTCTGGCTAATCACCAATTTTGTGGACTGGATGAACATAATTCAGTAGGTAGCAACAACAACATCCAAAGTAAAGAGGAGTCATAAAAAAACTAAGACACTTTTGCCTAGTCTTTGTCACGTTAATTTATTATATATTTAAAGACCTTAAATGTTAGAGTTTTAACTTAAAGGGCCAACACATGGCCATCTAATGTCAACACCCTATGTGAGCAACATTAAGTCTTACAAACGACCCCAAAAGTATAATTCAGATACTTTAGGGTACTACTTTAAGTCCTCTAGAATGGCTATCCCTTGAATCTTAGAGCATAATCCAAGTACACTTTAGGATTTTGCCTTAAAAGACATAGACATGTTCATGCCCTAACCTTAATAAGGAAACATGCCTTACACATACTGACATGACAAATCTAAAACATCTTTTGAGGAATCACTCTTAGTTTGGATAACAAAAGGATAAATGATTTGTGCAATATTTACAAGAAGCCAAGCCACTTTGCAAGAGATTGTACAAATGAAAATGCTAGCAAGCAAGGAAAGGAAAACATCAGCCAAGAAAAAGCTAGTTAAATTTGCTAGCATGGCAAAGAGCAACAAAGGCAAACTGGATGATGTGTAAGCCACAATCTCAACAAACAATTTATCTGAAGTAAGATGATGTGCTCCCGCCAACTAGAGTCAATTGGATAAGCCTTTGAAGAAAGCTGCTTTAAAGTTCTTGGTTGTCCAAGTCTTTTCTTTGAATTGCATTTATCTGCTTTGCAATGGCTATAAGTGCATTGCTAAAATCACTCACTGTCTTTATATCATCATGCTTGAAACAATTCGTGTGCATTTTGAGTTCTAATAATCTTGCATTGTTGCTTTTCTCAAGCAAAGTGCAAATTGCATTCCAATTTCTTTGGTTGTTCTCTTGATGTGAGGAGGTACTATTATATTTGCCAGAAGCTCTTCCAAGGGCTTCGCTATGTTTCGCCTCTCACTCTTTTTTATGATGTTCTTTGTTCTCTTATTGGGGACACACCTTAAAAGACTGAGTGCGTGTTTTGATTCTCACTCTACCTATTATTATTATTATAATTAAACCTACAAACCAAATTTTTGTTTGGAACCAAGAAAAACTTGCTCATGTCAATGTTTTAAACTTGAATCGTGTGAAAAGGGATTTACATGTTAATATTTAATATTAATATTTGAGGGGGCTAAACTTATCGTGTTAATTTTATAAATATATGTATGTGCAATGGAACGTATGTTTTTATATGTATATTGCGGCGTGACAGTTTATAAACCTGGTTGGATAAATGAATAGAAAAATGCATGAGAAAGAATGACTATAATTAAATAGATTGACTAGATTAATTTAAATATATATAAGATTATAAGCAATTAATATTAATAATGTCTTAATTTTATTTTTGAATTAGGATTATTGAGATGATTATATAAAATTTAATTTACAATAGCTTGCATAGGCTAATTATGATTAAAAAAATATTAAGTTATATTCTAAAATCAAAATCTAGATTTAAATCTAAAATAAAAATCAGAATTTAAATTTAGTTTAAAGAATCAACCCCAGCTAATTTAAGTATGATTAAATTATATTATAAAGTCAGAATTTAAACTTTAAAAAATAAAAATGAAAATGTTTAGTTCAAATAATTAAGTCATTATTTTAAACACAGCTTTCATTATTAAATTTGTTAGAATGCAAGTTTGGATTTTTTAAAATCATTGCACTTTTTTGCTGAAATTCTTTTTTAATTTCAACAAAAATGCATCAATACTTCTTGTGTTAGATATAATCATGTCATATGTTTGAATTGTATATACAGCTCATGATTCATTAAGAATAACAAGCTCCATTCACACATAATTTACACACACACACACATACATATTGTAAATTTAAATCAAATTATTACTATTATATTTTAATCTTATAAACACACAAAGAACACATATTATATTATTTTAAAACTGCATAGCATACTTCCATTTAATACATACATAAACATTTTACATTTAAAGATATTATACATATAAACTATAGTAAATATGTACACATAAATAATAAAAAATTTGTCTTACAATGACTCAACTTTAATACATACACAATGTGTATTCAGGCCCTTTATAAAATATTATTAATTTTTCTTAAATAAAAGTATCTTATTTAAACAAAGTTTAAGGTTGAAATATTTAAGTCATTTAATTAAGGTATATACTAAATTTTATGATTAGAATTTTTTAAATAAAGTTTTTAATTAAAAAAAAAAGGCATAACCACCTTAAACGTAAAATAATTAAAAGTTTTAGTTAGTCATGTTTAAATAAACTATAGTTCATTATATACTGTATTTAACTATAAAAGTTTGCAGTATATTTAATTTATATACCATTAAAGAAATAAGTTAATTAAGAAAATATAAAATATAGTTACATAAACGTATTTTGTGAAAACATACTAATAACCGAGAATTTATAGGGAGATGAATTAAATTAAATTAAAAATTATACATAATTATAAAACTTCACAATGGATGTAATTTATACTTGATAAAACCCATGTTTTTTAAAATATTAATAAGGTTTATATTATAAAGAATTATAAAGAGGAACTTCATTTATATATATGCTCATGGTGTGTTGACAGCCACCCTATATATATATGAATGAGATCCTGAGATTAAGATTAACACTATAGCTGTGTTAATGTATACGATGTAGTGTGTGCGTGTCTATATATAATATATATATATATATATATATATAATGTGTGCGTAAAAACTTAAGTTTTATGATAAACAGAAAGAGAAAAGTACATGGTCCTGTTTTCTCCCTTACCAAATAATATAGGCCACTTGGGGAACATACATCTGCACAGTTGAAAGTAGCTGCATTAATCTTGGAAGACGTTACGAGACCACTTTAATAACTCATCCCTTCCTGAACTAAAAGAAAACAAAATAAAAATGGGTTTTTATATATGCAACTAGAAAACCAAACACTCACAGCCCAGTTGCAACACACGAGGTGTAGTGCGACTCCCAGAGATCCGTATTTGCCGCCTCAGTTATAATCATAGACGGATCAAACTCTTCTATAGGCCGAACAATCTCCACGTCCCACAGCCCGTCCGAGTTTATAATGTTCAGCAGGAGGCTGCTGGATGAAACATTCTCCGGGCGGGTATCCACGTCTCCGAACAGAGACGGGATCTCATGGTCGTTCTCGGACATGACTGGATAAACCTCGAAGGAGAGAGACGCCAGCTCCCCAGGCTTTGTGGAGCAGCAGCTGCTGCTTGTTGCAGTGTCCGAGGTTGAAGACAAGCTGGGGAGCTCACTGTAAGTGTTCTTCTCGCGTGCAGAGCTTATTGACTGTTCATGGTTCACTTTATCTGTCATGGAGCTTCCCTGTGAAAGAATGCTTATTGGGGATGATGGCGGTCCCTTGAGTGTCTCCTCGGCCTCATACACTGGATTGTTAGGAGGGTATTCCATACCGAGCAGCTTCTGATAAGAGAATGGCATGGTGGTGGTAGATCCAGAAGTTGTATGTGCTTCAATCTGACAGTTACATGAAGATACTGAGCCGGAATTCTTTGCCGGACAAGTCGGATCATGGTGAGCCTGCTCGATTGGTCGGTGAGTCTGTGGGTCTATTCCCATGTTCCGCAACTTCTTCTTCAGGTGTGTGTTCCAGTAGTTCTTTATTTCATTATCAGTACGTCCCGGTAAGCGTCCGGCAATCAAGGACCACCTATGAACATACATCATATGGGATAAGGGGCAAGGAAAAATTGACTATCATAATGCATGGCAATCTGTGCAAAATGCATATAATAAGATTAAAGAAAATGTTCTTGTGAGAGACATGAATATGTGACCGACATGATGGGAATTAAGAGAAAATGCAAAGGGTGTGACCTGTTTCCAAGTAGAGAATGCAGCTTTATAATTAGCTGGTCTTCTTCCTCGGAGATATTCCCTCGTTTCAGATCGGGTCGCAGATAGTTTATCCATCTCAGCCTGCAACTCTTTCCACACCTCCGTAAGTCCTGCATGTTTTAATATCATTACATAGTCATGAAACTTATGTTCAAGAAAACTCCTGTTTATGAGATCAATCAAACACACATGAAATAGATGAAGCTTATATATCACTGCAGTAAGTAAACATTGCACATGAATAGATCTGTATGCTCTATACCTGCTGCCTTTGGGAGAGTTCTCCAAGAGCCTTCACCGTGGAGACTGATATGCTGAGTGAGGAGAAGATCTTCCTCTCGGGTCCATGGGCCACGGTTAAGACCGACTTTCTCGCAGCAGGGTGCTCGTCCCATGGCGAATTCTAAAGAAATTTAATATTTCTGCAGAGAAAGAAGTAACAAAAGAGAAAGAAGTGAAAAAAAAAACTACTTTTTTCTAAGGAATTTTCAGAAAGGAGACAAGGAGACAGGAAAACATTCAACAAGAGAAAGTCTTGAGATGAAGTATAGAGATGAAAAAATCAAAATAAAGAGAAGAAGTTTCTTTGTTAAAAGGAGCTATTTCTACTGCAATTTTTTTTTAGTGTAAAACAGCTATGGTCCTTTAGTAGACCTTGTAAGTTTTTAACGGGAACATTTGATCTGATCTCTGTTAGCACTCGGTGACCAGTTAGCCGTCTACGTTGTTTTCAGAGTTTTTGTGGCCTTCTGCAAATCATGTGTCAGAGGAGAAGTTTGACACACGAAGAAGCTACTTATTCTGCAGATGATTGATTGATTGACAACTAGTATATAACACGGTCTTCGGTCTACGTTAAAGAAATGCCCTGCAACTTGTAACGTATTTATACACTAGATATGTGCTCCGTATGATGCGTACAATATCTTAATCTAGGGTTTAATCTTTGTAACGGTGTAAGACCTCGCGTAGTTAAATATTTTAACGCGAAAGTAACGTCTCCTCGTTGTAAACTATAAGTTAGATCATTTGTACTGCTTGTTTAACACAGCCTTGCCCCACATTTTACATATATAACGGTATCAGATCTTCGTTGACTACTTATATATAGATCGTAACATGAAAATGACCTTATTACACATGAATTAGGGTAAAGAACGTATATAACGGACAAGTAATATAAGTATAAGGTGATTTTCGAGCAGTCATGGCTGATTTATGCATGTGTCAAAATCGTATATCAAACAGCACCATATATATGCCTAGGAAACCTGGTCACAATCTATGCTTTATACCTGTTTATTATATTTATATATGTTTTATTTAATGAACTTAATTAATATATATAATTAACAGCAGTATTTGTCTCATGAATGCATGTATGTAGGATTGTTGCTGCCGGAAAGATGCCATTTAAGCGAGCTTTTCAACTCACTGTTGACTGCCCTCTTTCAAATGTCTTCATCACTCGCCAGGAACATGCACACGCGTTCTTTTTCTAGCCTGTCTATTTCATGGTAAGCCTTTTGATCCTCTACACACACATATACTCTTCAACGCTACGTTTACTTTTCCCACATATATAATTTACTTACTTTCAATAATTTGATGATATATCTAAAAAAATAATAGGCAGTTCTATTATTATATAAAGAAGCAATTATTTATTGTCTACTGCATTATATGTATAGACACACACACACATACACATATAGTTGGTGTATTTTTATGTAATTAGGGCTTAAAATTCTGATATAAAGGGACATGCATGAGCTCAAGAAGATTGAAGGGGACACACAATGTGGATGAAGGCCGGAGACAAGCAATATAAAAATAGAAAGGGCGGTGTTCATAAAATAAACTAATGCATTCATTTCTTTTCTATTGCCACTTGGAATCTCTTTCTTTTTTTAATTTATTTTTTACATATGTGTTGGAAAGATTGTGATACCATATTATGAGGCAGGCCAAGAGAGCCTCTTCCTCTTCTACACTTTTGCCCCTCGAGTTTCACTCTTCTTAATACTACGCTTAATTAACATAAGTTTAAAGTTAATCATAGTTAATTACTTACGGGTTTAATAACTAGAGTCATTCTCAATGTTCATGAAAGCTTGTTTTGCGGCGTAAGTCACGCAAGTGAAAGTGAAATATGCAGTGTTTAAATAATAAAAACTTTGAGAAATTCCAAAAGGGGATTGTGTCTTACATATTGAGATTGCCAACTTACACAAGCGTAGCGAGGTTTGATAGATTGCTTATGAAAATGGGGGAGATGTTTTAATTACTTATATAAACAGATCTTCATGCTTTTGAAATGGGATCTCCATAATATATTATACTCTCCAAACAGAGATTAGCGGCTACCCACCAAACACCGACCGCGACTAAGGTTGATGTTGAATCTACACACTTGTGCGAACATGCTCTTAAAAAAGCCACATCAAATGCTGCCTTGGAACAGGGGGACACAAACCATCTCCTTTAATATCCAAACAAAAACACTTCAAATACCTAGTCAAATTTAGCATATTCTATCTCCCTTTACCCTTACAAGTTACAACCTTTTACCCTTTGGGTTACTTCTGATATTTAATATAAATTTTATACACACACAATATAAGGTATGTATCTCTTACAAATCGGATCGTAACAATGTGTACATTTTCTAATGGTTTTGAATCACCTTAAATGAGTTTACTATGTCTTTCCAACGTTTCAGATTTGTCATAAATTAATAAAATATATTAATATATTTGAATCTTGTGAATCATATTTTACCTACAATTTCAAATTTAGATAGATTATAATTTTTTTTATTTATAAATATATTACGTTGTGTACAATTTTAAATATATTTAATTTGAATATTATATTACTATGTTAAAATTATATATAAAAGCACATTACTGACTAAATTTAAATATTATTTATTGTATTAATATATTAAAATTATATATTAAAATTGACTTACTAACTTCAAAATTAAAATCTAAAATTTACAATAAAAGTTTTCATCCTCAAATATAAATATCATTATTAAAATTAAAAACTATTAAAATTTAAAAAATTACAGTTTAATCTTGAAATTATCATTAAATTAAATGTGGTGATGAATTTGTTTTATTTAATATAATTGGTTATATAATGAATGTGATGAATGTGTTATTTTTGCGCTGTCCTAATTTATTCTTGTTTGTTAACATAGTCTTTTATTTGTTTATTTATTCATATTAATATATAATAATATTATATATATATATATATATATATATAATATACACTCTATTATAAATTTATATAAAAGTTAAATTTATAGTATAATATTTTAAAAACTAGATTTATAAGAATTATATAGAAAACTTAAAATTCGATTTGAGAACTTTTTGAATTAGCATCTATATTGTATGGCTATAACTAGTTAAATTAATTTTAATTAATAGGAATTTTACATGTGAGTAATTAAATATAATCAAGGTAGGGATATTTGAAAATATAAAGTGGCTGTGCTGGAAACAATAACATTGATGCTTAAACATATTCGTGTGTGAGAGAGAAAGATACTGTTAAAAACTCTATATGTGGTTATATACGTAAATATATATATATATATACACACACGTTATTTTAACTAGGATTACGCACACACGTTTTAATAGGTGAAATCATGGCTGTAAATTAGAGTCTAGTCTATATACATTAGAAATTTGTGTCTTTTTGGTTTACTGAGATGTGATGTACTTTGTCCTCTCAAAGGTTGGGATTTTATTGACAAAATCTAATGTGAAAAATTTCTTATGCATATTTCAACGGTAACAGATACTCTATGCATAAAAGATATTCTTCAGATATGTTACTGGTGAAATTAATATTTTCAGAAATAGTGTGATTTTTTATAGTATATTAAATTAATGTTTAATACATTATTTAAAGAACCTTTATATCTTAATCTCGACTATCTCTTTATTCAATTATTTTTTTAAATTTAAGAACCTTATTAAACCATACAGCTCACTTTCACCTTCAAAGAGAAGCGCAGAAGTTGTCATTAAAAATGTGTAATATTATTTTACTTACTTAAGATTGGTTGCCATATGGATCAGTTTACGCTCATATACATGTATGCAAGTGTGGCAGCATGATAGACATAAAAATTTACTATGTACAATATTATTAAGTGGCACTGGTTATTATGAGATTTTCCATGCATCATAGTATAAATTATACTTTGTTTTTTTTTTGAAGAACATTTAAAAACATTAAAGAGTTTTCCTACATAGTTTGTTTATTAATATCTCTTTTATATAAACGGTTCAATAAGATCTTGACATAAAATTATATTTTAATACTCTTAAAGTTATAAGCCAATTAAAACTTATTATATTATAAGATACCTTAAGATCCATAGAGAAAGAGGAAAATTACAAAAATCAATATAATTTTAAGTGCAGTAAAGCTTAAATTTAAAAGAAGTACTTGCACCTTTTATTTAAATTTATGTTTAACTTGAAGTTAGAATTTAAATAAAAATTAAAAACTAAAATGTGATATTTTAAATAAAAATTATCATGTAACTTTTTAGTGTTTATGTAGCATATTTTAAATATATACTAAGGATTTTAAATTTAAGAGGGTTTTTAAATCTTGGATATATTTAAAAATAAAATCCTTAACCCATTCACAATGAAAATCTTTAACCCTGAAACAAAGCATTCACCAAATAGAGAATCTTGGTATAGGAATTATATTTAATACTTTTAAAATTAAAATTATGAAAATAAGTTAACTACTTAAATTTCCTAAGACTTATATATATTATATTTTTAAAATCCTTAAACAAAAAAATTAATACAAAAGTACACAAATAAATATATGGCCCTCTTCTTACTATTTGGTTTCTTTGTACTTTAAAAATAAATAATTTGTAATCCAACCAGTCAAACTAGAAAAAAAAAGTTATAGATTAATTCGACTTAAATTAAATAAAAATGTTTTGCTTACTTTGTATTTAACATGTATTTGACAGTCCAGCTTCGTCAACTTTCAAAAATCCCAACTGTCTCTATTGTATATAAACCAGCTTTACATTGCTCTCTAATAAACTCTTTTACATTCTTAATAACATTACATCTATATCCTTATCAAAATGCAAATGGTAAACTAAAATCTAATTATCAACTTTTGTTTTTTTATTAAAGAATTTTTATTTGTTGGCATATTATATACATTGTTATTTTTTCTTAACCTACCCAATTTTCTTTTGGAAGGAACTACATTTTCAAAATTGATTTCCATGTTCAAAGCGATGCCTACCATACTTAACATTTTAGAACTTTAATTTTATTTTTTATTTTTTATTATTTAATTTAATTTAGGTTAAGACTTGGGGCCTAATAATTATTTATTTTTTCACCAGATTTGGTGACTATTTAAGTATGGGAAGGTTTAAATGTAAAGGAAAAAAATATTTGAGCTTTGTTGACTTAATGAAAATAATTAAAAATCAAAATGTGATATTTAATTTTTTTTAGCTTTTTATGATTGTTTATTTTTTATAAAGATTCTAAAATATTTTTAATACTAAAATAATATACAATTTTACTTATAAAAGGTTTTAATATATTCCAAGATCTAATTATGATTTAAAGAATTGCATCTTACTTAGTTACGAGTGGTGTTCCTAAATCGTGAATAAAATAATTGGAGCAAAGCCTCAATCACTAGAGTTGTAAAACATGTACTTACATAAGAACTTTATGCATGTAGACAATTTATTGAATGAAAGAAGTTAGTTAATTCTTTAGACGCGACATATTTAGTGTTGCAATGCAAATTTGTTAATGAGAAGGGTAGGGTAACCCTTAAGATGTGATGTTGTGACAACATAAAGAGTGTGTTTTAATGACACAAGTTGGGCTTATGTCCGTATAGGATGTTGTGGTAGCATGACTGAGCCCTCCCTCTCTTTGACATATATATGCTATAAGATTCTTTTCAACAAGTCCTTTTTAATATTCAACCACTTCATGTGTTGGCATAAGTGGACTGACCCCTAGGGTTAGGGCAACCTTAGGTTTTGGTCAACCTTAGGGATGTTCTAACCCTACTCGACATGTCGAAGTAACCCAACACGACTATGAAATTAAATTAGAATTAAGTAAGAGGAGAAAATTTTTGAAGGTAAGCTCTACCTTTACATAAAGTTTCTCAAGTGATAATTGGACAAACTACCTTTAAAGCCCTAAGTGCACTAAGTGGGATTATTTATCAATAC
The DNA here is from genome assembly GCA_003024785.1 of Selaginella tamariscina. NCBI lineage: Eukaryota > Viridiplantae > Streptophyta > Lycopodiopsida > Selaginellales > Selaginellaceae > Selaginella > Selaginella tamariscina. The sequence goes on from PUQB01000135.1 coordinate 92,039, forward strand.
ATCTAAAGATTTGACAATGAATTTCGATAAATAACAATAATTAACCTCCTGTCATAATTCTAACATGGTGGTTAACCACCTAGGTAAAGATTGTAGGATATATGGGAAAGACCTAAGCGTAATTAGGCCATTATACTAGGGCCCTTTCATAAACACCAATTCACCCTTCGTTAGTTGGCTTAAGGGGAGAGGGAAAGGTTGTGACATTTGCAATTATTAAAGTTTTAAATTGTCAAGTGACCATTCAACGTCATCACCTTGTGTGAGCAATGGTAAGTCTTTTAAAATGATCCCAAGAGTCTAACTCAAATGCCCAATTAAGCAGAAGACTCAAAGTCTTACCCTAAGTTCCCTAGAAAGATCAATCCCCAAACCCAACCCTAGTAGATTTTAGGATCCTGTCCCAATAGATGTAAACATGCTCATGCCTTAACCCCACAAAGGAGATGTGTCTCACATATACCCTCATGACAAAGCTAAGACATCATCACTTACCCTTGAGGAATCACTCTCATCCGGGAGTATAACCTCTTTAGGGCGACAAGGGTACCTAAACCACGACTAACCCTTAAGGGTTTGAGTGGCCAAGTCATACCATATACCTAGGGCTAGTACTTAGTGAGGACACTCTTTGAAATTATTGCATCATGCTGTGTCTTTGCCTCAACCCTTTCAGCTTCCTTGTATGCCGAGACAAATCCGTAATAAGGGTGACATACCCATAATAAGGGTAACAGATAGACAGACTCATAATAAGAATGACAAAATGATGTTCTGCTAAGTAAACTCCTTAAGGCTAAGTTTGGATAATCCTAAGTACATGACCTTATGAGTGCTTCACAAAAGGGCTCCTACTAACAAGCTTAAGTTGTTCAAACTCTAGATTCTAAGGAGAACACCCCCCTAGCCAAGTGTGCCAAAGCACACCTAGTTACGAGACCTAACCTCCTTAAGCGGATGCCCAAGACTTAACACCCTAGTGTGAGCACAAGCATGCATGTTTGCTAAAGTATCCAATCCTTTGGCAACAACCCCATGACACAACCCAAAGGGTGTGCCTCGAGCGTTATATCATGAGTCGTCTAACCTAATGTCACATCTTCATGTGACATTGTCTCCCACAATGTGGCTATCATGCCTATCATGCCATAGCCCCTTAGATTTAAAAGTTACAACCAAGTACCATGAACATGGCTCCTAAGTGACAACTCTAGAACCCCTCAGTGAACCCTCAAGAACTGGGTAATGAGAACTTGTCATCCAAGATCCCATGTCCATAATTGGATAAGGACATAGATGTGCCTTGCTTAGTTGTGAGTGCTACACTTAGCTTGATGTGAAGAAGGAGGTTGGAGACATGCCTCAACTTCTATTCTTTGAAATGTGCATTCCAACAAGACCTTTTAGTTATGGATTTACCAACGTTAAGGGTATGCTACCCCGAAGGTGGACATACCCCTTTGTCTGGTGGCACAACAAAGGGTTGTGCCTTAATGACATAAGCTAAAGCTTGCACCGATAGAAGAGTAACGAACTCAGTCATGAACCCATGAACTCTCTTACATATACCCTACATTATTTATGTGATGGAGCCCCCTGCCCCCCTCTTTTCCTATATGTGTAAGTGGGTTGGCACAGAATGCTAGCTCCTTAGTTACGAGATGAGTTTTAAGCCAAATCTAACTCCTATCCCTAACCCCTACCCAAGGGGGTTGGGATTTTAGGACGTGGGTTAGGGCAACCCTAGGCCCTAGGGGTGTTCCTGTCAGAGTTTTAACTCGGAGGGCTAACACGTGGCAACACGTGGCCACCAAGTGACCTTTTGACGTGAATTCCTTGTGTAAACAACGATAAGTCTTTCAAGATGACCCTAAGAACCTGACTCAAGATGCCTAGTTAAAAAGAAGATTTAGAATTCTACCTAAGTCCCCTAGAATGACCATCCCCCAAACCCTAGAGGATATCCTGAGTAGACTTTAAGATCCTATCCTGAGTAGACTTTAAGATCCTATCCTGAGTAGACTTTAAGATCCTATCCAGTAGACCTAGACAGGCTCATGCCCTAACGGAAATGTGTTTCACACATCCCCCTATGACAGAGCTAAGGCATCGTCACTTACCCCTTGACTCATTCGGGAGTACAGACCCTTTAGGGCGTCAAGGGTACTCTGAACCACGACTAATCCTTGAGGGTTTGAGTGGCTAAGTTATATCCTAGACTTAGGGCTAGTACTTAGTGAGGACATGAGTGTGTGCTGTAGGCGGACATGAGTGTTTTGTTAAGCAAACTCCTTAAGGCTAGGTTTGGATAACCCTAAATACATAACCTTGCAAGTGCCTCATAAAAGGGCTCTTGCTAACAAGCTTAGGTTGTTCAACCCCTAGATTCCAAGGAGAACACTCCCCTAACCAAGTGTGCCAAAGCACACCTAGTTACGAGACCTAACCTTCCTTCAGCGGATGCCCAAAGCTAAGCACCCTAGTGCAAGCACAAGCACGCATGTTTGCTAGAATATCCAACCCTTGGCAACAAACCCATGACACAACCCCAAAGGGCGTGCCTTATGCGTTGTATCGTGTGACGTCTAGCCTAGCGACACATCTCCATGTGACACTACCTTCCATGATGTGGGCTATCATGCCATAGCCCTTAGATTCAAGAGTTGCACTAAGTGCCACAAACATGGCTCCTAATGCCAACTCTAGAACCCATAGTGAACTTTTAGGAATTGGGTAATGTGAACCTGTCAAATAAGATCCCATGCCTGTAATTGGACAAGGACACAAATGTGCCTTGCTTGGCCATGAGTGCTACACCTAGCTTGACATGGAGGAGGAGGCTAAAGACAAGCCTTAACCTCTACCTCTTGGAATGTGCATTTCGACAAGACCTTCCAAGCATGAATTTGCCAACGTTAAAGGTGAGTTACCCCAAAGGTGGGACGTACCCCTGTCATTTGGAAGTTAGGGCGGCACAATAAAGGGTTGTATCTTAACGACACAAGCTGAAGCTTGCATCGGTAAAAGAGCAACGAACTCAGTCATGAACCCAAGAGCTCTCCTACATGTACTACTTAATATATGTGACAGACCCAGAGGGAATATACTTGGTGAGTTAATTAATGACCCCTAAACCCTAAACCCTAAACCCCTTACCCCTAGGTCAACCTTAAGGGTGTTTCTACCCATATCTGACATGTTGAACTCACCGGAACCACCCAAAAACCTGACTGGGACACGAAAACCATGGTAAGAGTTTTTTAAATGGAAGTGCTAGCTTCGCCCAGAGTTTCTTGCAAATACTTAATAACACCCGACCAGACCATCACTAAATATCCAAGTGCACTAAGCGAGCCTGTTTCTTCTACACCTAGGGCTTATCAATATAGTTTGATAAGTAACAACAGTCAATGTCCAAAGTAAAGAAGAGTCATAATAAAAACTATGACAATTCCTAATCCTATTTAGCATGTTAGACTCATCTGAACTTAACCAAAAACCTAACTGGGACATCAAAATTGGGGTGGGCTTTCTAGCTTCGCTAGTGCAAATACTTAATGACACTCGGTTGGACCATCACCAGATACTTAAGTGCAATAAGCAGGCATGTTTCCTACTATATTTAGGGTTCATTAATATAGTACAATAAGTAATAATAATTAATGTCCAACATAAAGAGGAGTCGTAGTAAAAACTATGACACCTCCAAAGAGAAAGTAAAGTCATAGTAAAAACTATAACGAAACAACTACATGAAGGAAGGAAGTAGTGTAAGGATAATGAAACCCTAGGGTTCTTGGGCAATGGTCAATATACATAATTGATGTGAGCTCCAAAATCTCGTCCACCAATGTTTAATTAATGCAAGGATACAAGTTTGAAATTTGCAATTTAGTAATATTTTTCTGACATACCACTTTCTAGTGCAGCTAATGAGAGAACTATCAACAGCAAACCAAAGGAGCAAATGACAGGGAATACGAGCCGGGGCAGTGGGTCTGTTGGTACAAAAAGCCCCAAATACTAAAAAAGGGAGGATGGAAAGGACCATATGAGGTACTTGAGACCTTCAACAATGATACGGTGCTACTAGGAGTCAATGAGTAACCATTACAACAAAAGGTTAATGGGAATCACCTCAAGCCAAAGCCCCCGCTCGGGAGAAGGCCATGTAAAGCCAACATGAAGGTGTGGTCAAAGCAATAGCATTAAGGTTGAAGGAAGGGGCACCCAACGGGGGAGCTAGTATCCCATTTCGCACGTGCGGCCATCTCACGAAAAATGTAAACCCTAGTTTTTGTCATTTTTAAAAAAACATCTCTAGAAAACAAGCCTTTGTTTTTGTAAAAAACAGTTAACATACTAGGGTCGAACATTGGTTTGTTTTTTTACATAGTTAATATACCTTGTAATATTATTTTTTTTTACCCTTGTTTTTACCCTTGTTTATACAGTAATAATTTCTGTTTGTTTTTTATATAATTTATTTTATTTAATTTTAAATTTATTTTTGATTTTAATTGTACTTAATAAAAACTCTTTAACTTTCATTAATTAAATTAAAAATAATAAACATTATTGATTTCTGTGATCTCTCTGTGAATCCCCTCTCTCTCACACACACCAGTCCACCTTTGGGAAGCGTTTCTTCATGCGTGAGGTTCTGCATCAACGAGGCCTCTGCAAGAAAAGAAACTAATGTAACCAGGATTCACCAGTTATACTGTGTGTGTGTATAATAGATAGATATGCTATTATAATATTATTGCAGTAAGTGAAACATCATCCAAACAGTGAGCAAAATAAACAATCAAGTAAGACGTATCAAGCATGTACATTTGTGTATATAAGTATATACACGTCTCTTCGTAAACAGGGCACCGCATGAATCACTCGCGAGGCCTGTAGATTAAACCCTCTGCAAAGAAAAATATATTAAGTAAAATTAATAAACATAAGACCTAGAACAGAGAGGAGTCCGAGAAGATGTTAACCAAAGCCTATGTGTAAGTATTGCATTTCTTATTTCATTATGTATTTATTCTTAAGTATGTATATGCAACACTTGGATTGAAATTATCCTTTAGGGCGTTCTCTATTGGGCTTCTGTTATTACCTAATTCAATGTCAAAATACGCTTACCGGCAGGAGCAAGCCCTCCGTGTACCTATCCCTAGGAACAACCTAACATTAATGAAACGTATATAATAATTTTATACTGTAAGTATTCTCTCTATATATATACAAACAAGCACGCACGCACAAGGATCCGATGGGAAAAAGATAAAGCCGGCTTACCGGAAAAAGCTTGAAATGGAGAAGAATCTGAACAATATCAATTTAGCAGTCTGGGTATGTAAAAGCACATCCCAATCTTGAAATGGAGAGGAATCTGCACAATATCAATTTAGCAACACATCCCACATACAGACACAAACACGTTCTAATTTATATTTATGTGAACCCAGTTCTGTCTTTATAAACGAAAGTCAACACATACACACGCACAGAGACACACAGATAGAAGCTCAAATGCTCCTTGTAACGAAAAAAATAACTTAAAGCAGAATATTTATTTATCACACGCACGCACGCACAAAAATTCATATTATGTTAATCTTTGACGCATCACATACACACACAAACACAATGTATATGCATATATGACAACAGAAAGAGGCTTCAATAAGGTAGCAAAAAAATCATATTATATATATACTTTATGTCCTAAACACACGAAATTCTATCACGTCCACATCATACACACAATGCACCTCACAACACAATGTATATTTATATATTGATTGCATTTGAGTGATTCTTCATACCGAAAAAGTTCAGATGCCTTGTAGCGAGATAATCCAGAGGAATCTGCAAAATATTAATATCACACACACACACACTTATTTTGCATACTTAAATATACAACAGCTTATCTCACAATGCAGAGAACACAATGTATCTGTATATGTATAGATCAGAGAGAGAAAGCAGTGTGATTTGAAGCTTGGGGATAGCAAGGTAGTGCAAAGGAATCTGCTGTATAATAATTAGCAATCTTCACAACATACACACATACAAATTTCTTAAACACATACGAAATTCGAAATACACACGCATGCACACAGAATGCGTATATACCGTACGAGCTTAGGAAGCTAAATAAGAAAAAATACATGAATGCAACCTGACTAAAGCACTGATCCGACAAGCATTTTATATATATATATATATAGACACACACACAAATTATATAGACACAAATTTTTTTCTAATTTTTTAGACTTATAAACGTGTATGTCTGTCTGTGTCTGCGTGTATAAATGCATATATAGACTTAGATGATAATTTGCTTATATGTATAGACAGGAATTATAACTGTCTGAACTGTCCATACATACAGTGTGTGTGGGTGTGTGTGTGAAGAACAAAAAACTTACGACTGCATCTGTTTGTCCATCGATGAACCAGAGCCCTATATCCCCTTTCCAGATAACAAGAGTGCTGGACTCGGACAGCTTGTACTTGACCGCTCCAGTGAGTGGCTCCGGAGGCGGAGGTGGGGAGGGGTCGGTTTCTCCCCACTGGGACGATCGAAATTGGGTCTTCTCTGTCCATGGACCTTGGACCACCCATTGCACAGAGCCCGGAGTGTGAATGGAACTTCCTCGGAAAGCCCAAAATCCCCTGACTCTGGACAGATTTGTGCCTATGAACTGGGATACGGTCGACATTCCTGATCTTGGAGAGCTAAACCCATGCCGCCGGATCTGCGGAGCACGCTCCGCCGCTTCACAGAAAGAACCCTAAAGCATATTCTAGGATCCCCTGTTTAGGTTAGCTTACGTGTATTACATGTAATATATTTATAAATAAGTAGCGAAGAACAATAACTGTATAATGTATATATATACTAAGAGTTTCATAAATATCTATTATAATTTAAATATGTGAGTCTATACATCTTACAGACATTATTTATATATATGTGTAGAAGGGACAAAGAGAGATGAATTTATGCATGCACACATGCTTGTATATATATACACACACGTGTTTACCTTCAACACATGCTAGTGTCCATGCACATAGTCACAAATTTTCAATTAAAATATTAAACCACTAAACCACATTATAAAACTCAGAGACAAAAAACCAACATGCACATCATATAACATCCACAGAACACACACACCCACATATATGAATTAAACATTCATAGGCACACCATTTCAATATATCACAGAATTTATAATGCATCTCTCCTCTTTTGTCTCTCTCTCTCACACACACATACACATAAGTTAAACATTATGTAATTCAAAATGAAATATCTTTTGTTAAGCCATAATTATCGAGTTTGCATGGAGGATGTATGTGTGTGTATAATATAATATATAGGTGTGCGTTCTTGATATAATTCAAAACTAAAATAAATTTTATTATGATATATTAAACTAAATAAATCTTTTCTTTTTATCCTTATTTACAAAGTAAAAAACTATTTAATTTAGTTACAGAGTATAACTTACTATCAAACTACATATGCCATGGTGAAATAAAAACATAATCTAAATAAGAAAGTAAATAAAATATTTTTTCACTATATTTTAATGAATTATAACATAATTTTTACATGTTACAAACCCAAAAACCAACCCTTGTTCTTGGACCCTTAGTACTTCCCTAGTATGTTAGTCAAAATTTTTTTACCCTAGTATTTATAAAATTAGGCATAGTTTTTTCTTTGTTTATTTTACATTTTTCGGTGAGGGTCACATGGTCCAAAATGGTGGACCAATGCATGAATATGTAATACTAATACCCTGTTATGGTGCATGGGTAAACATGCCAGTCACATCAAATAATGTAGGTGCCATGTCGACACCATCTTAATAGCAACAACAGGGGTAAACAAGAGCACACCCCGCTCACTCCTCTATATGATAGTTCGACTACTTCTCAGCATCAAGATGATGAATGGACCAAACATAACAAGCCGGTACTCATCCAGTAGATTCGGGTACCATACGAGGGCCAGGAGAAGATCATAAAGTTCGTGACACCCAAGTATTTCAGATTTAAGGAATAGATCGACCGACCCGATATTTGACAGGTCTGGAAACAGATGCGGCTGATTGGGCTCTGTGAATGCCCCATGGCATCTAGATAGCAAAGTTGGACCAAGCAAGCAAATATCCAGTTCAAGTTGGACGGCTCGGCGTACTTTTGCATTGACTTGGACCAGCTAGCTGCCGTGTTCAGACTACCACCCTTGGAAGAGCTACTAGACCTCGAACGCCAGTGGTTCCACACCAACCAAGATGAGATGGCACTGTCCATGCTCACCATACATGAAGGGGAGGACATGGACAAGTTCTTGGCGCTCATGACCTTCATGTTCACCAGAAAAATGGAGAGGCGTGTCACCACTCAATTGGCAAACGCCTTATGTAGCGCTTGGGAAGGAGTCGCCATGGACTAGTTGTGGTTCAGGGTACCCCTTGTCGCCCTAAAGGGGTTGTACGCTCGGATGAGGGTAATTCCTTAATGGGTAAGTGACGATGCCTTAAACTTTGTCACGAGGGTATGTTTAAGTCACGTTTCCTTGATGAGGTTAGGGCATGAACCTGTCTAGGTTTACTGGGACATGATCCTAAAGTCTACTCGAGTTATCCTCTAGAGTTTAGGGGATAATCTTTCTAAAGGACTTAAGGTAAAACTCTGAGTCTTCTGCCTAATTAAGCATATGAGTCAGACTCTTGGGGTCATCTCAGAAGTTTTAGCATTGCTCACATAGGATAATGATGTCAGAAGGCCACTTAGCAACCATGTGTTGCCTTGTGTTAGCCTTTCAGGTTAAAACTTTGACACTCACCCCTCGTTTGGCTTGCGGAGTCCTCGATAACCATTTGTGGTGACTAGAGGAATAGTTGTCACACACAGATGGAGTTCACCATAAAAAGTTGAGTTACCACTTGGAGAAGAGATCAAAGAGCAAGAGTTAACTCGTTCAAATAATTAGATATCAACAAATATCAAATAGCTAGGAGAATGCGACGTGTAGCTCAAGAAATGCCAATGGAGGCAGGGGAGCACCATGGATGCCGCAATCTGCTCCTACCTCGCTAGCTTGGGACTAAGACATGGATGCCACATGTCCATGCAACCACACGACCATGCAAATGAGTGACAACAACCTCAAAGTTGATCTCAAGGCACAAATGATAAAGGAAGGTATGAGAAACCCCCAACACATTCTAATAAAGATCCAAATGTAGAAATGCATGGGAATGAGCAACACTTGCATAGGCAAAACCACCATGTGATGCCCTACAGAAAAGAGTGGATAAGTTGAATTCTTAACCCAATTGTTATTTTTAAGCTCCTATGCCTTGGGCTTAACTATTTAATGACTCTTAACCCAATTGTTATCCTTAATAAAGGCACTAATATTCTAAGCTTAGACATCCTCTACTCAAAAGTCATTATAAAAGCTAGTATAGTTCATATAATAGTTTTGTACACATTAAAAAGCAACTGAAAAGAATTACTTAACAAAATGCCACTATTCAAAGTCACTATTTCTTAAAAAATTATTATCAAACATCACTTCTGGAAATAAAATCATACTAAAAATCATTATTCATCCAAAAGTCACTATTATAAGCCACTATTATTCAAAATTCACTATTAGAATTCAAAAGTCATTATCTTGAAAATACTACTACATATTGTCACAACCGATACAGGATATAGATACGGGATACAGGATTTGACCTACAGAATATACCTACAAAATATGCTTGCAGGATATGCCTACAGGATATACCTATAGGATAAGTTTTAACTAGTGACTAGATTAGGTTCATGATTAAATTAGCTCTTGGAGTTGTGAGATAATTAGTTACTATCAACACCAATCATTTTATGATCATTCTTTTTCTTGTTCTTGTTCCTTGTTCTTGTTTTGTTCTTATCTTACTCCTTGCCTCCTACTCTCATCCTACTCCTGGTTCTCATCCTGCTCCTAATTCCTAATTCCTATCTTGCTCAAATTCATGTCCTACTCCTAAGTCAAGCTTCCTTATTTTCGGAATCTTGCTCTTTTCCTTGTTCTTGGATAGTGGACACTATACTATTTAAAGTGAAAATTCACTCAAATTCCAAAAGTCTAGTCGGGGACTCTGCATGTCATATGTGGGATGACTTATAAAACCTCAGTGGTCGCCAAGACACTATTGCTAGCATCTAGTCTTGGGGGTCCATGCCAATGAGCCAGACTTTACCTCGAGAGCATTGGAGGTGCTGTGATGGCCTCTACTCAAACTTCACAAGGCCCCGTGTACATGTGAGTAGGAGTTCCCCTATGTGCAGTGTTGTTGCCTCCTTATTGGTATATTATTGGGAGCAAGATAAGAGTAATCAAGAAATGTGGTGGACAAAAGGAATCTATATATATATATATATATATATAATATATATATATATTGCCTATTTGGATACAATGTGGCCTCAGAGAAGGTGGAGCAAGATACAAAGAAAAAGATGAACTGGAAAGACCACTACCAACCTTCTTACTTATATAGTGGGTCGGCTAGTGTTAGACCCTAGGTCTAGGTGACACTCTCTTGTTGGTCTGCCGCCCTGTAACAGAGTCTTACATGTAACATTTATGTGCCTCCCTCATGCATGCTGCCTCAAGTACCTTGGTAATTGATCCAGACAATCAAATATAGGCCTTTGTTAAGCACCGCTTAACAGTTGTCGTCATTGGTCAATACCTGCTGTACCTTCTTCACTTGGTTGCTCCGTCCCATCACAAATGAGCACCGTTTGGCGATTTGACAGTGGTCAAACTACTGTCAACTAGATGCTTGGACTTATTCGTTTGCACATTCTTGGGCTATGTCCTCAGCCATCCTGACCTACCCCAGTATATGGTGACTTCGTTCTCTGTTGCAGTCACAACTTCAAGGCAGCGATGGTCACATCTTGTAGCCCGGTTGCCCCGTAGCTTTGCCTCAGACCTTGCCTACTGCTCTTGAATTTGCTTAAGCTGGACCTCCAACTCCTGAGTCCGCTCTTGCGAGCTTGTTCCTTACTACGAGGAGTTGAGCCTATAGTTGGGCATGCACATCTAACTACATAGTGGTCCGTGGCGGTCCTAAGAAGCCTTGACTGGCCACGTTCCTCGAGCGGGACCATTGCCCATTGTTCCTCACTTAGCGTGGGCTTCACCAAGGAGGACATAAAAATGGCTTTGACTTCTACAAGCTAAATGGGTGTGCGAGTGCAGTTCTTCCTTAGCTACTGCTAGCTCCTCCATGAGTTTCACCTTTCATCGCTCAAGCTCGATGCCAAGCTCGAAGGCTTCCGTTCCTCTCCACTATGGCCCACTCATGGTCCCGTCCGAGTTAATTGTGGAGCCGTTGGAGGCCATCGTACTTGCCCTACAGTTGGTTTAAAATGTTGGCTAACTGTTGGCACACCTCTTCTGCTTGCTTCCTACCAGAATCCGCAGTCTCCCACAGTTAGACTCCATGAAGAAACTTTTCTGCACATCCCTTGGGCTTCCTTTTGAGTGGCCTGGCAACGGTCCGTGAGCTTCTTTACTATGGCATCGTACTTTGTGAACACTCCAGTGAGGTCTAGGTCATTGTACATTGCCATTGCCTTCCTGATCCAATCGAAGGCCTTGACTAGTTCGACATGAGCCAAGGTGGAGCACTGCCCATTGGCATGGTAGTGCCGATAAGTCTTGCCCAACACATTACCTATGTCTTCCTCCTCGCTGCCTGGGTTGGCTGCCTGCGATGGGCCAGCTACATATGTCCGTGTATGCGAAACTCGTGGTATCGAGGGGTCTTCACAAGATACTCCATCACAGTTAATGGAACCTCGTAAGTAAATTGTTCCTCCAAACAAAAGTGTGTGTGTGTGTGAGTGAGAGAGAGAGAGAGAGAGAATACACTTATGCATATTTCTGACGTGACAGAACTTCTGAGACCAGACTGTAGAGAGAATACACTTATGCGTATATAGACAAGTTTTCGGACTCTGTGGTGTGTGTGTGTGTGACGTGATGAGACCGAACTTACAATTGTTCGACAAGCAGTCCACTTTGGTTTGCGAAATTGCAAACTCAACAGTGATCGTCGATTTCATGAGCTCGTTAACACAGCTTTCCACACAGGGTTTAACATCGAAGTTCTCCGCAGTAATAAGCAGGTTCATAATCTGGTTTAACTCAGTCGTTTTTAATGCAAACCCCGAGTATAAGTACTTAAGCAGCTCCTTGGACACCCTCCGCCTCTGCATCACACAATTAGTCAGTGTGTGTGTGAGAGAGAGAGAGATGTAGGTCCAACTCTCTCTCTCTCTCTCTCTCTCTCTCCACCCACACACACATGATGCTATGACATATACACAACACACACACACACGTTTTGTATGTGATTACATATACCTCTACTAGTATTAACTTGAAGCATCACTTCGGCTTCTCCTGGATTAGCTTCCTCGTAAAAAAGCTGAAAAAATAAAAATACCGTATGTGTGTGTGTGTGATATTTATATAAACCTGTACATATATTATAAGCATTGTTACCTGTTCAAAGAAGTTACTTCGAGCAGCAAAGGACCAAGGAGTCTACATGTACGGACTGCTTGCACTCATCCCCAATTAAAATCCTTAACACACGATTAGCATAAGCGCAACCCTCCACACAGAGTCGCTATATACGCCCCCATGGTATGATCCAAAGAATAGATTAAACGTGTTTATAGTATTATTAATTTGGTCTAATCCATTATATAAAGACCAAGGTTAAAAATACAAGTAATCATATTAAAAAAGAATATCCTAGGAATATTAAATTCTAAATTCAGGTGGGACAGTGTCTTCAGATCTGAAGTACTCGTTACGAACCACTTCTGCTGTACAGAACCTCACCTGTTTATCAAATCCTTAAGGTATATATGGCGTGTGTGTGTGTGTGTGTGTGTGAGAGAGAGAGAGAGAGAGATTACCAGGTTAGCATAAGATTTGAGGAGAGGCTTCATAAGGCTCCAGCCTGGTTGAAAGATAAAGGGTGCATCTACAAAGAGAACTTCCCCAAGCCTCTTTGGATAATACAGGTAAAATACGTCTATCTGTTTGAAACTGTTTATAATACTATTATATAGTATAAAGCAATATATAATTATAAAAGAACATATATCTATAATATATATAACATACCAGGAATCTTACAAACTTGAAATCAGCATTAAAACTATTAAATGCTCGCAAGTCGAATACTCCAAGAATCTGCTCCGTCCCAGGTGGAAGACTCTCGATAGCTTTCTCCACTAGGTGTACACAAAGTTTCCGGCTCTCCAAAGCCTCTTTCTCCTATACATACACTAGATCACACACACACACACACACACACACACATACACACAATCTTGTTCCCATAGAGTATGTCACTACATATTGTCATTACACACTAACACACACATTCTTGGAATATTCTAAAAACTGTTCTGTGCCAGGTCTCTAGAGTTTTCTAGCTATCCAAGACTACACACAGACATTCATACACACAAAATAGTTCTATAAATACACACACACACACACATACAAGCACACACACTTACAGATGGGGAGTGTTTAGCAGCAACCACAACAAGCACAGGCCTTCCCTTGATATCAAGACTTGTGTGTAAGTAGGCCTTTCCAGAAGATGCAATATCATCATCAATCTCTGTTACACCAAAGTCTTCTCTCCATTTCTGTACTAAATGAAATGAAAGTAGCTTAATTATAATTAATAAATTGTTAATACTTACAATGAAGTTAGCAAGCTTTGCTGCTGCCTTAGCCACATTAAACTTCCGGTCCTTAAGAAACCATAATACAAGTTCATTATCATCACGACCGTATTTACCAACCGGAAGCTCTATATGATTTTTCAAGCCATTGTTTGACTTCTTCAACAAGCTGCTGCATAACCATGTATAAATGTACGTATAAATACACACACACATGTGTATATACGCATACACACCACAGAAGCAAACCTTCTCTTGAGTTGTCCAGTCTACATTGATGTCTTTAACAGCTCGGGCAAGGGGAGTCCCTGTCTAAAAGCATATAGCAAGTGTGTCTATATTGCACATTTACATAGATGGTGTGTGTATGTGATATATATATATATATATATATTATAGAGAGAGAGAGAGAGAGAGAGAGGAGAGAGAGAGAGAGAGAGATTTACCTTAATGTGACCAATGTGGACCAAATTGCATGCAGTTTTATAAGGCGCACAAGTGAGTCTATTTTGATGAATATGTGAAAAAGGAATGTGGATGAAGGGGAGCCATGCCCTTGATAGTGCCATCGTATGAACCCTAAACAGAGGAAGAGTTCAAATTCAGAGGTATATACTTAATTAATACTTGGCCCTAATTTAAATTTTTAATTCCACATTTAACATTTGGTGTATCAAATTTATTATCAAATGGATATTTTAATGCTTTAAATTTAATTTATGAGAAGAATTAAATAAAATAAATATTTGTTTCTTTTTTTAAAAGTAATAAATTGGATAACGTATTTAAATGGAAATAATATTTGACTCATTACTGTAAATTAAATTAATGAATCTAAACGAATAAATGAATATCCCATATATTAAATCGTATATATTAGTTAAGTAGTAAGGGTTAAATATAGAATTTTTATTTTTTAAATAGGGTCAAATATAAAACTTTTGAGGAATTTTCAAATGTGTATGTATGTATATTTCCTGATTTGATAAATACACCTGTTCCACACACTACCTCATGTGTGTATGTATTGTAAATGCAAACAAGAACTGTCCTATCAAACACCAAACAAATAAGCATCAGGTTTGTTTGAATTTTAATGCATTCAGGTAGACGTCAAGTTTTATAATATATTAAATCATTATAAGAAATTATTTAAAACCATGATCATTATTAGTAGGGTGTGGTTATAGTTTAAAAACAAAAATATTAAACAAAAACGAGATAAAAATTATAATTTAATATCATAGAGGTGCAAAATCGAAGAAACGGTCTTATCAACACCAAACAAACAATGATAAACACCAGAAGCATAGGAAAAAAAGAAAAGAAAAACCCTAAGAAGAAGAGAGTATAAACCCTAAACACCATATACCCACAAGAGACTAGTTTCCACCATGTATATCTCTGCAGAAGACTTCTCCGTAGGAGAATTAGACTGTGAAGAACTCTCCGGTATCGACTTAGCAGGAGCCGGAGCGATTACAGGAGGAGGAGGCGGTACTGCAGGAGGCCTGTCTTTGGCGCCCAACAAGCCGATCGGATGCATCGGGTTGCTCACCTCTACAATGCTCAAGTTGTACGCGATCACTTTGACACTCTTTGTGATTGTTGCATTCGATCCACCCACAAAGATTATCTGCACGTTCCCTTCCTTTGTCGTGGTCAAGTTTGCAATTCCTTCTTGCTCACCTGCTGCCCCCACCGCCTGCAGTTGCACACAAATGATATATAATGTACACTTTTGCTTTCCAATACACTGCAGTTTGGAGCATTCTATATTCTCTCTCTCTCTCTCTCTCTCTCTCTCTCTCACACACACAACACACACACCCATTTGTAATATGCACTGCATGTTTGATATATATACATGTCAAATCGCTGTATTATAAAGTAAATGGTGATTATATCAGTAAACTGCACACGCACGCACCTGATACAAGGAAGCAACTTGCTCGTTAGTGTTCTTGATGTCGGGATTCGTGGGATCAATGAAAGTGAGGAGAATCATGGGTCGCAACAGAGAACCAACCTTGTACGAATCAGATGGATCGCTACCATTTAATTCGGAGCGCACCTTACTCATCTGAGAATTTGTAAGAACGCATACAGTGATTGAATTCCTCGAGTTTATGGTGTCTGCCAGTCCGGATTTGGTGAGAACATCGTTGAAATCGGAGTAATCCGGGTGCGATTCGAGCTCCTTTGTGATGTTAAATGTACCTGCATTTGTAGATTTCACTGCAATGCACATACACACGATGAAGATCAGTAGTGCCTTCCCCATTGTTCTTCCTCCGCAGCGCTCAGCTTCTAGATCTACCTACAGAACTGTGTTTTTTTTTAACATTAAGTTAAATTTTCAAAATTTACTGACAGTTACGTGTGTTTACTTGAGAATGATTAACTTAGTATTTAATATTTGACTTCAATATATTATGCATTTAAAAACTTTTAATATGAACTGCAGCCTTGTATTGCTTACAATGCACATCTAGATCTGCCAGTATTTTAATAAAGAACTAAGTTATAATATTAAAACATGTTAGTGTATTTGATATTATATTTTCATATATTTAAATGGAGGCAAATAATAAATAATTCTAAAACTATAAAATAATATTTTATAGCCAAAGATGAACATTCACGTTTACATAAGATTATTTCTATATATTGTTTGCAAACAATATAGCGATGAATAGACTGTTTACTGATATTCATAGTTGTTCCCACGCTCGAAAATGGGATGAACATACATATACGTGTATATATACATTCAAATAAAAGCGTATATATACTGATATTCAAAGTGCAACGTGCAGAGGTACATAGAATTCCAGCTATTAGGAGTACATATCAAATTGTCATATCTCTTCTCTCTCCCCACACACACACACACACATGTGTACATACACATAAGGGCAAGGAGGGATTCTTGAGTTGGGCAGCTAGACTTTAGTTTGGGACCGAAAATTATAACTTTTCAAATGATATTTATTAAAAATATATTGTATTTTACATTCAATGTTTAAAAAATTATATTAAACCGTTATTAATTTTCAAAGCAAAATAATATTTTGTTAACACATAAAAAATTCCAGCTTTTATACATTCTATATATAAAAGCATTAGCTTGGCATGTCACAAGGCGCAAGTTGCTTAAGAAACCTGTTTACTAAGATAATAGTATCTAGTTAACTATGGTTATACACCATGTGGAACATGTTATGGAATTAATTAAATCGATGTTTAAGTGTTTGTCAAATGTTTGACGGCTTGTAAGTGGTTTAAACTTCTCTTGCATGTGCAATGTAATTAAGCATAATTCTAAGTTATCTATAGTTAACTAAGCTGAATTATTTTATATTCAATAATAATAATAATATAATTTACGGGCAAAGTTGTTTACCAGTCTTATTACAAGTAAGATAATAACATATTAGTATATTAGTTTTAAGCTTTTTAAAATAAAACTTAATGTAAAATATCAGAAGACACGTCATAGCTTATCATTAAAATTTAAATACTAATGTTAGTTTTTTTTATAATAGTTTGTTATAAAAATTTACAATGTAGAATTTTTTATTGCTAATTTAACAACTAAAATTTGTATATATGTACTCATTTTAAAAACTATAATGCTATGTCGTAAATATTAGTTGATAATATAGAAGCTTATAAGATTTTCACTTATTAATTTAATAAATTATTTAATTGTTAATTTTAGAAGCTATAGTATAAGATACATATGTTCATTTTGAAATTATAAATGCTACTATATTATGATTATTGTTAATTTAGAAGGTTAATCAAAAGACATTAAAAATTAAATTATGGATTACATTTGTACAAGTTACAAATTGGTAATGAGTTTATTAATATAATAAATTTGATTCTTACAAGTAAGTTCCAAATTCGAAAGAGAGAGGTATTTTTGTTTTTAATCGTTCTTATTAAATGGTTTGAAAAAAGTAATACCCTTCTAGACCAATATATATATATATATATATATATATATATCACATTTCATTTCATAAAACAAGTGATTAAATCTGTTTTTCTTGCCAAATGATTGAAAATAAGTTGATAATCATCTTGTTTAAAAGAGTTAAAAATGATAAAATCATTAACATATGTTTTTAATATATTTTTTAAACCTTCATAATTTCATTGTAAATCTCATTATAAAACTTAGAAGAATAAAATAATTAAAATATTATAACTTAGAAACCAAGCTTATTTGTTAGAGTTGTACATATTCTAAAGGTTAATCATATTTTTCTTATCATAAATTTTAAACAATCTCAATTCAAACTTCACTTCTTACATTTTGAATTGTTCCACATGAGATTTATAACTCAATCAGTAAGGATAATACTTCAAATCCTAAGTAACTTTAAAGCTCCTTATAAATTGTATAGATTCAAAATAATTTTGTACATAAGTCATTACTATTGTTACTTCTCAATGTTGGAAATAACAATACTAATGACTTATAAATTATACCATTTGGTAATTAATAATGACTTTAACTTTATACTGTATATTAATACATATTAAATTTTATAATAAACTAAATAAATATCATATATTATAACTAATAATATAGATTTAAATAATATCATTAGTACTCCATTGACACTTGATCAACAACTATATTAGATATAAACTCACACACATACACATTCATTTACATTTAATTATATGCAGTTATAATGTAATATAATGCTTCAAGAACACATAAACAAACAATACAACATGTGTTCTTGTCAGGAAGGCATGTAAAAAAATAAATACATTAGTTTGTTTTTTTTTGTGTGTGCGAAAGAGAGAGAACCACAGGTATTGCAGGAAAGACACAGGGGAGATATGAAAAAAAAAACACCTGGAAAAGGAATAGTGATGTATGAATACACAAGTGTACGCCTGTATTTCTTCCTATGTGGTGTGTGTGTGAGAGAGAGAGACACACTCTGAATGAAGTGAGGTACCATCTTAAACAATAGCGCATGAATGAGAGCAATTCGGAATGAATGATGTTAGACTAGCTTCTTAAGAAAGTTAATCCCAATAGCAACCACCACCCAGCTTAATCTTTATGCAATACATAGTTTTACAACACAAACACACAACGCACGTGCACACACACACAAGTAGCTTTGTTAGATACATTGTAAACATTTAATAATTTGACAAGTGCGTATATATAGCATGTGTGTACATATACTTCCATACGCACAACTTTTGAAAAGACACATACTATACTTAATACTTATCTCCCAAGGTTGTTATTGTGTAATTGAAACACCCTGGTTGCTAACGCTCTAAAAACTTTGAAAGAAATAACGCCAATCGTTTTTTCTTCATTTGCAACCGCATGAGGTACTTTGATCTCATTGTTATCACACACACACACACACTTACGTAAACATATGTAATCTTGATAACTTCATATATGTAAAATAATGTATGTTATGCAACTGAGTATTTATGTACCTTTGCATCATCATGTGATGTGTAATGCAAATATTCGTTAGATCATATATGTTCACACACACATTATTATGTTATGTATATATATAACAAATGTACAACACCATGTAGATTATAAATTATAAATAATTAACAAGTGAGAAACTAAACCCACGATAGAATAAATAATTTATTTTGAAGCAATTAACCACCCGCTAGTGAAAATGAGTTAAATGTGAACATTTAAATTATATAGTTGTTGCAGAACACATATATAACACGTATAGATTATGCATAGTATATGCATGACAGAGTCTATACTGAGAGTATATAAGCTTTGGGTGCAATGACATTGCCAGTGCGTGTGAAGGAGCTAAAGAAGATCTGCTCTGCACAACTGTTCAATGCAAGAATGAACATGCTGGCACAAGGGAGGAAGCCGGAACTACAGCACTAGATCCACACCATGTTTACAATCTCACAGCAGAACAATCGCTATTGCACGCCCTCACCTGCAACGTCGTGACGGTGTTTGGCAAGCCTCACTGCAACAGTGAGACTGCGTTGCTGGAGCGGATGGTGTACACGATAGAGAGTGAGTTCACAAGGCTCGACATCGGCGACCTCTGGCCGCTCCTGCACAGTCTGGATCTGCAAGGGAAGAGACGCAAGTGACCTTTCAAGGAGTTCCTTGTGAAGAAAGTGCGTGAGCACTGTGCAAGGCGTGTGCCACTAGAAGAAGCTAATTGCTTCTTGGACGCCCTCTTGTCGCTCGAAGATCAACTGTCCGATATCAACATTCTCGGTGTCCTCAGTGTATGAAAGCTCATGTGTTTTTGTATGTCTAACTTGTGTGCAGAATATGATCGGAGGAGGAATGACTACACAAGAAGCTACATGTTGCTGGATATTTGCTGAGCTACTCAGGCATCCGAAAGTCATGAGAAAGGCTGAAGAGAAGATCAACAATGTGGTGGGGGAAAAGACCGACTTGTGTTACCGAAGTTACCATGCCATTGTCAAAGAGGCAATGAGGCTACGCCCATAACAGCACCGCATTACAATCGTATATCGTATCCCGGCTAAAACATCGGTGTTCCATTCTTCACGATCCGACCTTACGTTCATCCCAGAACGTTTCATGGAGCCGAACAGTCCCGGGTTTGTTGGTAATTCCACATTCCTATCATTCGGAACCGGAAGAAGGATCTGTCCGGGTTTTCCCCTCACCATACGGTTTCTACCACTGGTCATTGCGGCACTCGTTCAGGCTTTTGAGTTTTCATTTTCACCTGGCCATGAAATACTCGAATATAAATCCAAGTTTCAAGGCATCAATAACCGACCTAGTCGTCACTCTTGTATATAAACACTTGATAATCTTGCTTTCCTCACAACTGTGTGTGTGTGCATATAAATGAGTGTTGTCCTCTCTGACATCTAGCTTACTACACACACACACATTGGCCAGTTTCAGGAACATGATAGGGAAATGAATAGACAGATTCCTAGAAACAAACTGCCAAACTCACCAAGGTGAACCGAACTTGTTAATGGAGCCTTGTATTTACTAAGTACAAAGCTTATCCTTAATAACAGTTACTAAAATGTTTATTAGTACACTCACAGTTAACTACTATACGCTACTTACGGGTCATAACGTGGACTGGCGGCTATGTGTGTGTGTGTGTGTGTTAATCGATCCATATACATACGTATATACTTACAAAAGCCGTATATAAAAAATCGAGCGTCCGTCCTTGCATTGATGTCTGCTCACGTATTGCCCGATAATAATGACCTGTTTGTATACAAGAACATATACACATGTTGCGTATGCATGTATATGCATACCTGATTAGAATGGTATGTCCATGGTGTTGTGGCCTTCAACAAGTCCTCGAGTGTGTCATCTAGTATATCCTCTGTGAGCGAGGAGGTTGGAGAAGTTGCGCCTCTACCTCGACAGCGTCAAATGGATACCTGTCACGCCAAAGTCGTCCGAGCTCGGGCTCCGAACTATTGTCGGACTCCCAATACGGACTATGCCCGGGGAATCTCGGGCTCCTAAAATGTAGTCGGTTACCCGTCCCGGGGCTGCTTGTCTGTGAATTCAGGATCTGAACCTGCTGCCTTACATATCTACGTTTGTCTGTGTTTGTATGCATCACTGCATTTTGTATGCATGCATGTAAGTACGTTCACACTCTCACACACGCATTACACAAACAAACACAGTGAAGCACAAACACACAAACTTTATACCATACACAGTACAAACAACTCTAACTGAGATGTACATACACAGGCTGAAAAGCAATGGCTAGTAACATGGTGTATGGATGCATGATGTCAGTCAGAGACAGACATATATTACTCAGGTTCCGTTGGAGAATGTACTCCCCCATCCCCCCACTCTCTCTCTCTCTCTCACACACACACACATACCTGAAAAGCAAGCGTCTGATGACGATGACTAAAAACGTGGTGTAAACGGAGTCGTTCACAGTCGGACATCTCCAAAAGAGAAGCCATCTCTTGAGCCATTGCTCGGATACCCACTAACTCGGCTTCCAAGTGCTTAGCTTTCTCAAAAACCAGCTCGTACTCCCCTTCCTTGGCATGCAACACCATGCTTCCTGTAATATTCAAATTATGTCACAATATCTATGGATTTGTTAAGCATGTGTTGTGTGTGTGTGATTACAAAGGCACATGCATATACATACCGTCTCATGCTTCCCGAGGTGCTTCTAAACGGCCGACAGGTGTGCCAAACGGTGCGCCCTCCTCACGCAGCTCCTGAATTACACGCTCTACTTCGAAGGGCTTCCTTGAGCTGTGTTTCAAGGTTGGCTATGAGGGTACAGTGCCCTCTCCTTGTCCGTGAGCTGAACTTGCATCTCCATTATCATCTCATCCCTGCTTTTCAGCTGGTGTCTCAGCTTGTGAATCGCATCTCGACCAAAGATTAATAACGTCATGTGTGTGCATACATACATACATACATATATGTTGACAATCAGATATAAAGTGCAATAGAAACAAAGAAGACATAATATAACCCATACACTTAATTACAATACAACTGCAGCTACTACATAGATATATATATATATATATGCACACACCATACACCACACACGTATGCACATACACAAGTGTGCACCACATGTATATATATGTATTATACATACACAGACATTTCGTGGGTACGGTTGGAGCTACGCGTATGAAATCTCTCTCTCGATTCATCTGAAAATACAGATGTGAAAGTTAAATCGTTTCTTCAATGTAAATTGAACAATAAATTTATCTTCTCATAATTTGTTTGTGCCTCAATTGTTACATTTGATTCCTCTTCATGGAGATGTGAGAGATAATGATCATTTCTATTGTTTTACAAATCAAAATATCTCTTTTTAATTCTGTTTTATAATAGTTAAAAATTAACTTAATAATTTACAATTGTATTCTTATAATATAATAAAAAAACTCTAGATCATTCCAATTAATCAACACTTATACATTCAGATCCGAAGTATTTGTCCACTCCATATCACTCTTCTTGTTAGGGCTTGCCGCAGCCCTAACAAAAGAGCAGAGTATGGCGTTTGCTCACAGAACCAGCATGTATAAGTGTTGAAACAACAGTTTCTTATTGGAGTGATTTAAAGTTTTTACTGCTATAATATAATAAAAATGCAATTGTAAATTACTAATTTAATTTTTAACTATCACAAAGTAAAATTAAATAGAGATATGTATTTTTAACTTATAAAACATGAAATATTAGTCACTAGCACTTACATTTTTATAAAGAGAAACTCAAATAAAACAATTGAGACATAAACAGATTATAGGAAGATAAACCTTTTCTTATGAGGACAAGTATCTATTGCTCTGGATTCAGACATGAATTCTCTGTTCTTCAGGCCTTAAAGATCAGCTTCACAGCTAACAGCAGGCGGTATTCCTTTGGTTCTGCCACCACTGTTGGACGCTCGCATCCCCACTTTGTGACTACGGGACACATCATCTGTTGGGATATGGTCGACACATGGCCATGGACACCTATGGTGACAACGGGTTTAGTGGAGGACCTGTCATTACAACTGGTGCTGCCCCTGGCCTGATTGGCATGGTGTCGCATGGCGTCGGGCAGATGAAGAAGAGGACAGAGCTCACAACTATAGAAGGGCTCTTGAAGGGTATGGAGGCAACAGCATGGAATGCTTTAGGCAGCCTCCTGAGGTTTACTGTCCCTTGATGGGACGGCAGTTTACTGTCAAGCATGAGTGACGTGAGTGACACAAGCGTTTTTTTGATGTGACTCTCATATATGGTTAGAGAGAGAACTTCTACTTTACATTTTAATCCCTTGGATAATCCTTGCCCTCCGTAAGACTCCGAGTTTGACACTAAACACTCCATCAAATACGGTCCCATGCTGGGAATGGTCCCAACTGTTGTGTTGAGCAGCACAGACGCTGCCGAGCAGCTCCTCAAGCTCCGTGACTCGGACTTTGCGTGCAGGCACCACAGCGGACGGGACGAAAGTATGCTCTGTCCATGCTTTCACTAGTTCACAAATGAATGCACTTGCTGGAGTGAGAAATAGTGAAGTTCATAGGGAGATAAGCACAATGTTCTTCGAGCGAGACAAGCCACTCAACCTGAATATGTTCTGCTTTCGAATTCCAAGAAACTCCTGAAAAGGCGGCATAAGTTCTTCCAAGAACTCCTTCTTCCTGCCCTGCAAGTCGAATTTCATAAGCGGTGGCCACAGGTCACCCACATTCAGCCTGGTGTACTCTGCTTCAAGAGATCTCAAGACCGATATTAAGAGCTGAGCTCGTCTTCGTCACTCCCTGTACTCTGTCGCCTTCCGAACATGGCCATCTACATGAGCCTGAGGATGGAGAAACCAAGTGTTTGCTTATCCCTTAAAGGAGAGGATTCTCTACCGGATATGAAGATCATTGGAATTCTCAACGTAAGTTGTGTGTGTGTGTGTGTGTGAGAGAGAGGAGAGAGAGAGAGAGAGAGAGAGAGATTATACCCGCAAGAACACAGGTTTTGTGGGGAGTTCCAAGTTTATGCCTTTCTCGACTGGAAGAAGAATGTGCACTGGATATCCTCTAGCTGTTCGTTTCTACCGTTATGCTTTCTGCTTTCATACATGCTCTCCATTTTTCTCTCGCACCTGGACACCAGCCTCTTGATATGAGCTGGAATGAATGCCATGGCCAGTCCTTTAATTGTTACAGCCACACTTCGTTTGCCAGAAGGTCTACTGTTGAGTCACACACACATGTATGTATACACATATATATTACACATGTATTGTACTTGTGATCAAAGAGTTACAAAACCAGTGCTCTCTCTCTCTCTCATTAGGAGTAAGTGTTAGCTAGCAGCAGATAAGCAGGGGCAAATCTTGGTTCAAGTTTGAGGGTCTCCAGAAGCTAGTCCCCATGTGATCTACAGGCTGCTAACAAGCAGCACCTGGAAAGAAAGGCATCCTTTGCATCCTCCCAAGAAGATCAATCATGCAACGGAAATGCTGCTTACTCGCTTCAACACCGAAATCATAACTCATAGAACGAAACCATACACACCCTTTACGAACGTTTCCTGCATGGCAAAATGCATGAAGAACACATCTGAAACATTGCTCATCTGGTTCAGCTACAAACTTCACATAGTTAATTCAATTGCTTCGAGAGACTGTCGTGTAACCACTTAGCAATGTAGTCCACGAGACTACATTCTGCTCCGCTACTTATCAAACACATACTGAACCGTCTTGGAGCACGCATATCAAGAATACATGTACACCGTTATGTTCCACGAGACAGAATCGTGTTCTTCCATTTCACGAAAGAGGCTTACAGCTCTGGCTACATACCGCATTCCACATAACTATGTCTCTCCTAAGCATTGCACGGAAGACCCCCCAAGCTTCATCGACATGTCTCAGTAAGCCACTCTGTGCGTATTAGAGAGCATGGAATTCCATCTTGTTTCCATGGCATTAAATACGCTTCTGGCCTCCCGCAAATGACCATCCTGAGCATATGCAGTGAGCATCAGAGTCCAGGTGTAAACGTTTCTGTTCTGAATGGAGCTGAATACTTTTCTATGCTTGGATGAGCAAACTGTGCATGATTTGATACACTCCAGTTGCTTCGCTCCATGTAATCTGAAAAATCCATGAAGCAATCTAGCACTTAAAATGTATACTGTAACTTAGAAAGTGTGTATGTGTGTGAGAGAGAGAAGAAAGAGAGAGAGACAGTTGTTACAAGTAAAAAGTATTATATCATGTTATTGCCTACTAGAATATACTCTCTCTTTTAGAAGAATCAGACTCTTGATATAATACATACACATACAAATGTCATAACTCCATTGCTACTCACTCACACACACACACAGATTGTGTGTGTGTATAACATGGAAATCAAGAACTTATATTTAGACTATTTGTTGTAGTACAAAACTGGTACTAGTATCTCGTCGTATTAATACTAACACTAAAGTGAGGTTCAAACCCACACATTCGTTACACATGGTTGCAAACTGCTTCATTGCTCTCTGGAGTATAATACACAATTTAACACACACACACACACACACACACACACATACATGAGCAAATTCCTGGTTAAGAAACAAAAAACTGAGCTTGCCTTACACAACAGCTCCCCACATATGTTAGACAAGGTCGCTGTTTGCCCCAAGTATCCATAGTGGTGCACCCTCCGAAATAAATATATACATTTTTATCATATTTTCAGCACGTAGTTTTAGACATGATGTGCAAATATAAATAAAATATAACTTAGAAGAGGAGCATGGAATGCCTTCAAAATAAACAAACAAACAAAAAAAACTTAAAAGAGGAGCTGGTCCCCATTGTCCTGGCCAATGTCGAGCTCTGGCTGGATGGGGGGTGAGACAGACATAACAGGCACGTCCGCGCAAGAAGCATCAGCTGCGACCACGCCACACAACTGTTCCCGTGCAAACTCAGCTTGCGCAGTGCTGTCGGCAAGCTGCACAGCCAGCTTGAAGGCAGCAGCTCCAGTCCGAGGCGAGCTCTGGGCGAACAACTCGCCATAATGGATGGCTGCCCAATAACTCCCCAGCGAACAAGCAGCGGACAACATGTAGCTGGCATGAAAGGCGTTCTTCATGAGAGCCGCGACGCAGCCGGCAAAGTCCCAAGTATCCGCCTGCTCCTTGTTCAGCATGAGCGACCTCCTGGCCGACATGAGAGCACCCTTCATGTCCTGTTGCTGGAACAATGCCAGAGCCAGCCACTTGTGCGCCTCCCAATGCGCTGGATTCGTTTTCAGAACGTAGCTCAAGTGTAGCTTTGCTTGGGCCACTTGTTCAGCAGGTGCTGCAGCACCGACGTTCAAGGCGTTCCCCAGCAGCAATGAAGCAAGGCGAGTCTTGAGCACGCAGATCAAGGCCCAATCTGTTTCTTTCTTCAGCTTCACCTCCAGGGTCAGTTTGCTTATAGACTCGATTTCAGCATTGGAAACCTGCTGCATCCTGGCGTCAATGTCGTCAATGAGCCTCGGTTCCAGCCCCAGTTTGTTCCAGACCCAATCGATGTCAATCAGGTCCGACTCGCAAGCGGACATGAAGCGGTAGAGCCAGCAATAGTCTCCAAACATGTAATCGTAATCCTTGCACAGCAATGCTACAGACGCGAGCTCCTTCCACTCTCCCTGGTGATGTTCCCGGCCTCGTTGCAGTAGCTTTTAAACACGCGCTGAGCCTTAAAAACCTGCACAGGACTCAAGTTCTTGGGCGCAAAGTACCCTGGATATCCTGGGGCAAACATCGAAGGGGCAAACGTCAACTTACCTACCTGAACCTGGCTCGCCATGCAAGCCCTAAACCCTAAATCCCAATATTCTTAGGATATTCTTTTTATAATATGATTACTCGTATTTTTAACCTTGGTCTTTATATTAAGGATTAGACCAAATTAATAATACTATAAAAGCGTTTAATCTATTCTTGGATCATACCATGGGGGCGTATCTAGCGACTCTGTGTGGAGGGAGAGATGAGTGCACACGTAGCTGCGATAATATAGATTTCGGATTTGGTTACGATAATCCTGCTTATGCTAATCGTGTGTTAAGGATTTTAATTGGGGATGAGTGCAAGCAGTCTCTACATGTGGACTCCTTGGTCCTTGCTGCTCGAGTTACTTCTTTAAACGGGTAACAATGCTTATAATATATGTACATGTTTATATAAATAGCACGCACACGCACGCACGCACACACACACGCACGCACGTATTTTTATTTTTTCAGCTTTTTACCGAGGAAGCTAATCCAGGCGAAGTGATGCTTCAAGTTAATACTAATAGAGGTATATATAATCACATACAAAACGTGTGTGTGTATGTAATAGCATGTATATAGATGTGTATGTGAGAGAGAGAGAGCTCTCTCTCTCTCTCTCTCTACACGCACACACACACACACACACTGACTAATTGTGTGATGCAGAGGCTGAGGGTGTCCAGGAGCTGCTTAAGTACTTATACTCGGGGTTTGCATTAAAAACGACTGAGTTAAACCAGATTATGAACCTGCTTATTGCTGCGGATAACTTCGATGTTAAACCCTGTGTGGAAAGCTGTGTTAACGAGCTCATGAAATCGACGATCACTGTTGAGTTTGCAATTTCGGCCTTTGATCTTCTCCCGCAATGTGACAAGGTTAAGGAGCTTCAAACCAAAGTGGAAAACCTGCTTGTCGAACAATTGTAAGTTTAGTCTCATCACGTCACACACACACACTACAGAGTCGCGTAAGTGTATTCTGGTCTCAGAAGTTCTGTCACGTCACACACACACCACAGAGTCAGAAAACTTGTCTATATATGCATAAGTGTACACACACACACACACACTCTCTCTCTCTCTCAAACACACACACACACACACACACACACACTTTTGTTTATACAGGAGGAAGAATTTACTTACTTACGAGGTTCCAT
This sequence comes from Selaginella tamariscina, assembly GCA_003024785.1. Taxonomy (NCBI): domain Eukaryota; kingdom Viridiplantae; phylum Streptophyta; class Lycopodiopsida; order Selaginellales; family Selaginellaceae; genus Selaginella; species Selaginella tamariscina. The sequence continues at coordinate 120,365 of PUQB01000135.1, forward strand.
TAACTGTGATGGAGTATCTTGTGAAGACCCCTCGATACCACGAGTTTCGTGAATACGATGCATACACGGACATACGTAGCTGGGTAAACCAGACGTACACAAACGAGAAACAGCGTATAAACGTTCTCGACAAGTTAATCCCGCATGTTAACTTCTCTGTTATGACTAAACCACAATTAAGGAGTATATCCGAGGATGTGGACTTATACGACTGTAAACCGTATGTCATGGAGGCTCTACTCTCCACGGACGGTCTACGTAGATTCACATGGAATATTCCGAACTTCTCTAAACGGGCTGCTGAGAACATCGTGTCTCCCACCTTCACAACTTCAGGAGGTCACAACTGGTAAGATTTCTATTTATAATAATAATTATATCTTATTTATAAATAAAACACTAGGTTTTATAGCTAGTATATGCTAAAACTATCTATTTTACACACACATACACATAGATGTTAAGTGTTTGTCCATGTGCATACACACGCACATAATTTTGCTTGGATATATATGCCATTATACATTTATGTTTTATAGTATATTTAGTTATATTTTCACACACACACACACACACACACATGTATGTATGTTTTATTTCAGGTGCATATCTGTGATATTGAAGGCGGGTGAAAACAGAGACCATTTATCTGTGTTTCTCAGGGTTCCAAAAGACAATTGTTTACCAAATAACTGGAAGACTAATGCGATATTTACTTTTGCATTAATTAATCAGAAGGAGCTTGCAAACAGTCTCGTTCGCAAATCTCTACTTAAAGGTTCTGTGTCACACACACACACGCACGCACGCACACACAGAGGTTTATATGCTGATTATATACTTGTTTATTTACAGAGTTTGATAATAAGAACAGTTGGGGATATACTAAGTTCGTCTCTATGGAGACTGTGGAGGATGAAATACAGGGTTACCTTGTAAATGATACGCTCGTGATTGCGGCTGATGTGGTAGTACACGATTAAATCTTTATTAATGCTTTTTTATTGAATTGTTTATAATAATAAATAAATACTTTGATTTTTGCTTGGTAATACTTAATTTATTACATATATAACATGCTATCATACACAGTTACAAAACTTCTAAAGTCACTAAGCGCGCGCGCACGCACACACACACACACGTGTGTGTGTGTGTGTGTGTGTGTGTGTGTGTGTGTGTGTGTGTGTGTGTGTGCTTGTCGTAGATGTAAAATAAACAGAAAGAATCAACTATCAAGCTTGAATGCCTCTCTCTCCTCTCCTCTCTCTCTCTCTCTCTCTCTCTACACACACACACACACACACACACATATATTTTTGTGTGCGTGTTTAAAATAAACAGGAGATCAACTACCAAGCTTGAATGCATCTACAAAGAGTCCAAAGGAAAGGCCAGCTTTCCAGTAATTAAGCATCCTAACCGCGAACCTGAGCTTCTCAGTAAGAGGGTTAGCCTTGTACATAAGATAACCAATCCCCTCCGTCGCAGCAACCATGATAGCTGCAACAAGTACATCCCAGTCCCCAGTTTGTCCGAGTACTGTAGCAAGTGCATTTGCTGAGTAGAATCCCAGTAGCAAAAGAAACACCTATATACACAACATATCAACTCTCTCTCTCTCTCTCACACACACACACACATGCATACAAATCCCAAACACATACACAGTAAAATCCAGTACACGCACACGCACGCACACACATACACACCTTGAGTGGCAGATTCTTCTGTATGTTTCTGAATCGCTCCATTAAATCATTTCTTCTCCGAGACGAGTAACGAATGGGCTGTTCTTCTTGCCCACCTGATCATCGTTTAGATTGCCCTCGTTTCCGATTCTTAGCGTTCTAATCCGCACATTCTTCAATTGGGCACTCTTAGATTGCAGGAAGAACAGCTTAGAATGGGAGAATTCTGGGAAAGAAATGACTATTGTCGCCATTAAACTAAACCTAAACTTTTTAATGCGTGATTTAAATAATTTCATAATGTATAGCATTATAATTAAAAATTATATAATGTATATAAATATTTTATATTATTTGTAAAATCGTTTAATTTTAAATTATCGTTAAAAAAGTTTCTTACACAGAAGAATTTATAGACACTATTATGTTTTACTTAAAATATTTATAAATTCTTTCTTGTAATAAATTTAATAAACAACTTTGCCATTAAATAAAAAATCCTTCATTATTATTATAATTTAAATAATAACTTAAAAAATTATAATTCTTATAAATAAAAAAAAAAACTTAATGCCAATATATCATAAATTAGACTTAGCTTTCTCTTTGAATCAAATCTCTACACCTGGCAGCCTCCTCACAATCAGGCATTCTCTCAAGAACAGACACAGCCTTCTCCGTCTCTCTCCTTATACAGCCCCTCAATTAAACTCACATAAACGTCCAACTCTAAACCATATCCACGGCTAACCTGCTGCAAAACCCGGTAACCATCCTCTAACTCACCACTCTTACATAGCCCCTTATCAACGCACCGTACGTCTTCCGGTCAGGAACGCAACCGGCAGATATCATATCTTCAAACACCATCACCGCCTGTTCCGTCCTCCCCTGCCGGCAATAAGTGTCCAACAACACGTTGTACGTCGTTAAGTTCGGCTTCGGTCCACCGTTAACCATTCTCCTCGCAAACCTCGACGCCGGTTCTACGTCTCCGTTCCGACAGAGCCCGGACACATACTCATTACATAGCTCCACATTCAGTCTGTAACCACAGGCGTCACTGGTCCGTCCTACCTCGACCAAGTTAAGAACCAGCATGCTGTATGTGACAACGTTCGGCCTGCATTTGCCTTCCTTGATCACCTGGGCGACCCTCAGGGCGGTATCCACACGACCTGTGCTCGACTACCGCGTTGTATGTGACGATCGTCGGGGAGAAACCCGTCTCTAGTAATATATCCACCATAACCCGAGCTCCCTGACCTGTCCGGCTCTACAAAAGGCTTGAAGTATCAGGTTGAGCATCGGAAGGTTGGGCTCGATCTCCTTAGTAAGCATCTCCCTTACCTGGTTCACCCCTCTTGCAGAACTGCTCCACTAGTCGGTTGTACGTCACAACCGTGTCCTCCCGCAGTTTAGGGTTTATTCTTGTTAGGGCTTGCCGCAGCCCTAATAGAAGAGCAGAGTATGGAGGTTCAGGTAGGTAAAGTGACGTTTGCCCCTTCGATGTTTTCCCCAGGATATCCAGGGTACTCTGCGCCCAAGAAATTGAGTCCTGTGCAGGCTTTTAAGGCTCAGCGCGTTTTTAAAAGCTACTGTAACGAGGCCGGGAACATCACCAGGGAGAAGTGGAAGGAGCTCGCGTCTGTAGCATTGCTGTGCAAGGATTACGATTACATGTTTGGAGACTATTGCTGGCTCTACCGCTTCATGTCCGCTTGCGAGTCGGACCTGATTGACATCGATTGGGTCTGGAACAAACTGGGGCTGGAACCGAAGCTCATTGACGACATTGACGCCAGGATGCAGCAGGTTTCCGCTAATGCTAAAATCGAGTCTATAAGCAAACTGACCCTGGAGGTGAAGCTGAAGAAAGAAACAGATTGGGCCCTGATCTGCGTGCTCAAGACTCGCCTTGCTTCATTGCTGCTGGGGAACGCCTTGAACGTCGGTGCTGCAGCACCTGCTGAACAAGTGGCCGAAGCAAAGCTACACTTGAGCTACGTTCTGGAAACGAATCCAGCGCATTGGGAGGCGCACAAGTGGCTGGCTCTGGCATTGTTCCAGCAACAGGACATGAAGGGTGCTCTCATGTCGGCCAGGAGGTCGCTCATGCTGAACAAGGAGCAGGCGGATACTTGGGACTTTGCCGGCTGCGTCGCGGCTCTCATGAAGAACGCCTTTCATGCCAGCTACATGTTGTCCGCTGCTTGTTCGCTGGGGAGTTATTGGGCAGCCATCCATTATGGCGAGTTGTTCGCCCAGAGCTCGCCTCGGACTGGAGCTGCTGCCTTCAAGCTGGCTGTGCAGCTTGCCGACAGCACTGCGCAAGCTGAGTTTGCACGGGAACAGTTGTGTGGCGTGGTCGCAGCTGATGCTTCTTGCGCGGACGTGCCTGTTATGTCTGTCTCACCCCCGATCCAGCCAGAGCTCGACATTGGCCAGGACAATGGGGACCAGCTCCTCTTTTAAGTTTTTTTTTGTTTAAGGCATTCCATGCTCCTCTTCTAAGTTATATTTTATTTATATTTGCACATCATGTCTAAAACTACGTGCTGAAGAATATGACAATGTACTATAACGCGGCCGAGAGTGTCCTTGCTCAGGCAGCTTTGTCGATTCGTGGATTCGGACGACCTTGCCTTCCTTGTGGACGACGTGAACTGCCTCAGCCGCTCAAGATCTCGCAGGTTGTTCAAACTGAGCTTCAAGATAACTGACACATTCTTTTATGAGGTGGTCCTCATAGAGAATATATATATACACACACACACACACACGTATCTGTTTCACAATGTTCTGGGAAACTAAACACACACACACACATACACATATCAAATGCAAGGGATTCATATTTTATCTTCTGCAGGTGGGGCCTTCCATTGACATTGGGAAAACTTCATCGTCAAGTTCGGAGGGTGCACCACAATGGATACTTGGGGCAAACAGCGACCCTGTCTAACATATGTGGGGAGCTGTTGGGTCTGCCCCTATGTAAGGCAAGCTCACTTTTTTGTTTCTCAGCTTCCTTGTCTAACTGTTAACCAGGAATTTGCTCGTGTGTGTGTGTGTGTGCTAAATTGTGGACTTTACAGCTCCAGAGAGCAATGAATGTGTAACGAATGTGTGGGTGTGTTTTGAACCTCACTTTAGCGTTAGTATTAATAAGTACCAGTTTTGTACTACAACAGATAGTCTAAATATAAGTCCTTGATTTCCATGTTACACACACACACACACACACACACAATCTGTCTGTGCGTGTGTGTGTGTGAGAGAGAGAGAGATGGCTGGCTCAGCAATGGAGTTATGACATTTGTATGTGTATGTATTATATCAAGAGTCTGATTCTTCTAAGAGAGAGAGTATATTCTAGTAGGCAATAACATGATATAATACTTTTTACTCGTAACAACTCACTCTCTCTCTCTCTCTCTCACACACACACACACACACACACACACACACACTTTTGTTTATACAGGAGGAAGAATTTACTTACTTACGAGGTTCCATTAACTGTGATGGAGTATCTAGTGAAGACCCCTCGATACCACGAGTTTCGTGAATACGATGCATACACGGACATACGTAGCTGGGTAAACCAGACGTACACAAACGAGAAACAGCGTATAAACGCTCTCGACAAGTTAATCCAGCATGTTAACTTCTCTGTTATGACTAAACCACAATTAAGGAGTATATCCGAGGATGTGGACTTATACGACTGTAAACCGTATGTCATGGAGGCTCTACTCTCCACGGACGGTCTACGTAGATTCACATGGAATATTCCGAACTTCTCTAAACGCACTGCTGAGAACATCGTGTCTCCCACCTTCACAACTTCAGGAGGTCACAACTGGTAAGATTTCTATTTATAATAATAATTATTATCTTATTTATAAATAAAACACTAGGTTTTATAGCTAGTATATGCTAAAACTATCTATTTTACACACACATACACATAGATGTTAAGTGTTTCTCCATGTGCATACACACGCACATAATTTTGCTTGGATATATATGCCATTATACATTTATGTTTTATAGTTAAGGTTATATGCAGAGATTACATATGTTTCACACTTATGATGTGAAACATATTAGCTCAGATTTATATTTAGTTATATTTTCACACACACACACACACACACACATGTATGTATGTTTTATTTCAGGTGCATATCTGTGATATTGAAGGCGGGTGAAAACAGAGACCATTTATCTGTGTTTCTCAGGGTTCCAAAAGACAATTGTTTACCAAATAACTGGAAGACTAATGTGATATTTACTTTTGCATTAATTAATCAGAAGGAGCTTGCTCGCAAATCTCTACTTACAGGTTCTGCGTCACACACACACGCACGCACGCACGCACGCACAGAGGTTTATATGCTGATTATATATTTGTTTATTTACAGAGTTTGATAATAAGAGCAGTTGGGGATTTTCTAAGTTCGTCTCTATGAAGACTGTGGAGGATGAAATACTGGGTTACCTTGTAAATGATACACTCGTGATTGCGGCTGATGTGGTAGTACACGATTAAATTTTCATTAATGCACAATTACAAAACTTCTAAAGTCACTGGTACACCTCTATCTATATATATGTGTGTGTGTGTGTGGTAGATGTAAAATAAACAGAAAGAATCAACTACCAACTTGAATGAGCAAACAAGCGTAAATGCTCTCTCTCTCTCTCTCTATATATATATGTGTGTGTGTGTGTGTGCGTGTGTGTGTCGTAGATGTAAAATAAACAGAAAGAATCAACTACCAAGCTTGAATGCAACTACAAAGAGTCCAAACAAGCGTAAATGCATTCTGTGTGTGTGTGTGTGGTAGATGTAAAATAAACAGAAAGAATCGACTATCAATCTACAAAGTCCAAACAAGCGTAAATGCATCCTCTCTCTCTCTCTATATGTGTGTTGTGTCGTAGATGTAAAATAAACAGAAAGAATCAACTACCAAGCTTGAATGCATCTACAAAGAGTCCAAACAAGCTTAATGCATCCTCTCTCTCTCTCTCTACGTGTGTGTGTGTGTGTGTCGTAGATGTAAAATAAACAGAAAGAATCGACTATCAATCTACAAAGAGTCCAAACAAGCGTAAATGCATCCTCTCTCTCTATATGTGTGTGTGTCGTAGATATAAAATAAACAGAAAGAATCAACTACCAAGCTTGAATGCATCTACAAAGAGTCCAAAGGAAAGGCCAGCTTTCCAGTAATTAAGCATCCTAACCGCGAACCTGAGCTTCTCAGTAAGAGGGTTACCCTTGTACATAAGATAACCAATCCCCTCCGTCACAGCAACCATGATAGCTGCAACAAGTACATCCCAGTCCCCTGTTTGCCCAAGTACTGTAGCCAGTGCATTCGCTGAGTAGAATCCCAGTAGCAAAAGAAACACCTTTGTACACAACATATCAACTCTCTCTCTCTCTCTCTCTCACACACACACACACACACACACATGCATACAAATCCCAGTAACAAAAGGATAAACACATACACAGTACACGCACACGCACGCACACACATACACACCTTGAGTGGGAGGTTCTTTTGAATGTTTCTGAATCGCTCCATTAAATCATTTCTTCTTGCTTCCAGCAGCTGCCCGAGACGAGTAACGAATGGGTTGTTCTTCGGTTTGCTCACCTGATCATCGTTTAGATTGCCCTCGTTTCCGGTTCTTAGTGTTCTAATCCGCACATTCTTCAATTGGGCACTCTTAGATTGCAGGAAGAACAGCTTAGAATGGGAGAATTCTGGGAAAGAAATGACTATTGTCGCCATTAAACTAAACCTAAGCTTTTTAATGCGTGATTTAAATAATTTCATTATGTATAGCATTATAATTAAAAATTATTTGCGTTGCATATTAATAATGTATATAAATATTTTATATTATTTGTCGAATCGTTTAATTTTAAATTATCATTTAAAAAAACAGAAGAATTTATAAATACTTAGTTTTACTTAAAATATTTTTAAAATAAAATATATTGTAAATTGTAATACTATGTGTTATATACATACAGCAATTATCTAGTGGGGGCACGGCGAAATTCGAGCGAGGTCAACGAGCTTGACCTAGATTTCTGAATATTCTTGAATATTCCGTTGTTCCGTACGATTTCCGTCTAGATATCCTCGAATATTCTGTACGGAAATTTTTCGTACTGCCAAGTGTACACACAATTGGACCTTCCAAAATTTTCAAGAATATTCTAGAATATTCTAGTGCGGCGGCCGCATACAAAATATGGTAGTATATTTTTGTTGTATTTAAAGAAAATATATGTTAAATTACTTAAAAATATGCTAAACATAAAATTACCATTAAAATTTATATTGAAAATTATAAGTTTGAAATAACAAATATAAAACCGAAGCTGTTTGAAAACAAACCAAACACACTAAATAGATGGTGGAGGATGGAGGTTCCTTGGTAGCATCAATAAAGAACTTAGTTCACGGGGTGCAAGTGTACGACGTTGCAAATGCTTGACAACTCGAGGATCAGCTCCCAGTACACGCTTGTAAACAAAATACATATGTTTGCAAGGCACCCACTGACGACCATTGCAGAACTCCGAGCATGAACAAGATGGTGCGCTACAAATGACAACCCAAGCAGATGTATGGTCGTTGTCACATACTCTGAAGCGAATGCATGTTGGAGGATCAACCACGTCAACTTCTGCGACATATGCTCCCAACGTCAAACATGCTTCAAAACTTACCTGTTGTTTCTTAGACATCCCTAAAGGTGTTCTTGTTGCACGACCACTTGCAGGAACAGGAGGTCCACGAAATTGTGCAGGGGTGTTGAAAATCCAGTGACTCCAACAGGAACTGAAGGAACATGAGGTGTTGAAAAACCTGGCACTCCTGCATGAGCTGAAGGAAGCCCAGCTAGCATAAAACCTGATCTTGCCAGATCATTGATCTCCATTGCTATCAGCTTCGTGCCCACTTGAACTTTCCAAACCGAGGTAGAAGCTGGCGGAGAAACAATAGTTGGTCTTGGATGTCTGTTGCAAAGCATGTTTGTTGGACAAAAATACATCATTTGTGAGCGAAAGCATTCTTCACCAGTTTCTTTGTCATTGTATCTGATCCTTCCAAAAAAACAAGGAGCAGCCACTCGATTACCACTAGGACTGATCTTTTTGTCACAAGCACTCCACTGACCTCCTGAAGAGGGAAAGCCTGCCAGACATTTCACAGAACTTCTTTCACCACATCTTCTAATCGCCCATTGTCCAGGTGTAACATCTTGTTCTTCAACCAGAACATATTCTTCATGTTCTTCTGCAAGTTGAAAATCCAATCGTCGCTTCCGTCTACACTGTGTTGGAATAACCTGTTCACTATAGAAGATGTCCGGTCGGTGGGATCGTTCAGCCTCTGACCCCATATTTCTTTGCACAGTGCGATGTTCAACATTCGTGGCAGCCACAAAAGCAGTATCCTGCATGCTTGATGGAGCAACATCTTCAACTAAGTCGATGATAACCTTTGCTGTAGGTGTTGTTGAGTTAGCATTTGACATTCTTCTCTCGAACCTTGCTGAGAGCTCCTCTGAAGTCGGCCCGGAACCACTATACCTTCCATCTCTAAAAGCCTTCACAAGAGCACATTGTCGCACTGATTCAGTCAGGTCGTGGATTGTAGCTTGGTACAATGAAATGTATTTTGAATCTCTAGCCCTCCTCCATCTTCCGTGAACAGACTCCGACTGGTTTGTCATGGGCACAACCCTTGCAGCATTCTCCGGCATGCTTTCAAGAACAACATTTGAAATATGATTCTTCTGTCTTTCCCACCATGAAAACCACGTCTGCATAACTCCAACATCCTTCACATTTTCATTCCAAAAGCGGAAAAGATTATTTTCAATTTCTTCACGATCAGTTGTTGATGTGGCTGTTGGCCATGATCTCAAAAGTTGAAGATGTTGTTGTTGATGTTCAAGAGGGACCCACTTCCTTGTCACACGTTGTATGGCTTGTTCATAGTGAAAGATACAGCTCCGTTCACGTCCAGGAATTTCTTGGCCATTAAAGAACACATTCCTAATTGCTTGCCAGATCGCTCCTGCTTCATCGGACATAAACCCAGCGAACTGCACATTGTAGATTCCCTTCTCGGAACAGACATCCAACATAGCACGAAAAAACTTCTCCACAGCTCCAGCCGTTTGTCTCTTCATGTCACCATAAGCAATGGTGGATAATCGGCGCACACTATAAAATAATCAAAGAGTTAAGCAAACAACAAAAAGATAACATCTTACTTTGGGTCGTAAACATGCAATGCCAGAGTGATCCACTTATCAACAACACGGTGTGTGTGATCAAGTAGAACCCAACTCTTCTGCAAAGGGCCAAGAGGAGGTTGGCACATCCTTACATAATCGATTCCAGAACCTGGCCCTGAAACCGTCATCTTAAAAACTAATGCCTGGTCGTCTGAACCACGGAAATTCATCCCAGGATAGTGAATCACGTGGATGAATGGGATAGACAACCTTCGTTTCAGCTCCAATAATCCATCAAATATTCTCTGGCATTTCAGCAGCAGTTCTCTTTGCGGACGCTACCCATTGACGAACTCTGCATCAAAGGTATTATCAAAGAATGCTCAGCACAAAGTAAAACTCTAATTGTACCTTCGATTGTTTGATAATGGTTGCAAATGATCCATGAGCTTATCCCAACTTCCAGGCTCAGAATTATCTAATAGAAAACCAAAGATAGCATCTTTACATGCTGCCATTTCGATGACTCTTGGACTAGCTCTGGGAGTTCTTTCTGTTGCATTCTGGACCGCCATATGCATTTCTTCTTTGTTCGATGCAGAAACACCATCACCCACTGGATGTGAATGTTTTCCCTGGTGGATAAACAATCTAGTCTTGGTTATGTCGTCTGGGAAAACGCAAAACGCCACAGCATGACAAACTTCAAGGCACAATGGATTTTCTTTACAAAAAAACATGTCAATCCTTTTGCCAGTTTGTCGATTGAAGGTGGGGAAACAATACATCCTTTCCATTTAGTGCAGTTCGGAAATCCTGCCTTAGAAGCAGGGCAGTCCGGGTTGATACAGCAAAGGCTCCCAACACATTTGCTCCTGGACACCCTCGCTTGAAAATTCCAGTTGCTGGTCGTTCCTGCTGTCCAGGTATGTCCATCCTCTTTCCGATTCATTCCTTTGTATTTGTATTCGGAAGGAGGGAGCTCAAAAATGACATCCCCATCATACGCAATAGGCAATTCATTTGTATGAATGATCGTGGAACCCTCGATAAGAATTCTTCCCTTTTTGCAGGTATTAGAAGTGAAAAGGTTCTTCAACGTTGAGTATTCAGAGTCAGAAGCAACGACAAGCTTAAACAATGGTCCTTCATCCGGTAACAAAACATATCCTGGATTATCCTTCCCTCCAGCATCTTGGTCCTCGTTTATTTCGATCTGTAAAGCAGATTGCCCATGAAGAAGTTTAAAAAGACGAACACTTTGCCAATCAAAAATGCCAAAGAACGTTCTAATCTGATTAGTAAGAATGATTCCAACACCATCTATCACAGGAACATCGTGATCCAAATTGCCGTAAACAATCCTGGCCATTTTGCAAGCAGTTACCACAAACGTGACAGAAAAACAACAGCATTACTTAATCATCTTTTGGTAAATATCGGATATTACCATTTCAAAAATTCACAATCATGACTCAACGTGGGCGAATATTTAATTCAAGGAAACGTATAGATCTTAGATGCTAATATAGTATAGCACTTCACGTAGAGATAGAGCAATCTTTATTGTCTTTTAAATAAATGTGTGTCTAATCTACATTCATCTGACATATTTATTTATGACTTGTTTATATTCTGTTAATTTATTTATTATAATTATATAGTTATTTGATCCAGTATTTTATCAAATGTAGATGTTGATTAATACTTGCTCCGCTACCAATTGTCAATTATAAATACATATTTTTACACGAATATTTATTTAATTATATAATAATATGTTTTTTTAACATACAAATTTTTACTTAAATATGTGTTTGTATTTGTATCCTTTTATATAGTATGTTATTTATCGTAAGTATTATATATACTGTTGTATGGTTTAATTAAACACAGTTTTATAGTTAAGGGTCAAAGGGTTAAGTGTTAGATTTTAGGGTAAAGGTTCAGGACTACCCATTCTTCTTCTCCATTCTCCATTGTTGAGAGAGGGCACTTTTGTTCTTTTTTTTGCGGCGACAAGAGGCTAGTGTGAGCGTCACGGCGACATGGCTACAGGTAAAATCTTATATATGTGTATAGTAATTTCTGTGAATGTATGTGCAAATTCAGTAGGATTTCTTTGTATTCACAAACGCACGCGCGTGTGCACACACACACACACCTCCGACGCATGAGTTATTGCCGATTTCGGCAAACACACCACACACACACACACATTTCCTGCCAATTCGGGCAGGAAATCCGTGTGTGTGTGTGTGTGTGTGTGTTTTTGCGCACACACATAAATAACATTTTACACACGTATGATTATACAACATTAGACTTGTATACATGTGTGTGTGTATATATAAATATATATATTTAAATACATACTTAAAAAGACTATATATATATATATATATGTATGTATGTATAAGTATATGAATTTAAGACTTGTATATATGAGATGATGCTTTTTCGTCTGTATATACATGTGAAGAGATATGAATATACCCATATTCTCTCACACAGACACATCACAAAACACAAACAACATTGCACACACACACACATAATCAACATTACACACATACACAAGGAACATTATATAGTGAGCACACACACAAACAACATTACACGTATAAATATGTGTGTGTGCGTGTGTGTCTATATATATTGATAGGTATACATATATAGTAAATGTGTGTCCATAAATTAAAACAACTCACACACACACACTTATCAGTTGTTGTAATTGCAGAATGAGACAAAGGCAGAGTAAGAGACTACGAGATAAATACAAGACTTTGACACTTCAAGAACATATCGTCCAAGAAGCTCTTGCAGATATGGCTCCAAAACCTCGTGGCAAGAAAGGAGGCCGAGGCGCCAAGCAACAACTGCAACACAAAGAGATGATGCCGACGAACAATGAACTGTGGATAGTTCGCAAGTCATTGATGAACATACTGTGGTGAGTGAATGGATGCCTAGAAATAGGGAGATTGCAGGAAGCTCTGCAGAACACGGTAATGCAGAGGAAGTACCGGATATTGATCTTGGTAGTAAAATGTTCAATAAGAAGAGGAAACTGGATGCTCCTGAGGATGTTGCCGAATCATATGCAATTCCGGAGCGGCTGACACTTGAGGCTCCATCCAAGCTTCTTCGGGATCTTGTTATTCGGTATGACACAGATATTGACACATCGCTACAAGGACGAGACCACTACGTTCCAGTTGAGCTTGGTGAGCCTCCGCGTATCCCGGTTCACAGGTTGCTCCCACACCAACGTTTGAGGAATGTCACTAAGGACGGCGTGAAAGACCTTGTTGGATGGATTAGAGCTGAAGGATTTTACCAGGAGACGTCAGTGTTCACCTTATCTTTCGGACCACAGCTGAGTGCAGACGAACGCCGAAGTTGGAATGAGTCAGAAGCACAGGTCGATAGAGAGTTTGAAGCGGATTTGCATAAGCCAGCATTTTCTGCATGGTATCGATTTCTGAAAGATGCAAAGTTTCTGGTGTGGGATGGGAATCATCGTCGGGTTGCTTTGAACACTTTGCTTGCTGAAGAGCCAGGTTTGAAATGGACTTTGCGTGTACGTGCAACACTCATAGCATCCACAGTGCAAGAGGAGAAGAGACTAATCGCTGCTTGCAATCGGTTGAATGAGTAAGTGACTTGTTTGTTTCATTATTTAAATACTAAATAAATGTTGTTTTGTTTTGCAGAGCAACTGCTCGTGTGGTTCCTACAACAATCATTCACACCTTGCAGTTCTTACGGAATTGTTGTGTGAAGTCTGCAGATCTTTCTACCGATCATGTTCTTCGCGGGATGCCGGAGGAAGATAGAAAAGCTGTGGAAGTGTGGAGATCGAACAGAAAAGAAGACGTTTGGTACGAGTATCCAAAGACGACATTGGTGAAGATTTTTTGGGAGGTAATCTTTTCTTCTTCTTTTGACTGTTTTTTGATTTTCGGTTTCTTTTGCAGAATCAACTGAAGCGACAAATCGCTACAAAACTTGCGAACAGAAAACCAAACCAGACAGAATCTCAGATCCTCTCCAGCGTTTACAAGACATTCACAGTTCGGATGAACAAATTCCTCACCATTGCTGATCCGGCGGTCGGTGAAGATTGGTTCAAGGCGATCACAGATATCACTATCAAACCATCAACGAAGCAAATAACTCTGGAGAAGCTTCAAATGCTCGCGAAGTCCCAGCTTCCTTCCAACGTCAAGGTTGATATCCTTGGAAAGCTTGTGCACATTCAAGAACGTGGCGTTCTTGAGAAGCTGGTGAACATGACGGAGAAAGACAAGAAGGAAGGTGTCACCGGCTGGCCTGACAAGGACTTCATCAAGTTTTTGCACATCTTTACTTACTGGTTCCAGGTAATTTAATATTTATATTTTTCATTTTTATTCGTTTTATCGTGCCAGGTCGCGGAGGCAGCTAAAGAGCTTTTGGTCGAGCATGTAGAGGAGTTCATGACATGGTATATGAAGATGCACAATGAAATTAAGTTGGATATGTACCAGAACATGCTCGAGAACAAGGAGTTCGGTGCGACAATTCCACCTCCTCGACTATTTGAGCTGGAAAAATCTGCAAAAAGAATGGCATTCAGGCAAGTTTTTTTTTTGTTTCTTTACAGATTTTTATCTATTTTTACAGGTTTTTAAAATGGAAGAACGATGCACTCCCTGAAGATTTCAAAGAGTGGATGGATGTTACCAAGGATTCTAGCATGTGGAGCCGGTTGTTACGTGATATCAGTGATTACGAAGTGGAACACTGTCCTTTCTGGCTGGATTTCCTTCCTGGTGACTGTCCCGAATGGGAGATGGCCAGCTATAAGATACACAAGGATGATCGGCGAGAGCTATTATGGAAGAACGACAATGCTGCAAGGAAGCTCCATGTGAAGATGGATATCAGGTATGCTAGATCGGCGAGCAAGGTCAGCAAGGGACAAGCTTCTTCTTCAGCCCCATCCTTCATCTCGGCTGGATTGGAAGAAGATGATATGTTGAGGATGGTGATGCCTGAGAAGGGAAATGGAAGCTGGGAAATCATTCATGCAGATTCAGAGAACCTTGCAGTCCAGTACTTCAAAGCCGGAAGGCCTTTTCCGTCAGGATTGAAGGAGCTTGAGGATTGGATCGTGAGTCACAAGTCAAGTTGGACTATTCATGTGTTTGGTGCGAAGCCTCCACCAAAATGCATCCAGGGAGCTGTTGATCTCGTTGTCATCGACCCGCCTACCGGATGCGTTGCTGAGGCAGGCGGGATGGTGGATCAATACACGAAGTTCTCGGATGCTTTGCTGAAGAACTTGGTGAACCTTGCTTTCGGGATATTAGACAGAGCTGGCCATGTGGTAGTGTTTGTGCTACCGGATGATGTTCTAGCTTTGAAGAACACTGCAGAAACTTGCAAGCTAAAGTTTCTGCAGATGAGTTATGTGCACACGACAAAGTCATGGGGATACCGTTTCTCTAGAAAGGTAATTCTTCTTTTTGAGAATGTCATTTTTTAATGTTTATTTTTTCAGGAAAGCATCATTGCCATGTGTATTTTTGGTTCCCCCTACTCTAAGGTTGCCAAGAACAAGGAGATCTTGGACACTCGCTACACTCTTCTTTTTGATGAGCCAGAAGATTTCCAGCTCCCATGGTATAATGTTGTTTGTTATTTCTCATGTTCTAATATTGTAACTTTCAGGATTTCAATTGGCCCGAAATCTCCCAAGTTGTTTGCGATGCTAGTGGAGAAGCTCACAAAGCCTGGTGGAACTGTTGTGGATCTAACAGTGGGAACCGGTGCTAGTATTCTTGCAGCTTTTCACACAGGGAGACATGGTTATGGAATCGACATCAACAAGGATCTGGTTTTAGCAGCCAGAGATGTCTTCAGGAAGGTCATTCCAAGTGTTACAGCAGCTGAAGGTGGTGGGGATGATCAAGTTGTTTCCATGATTACTCCTTTTGATGAGTGGAAGAGGGCCATGGAAACAGAAGCACAGGATTTGCCTTTGGCTAGCGACAACGATGGAGACCAGGATCCGCCTTCTCGAAACGACAAGGATGTTGTTACGGAGAAGTCCGTGGAGCACAACGACGAGTCATCAGATGAGTCAGCAGAAGAGAGATCATACGAGTCATCAGATGATGAGTGAGATTTGTTTTATCATTTCTTTGGTTTTAAACTTTAATATGTTTTCAGTATTGTTCTACCAGACTACGCTAATCAGATGGCAAAGAAAATGGTTGAAGAGTTCGAAGTTTACGACAGACAGATTTTGGAGAAACGTTCACGACACCGTAACAATGCATTCATTAACGACGAGGCACTGGCTGGTGGAAACGAGTCTTCATGATTGAGTTATGTTTTTATTGTAATTTTTATTTAGTTTGATGCGGTATTTATATAAAAATATAATTATAGTTATAAATATAAATATTAAAAAAATAAAAACATAAATATAAATATAAATATATAAATATATATGTCAGATTAACCCCCAAATTTGTGAAACTTTGACACATTACCGTGCCGCCATGATTGCCCGCCCGCCGCACCAGAATATTCTTTATATGAAAACGAATATTCTGTACGGAATGGAATATTCCGGTATGACGGAAATCCGTACGCTCGGCAAACTGCGCTCGAGGAAATGTCAAAAAAACCCATCTCGTGGTGGGTTATATATACACATACATAAATTTAATAAACAACTTTGCCATTAAATAATAAAATCCTTCATTATTATTATAATTTAAATAATAACTTAAAAAATTATAATACTTATAAAATATATGTATAATATAGACTTAGCTTTCTCTTTGAATCAAATCTCTACACCTGGCAGCCTCCTCACAATCAGGCATTCTCTCAAGAACAGACACAGCCTTCTCCATCTCTCTCTCCTCATACAGCCTCTCAATTAAAACTCACATAAACGTCCAACTCTAAACCATATCCACCTCGGCTAACCTGCTGCAAAACCCGGTAACCATCCTCTAACTCACCACTCTTACATAAGCCCCTTATCAACACACCGTACGTCTTCCGGTCAGGAACGCAACCGGCAGATATCATATCTTCAAACACCATCACCGCCTGCTCCGTCCTCCCCTGCCGGCAATAAGCGTCCAACAACACGTTGTACGTCGTTAAGTTCGGCTTCGGTCCACCGTTAACCATTCTCCTCACAAACCTCGACGCCGGTTCTACGTCTCCGTTCCGACAGAGCCCGGACACATACTCATTACATAGCTCCACATTCAGTTTGTAACCACAGGCGAGCATGTGTTCGATAAGCTTCCCAGCCTCACTGGTCCGTCCTACCCCGACCAAGTTAAGAACCAGCATGCTGTATGTGACAAAGTTCGGCCTGCATTTGCCTTCCTTGATCACCTCACTGACCCTCAGGGCGGTATCCACACGACCTGTCTTACACAAGAAGCTCGACTACCGCGTTGTATGTGACGATCGTCGGGGAGAAACCCGTCTCTAGTAATATATCCACCATAACCCGAGCTTCCCTGACCTGTCCGGCTCTACAGAAGGCTTGAAGTATCAGGTTGAGTGTCAGAAGGTTGGGCTCGATCTCCTTAGTAAGCATCTCTTCCAGTACCTCGCATGCCTTACCTGGTTCATCCCTCTTGCAGAACTGCTCCACTAGTCGGTTGTACGTCACAACCGTGGGAGATATACCGTCCTCCCGCTGCATCCTCTGTATGAGTTCAATGCTTCCTCCACCTCCCGTCTTACAGAGACCGTGCACTAGAGCATTGTATGTCACCAGATTGGGAGCTACCGACATCTCCTCGAAGAGCTCCTTGGCTTTGTCCACTCTCTGGGACTTACAGAGCGCCTCGATGAGTGTGTTATAAGTGACTATGTTCGGCTCACACCCATGCATCTTATGTTCGAAGTGAAGGAGGGCCTCGTTCATCAACCCGGCTTCAGTAAGGCCCTTGAGCATGATGTTATGCAGTATGACCACGCTCTTCGGGCTTATCCCGCTCGTCCGGAACTCCTCTATCAGCCTCCCAACTTGCTCGAACTCCCTCTCTCTGCAATGCCCTTCTACCAGAGCCCCGTACGTGTACTCGCTCGGCTTGAAATCTTCACCGAAGAATCTCTCTTCCAGCATCTTCACTACCTGGTGGATCCTGCCCGCTTTCGAACCAGAACATGTAACAGGGAGTTGTGTGCGGGTGTGTTGGGCTTGTAGAGAGGGACTGTGCTAGTGGTTTACCCATCCGTAGAACAGTATAGCTACATCTGGGTCTCTGATCTTCTGCAAGATCTTTGTGACTAGTAAGTATTGAAACTCATGCTTCGGAACTGTGAGAGAGACTCCAAGATGGCCTCTCTGGGCATCTGCGAGTTCAATTACCCTGCGAATGGCTTGCTCGTCCACGGAGGAGAATGCGGATCTACATTGCTTACAAGTGTTTTCTTGTGTGTGTAAGTCCATATTTCTTGTTGTTCTTCGAGGAATGTAGTGATAAATGCGTTGCTGGTACCTGATTGAAGTCTTTGGATTGAAGATTTACCTGCTGGAAATTGTTACTCCAAGCTAATGTTGAGATTGAGCAGCTCACTGGTACTGCCATCGCCCTCACCACCGCCATAAGCGACAAAACATTCTCTGTTCTAGGGTCTATTTGAACCCTAAACCCTAAACTTATAACTATTTCAGTTAGTGTATTAAGAGATTATTAACCTCCAGGGAATTTACTAACGCTCTGTTTTCAAAAAAAAAAAAAAAATATATTATAATATATATTGGTTTTTAGGGCGTGGGTTAGGGCAACCCTAGGGTTAGGTCAACCCTGGCATTCAAGATATATTTTTTAATATTTATTAAAGAATTGTGTATGTGTGTGTGATATGGATTTGTATAAAGTATGTTCACTCAATTAAAATGCAAAAATTCTTGAAATTAATCTGGAATATAAAACATCATTATTGAAGTCTATATGAGCTTCAGGTCCTTATAATGAAATTAAATTCAAAATTATTTCACGCTTGTGATCAATTTAAATGATTTTTATGATAGTTTATAAATTATAAACCGCATTTATTAATCTTATTATGATATTTACTTCTATTATAAAATGAATTACAAATACTCTACATCACATTGAACAATTGTTTTTTTACTAACAGGCAGTTACATTGTTTATAATTAGAGTTGATAATCAAGTTAGCAACCCTTACGAATATTTGGAAATTAAATAATGCATACCTGCATATATGTGTATGTATTTATTATAAATATTTAATTAAATGATAATAAATTTTTAAAGAGGCACTCCAGAGCATATGGAAGTTGTATTAGTGTTAATTAATAAAAGCTTAATTAATTGAATATCAAAAACAAAGAAAAAAGATATGTATTTAATATAGATTAAATGCATTAACTCTGAAGGTCTTTTTAATATGTATTTTTAAAATGCATATAAAATCATTAATTTAATTAACTATGATTAAGGAGAGAATTAGCCGATTAATGATTGTAAGATCTCTTGAACAAAACTATTGAACATACCTGACTTTCTTATTAAAGTTAAATAGAAAATTAAGAGTTTTAATAGTTTTATATCCATTATCATTTTTAAAATTTTTACAATAATATAATATATATAAATGTGAAGTAATAAATTTGCTTAGAACATGGATATAAAATACAGATAAAATATATAAAAAATGAAAGCAGACAATATATATTGCTCATTGACCTAAAATGTGGTTTAAAAATGCCCACGTAGGATGCACAGCATATTTCCAATAGATTTAAGCTGTGTATGACATGGTTTTTAGTCTTTGTTGGCATTCCACGTAATCAGCTGCTCAGCACTGTACAAATGAAGATGTACACATATATTATAAGGATGTATATATTTTATACACCTATATTGTATCGATAAAATACATATTAATCTATATAATTAATATTTAATTTTTGGTTTCTCAAGTTGTAATAGTTAAAAATCAAGTCAAATAAATTAATGAATAAAATAAAAACTAAACAAACGAGATTTAGAATTCGTATAATTGTTTTTATGAAAAGAGACACTGGAATGATGGAGGGCACGGAGTGAGTTTAGAAATAAAGTAGAGAATTATTGTTAAAATGTTCAAGATATTTCTCTGTAAAAAGACTACAGTGTTGCATGTGTATTCTAAAAAAGAAATAATTATGTACATTATTCTAATTTAAGAAAGTGAATGATAGATTAAATATTATTTTAAAATCTTAAAAGTAAGATTAATAAAATCATTTGATTTTACAGTTAAATAAATTTTTATTAGAGATTAAAGAAGAAAAAAAATAATTAAAAACAAAATAAACATTAGCATAAATTAATATTTAAGTTATTATTGAATTAATATAAGTTTACTATGGGTTTTTTCTTTCACAAAGAGGTGTTTTTTATTCTATAATAAAACATAAATTATTTCTTATAATAAGTTTTATGAATGACTTTTCCTGTAATAAATAATAAATATTTTATTATTATTATTAATGCAATTGCTATAGCATTATGTAATATATAGTCATGTACTTTAAACATATACATCGCTGTATTTCAAACTATATGGTATATTGCAATCCATTTATTAATAATGGGATGTATAAAAAGAGACGTTACATTTTATACATACATATGTGTGTGTGTGTGTGTATGTATGTATATGTATATCTATATGTGTGTGTGTGGTGGGAGAGAGAGACGGTGATATTTTACACGTATGCAACTGTAGCTTATGCATAACTTAAAATGCACATTTGTGGAAAATAATTAACTATATATATTGTCGTTTTCTGTTATAAACTGTGCACGCGCGCACGCGCACACACACACACACACACATGCATATGCCTGTTGGTCTGTGTGTACATACATTTTCTATATGCTGGATATTAACAAACATCCATCGGAAACCAAGATTATTGACTAAGACTTAATGCTGCGTACTATAAAATATTTGAAGTTATATAATTTTATTAATTTTAAATAAACTATGATACCATGAACAAATAAAAATCTTTGGGATTATAATCAATTTTTATGTTTACTTATCAAACGCTAATTAAATAAAGAATTTATAATTAACTTAAAACATATTTACATCACATAGTATCACGATATGGTCTCACACACACACATACATACACACACAACGCTGGGCTGTGTTTATATATATACCGAATATAAGTTCCTAAACTGTCTTAATATAAAAATAAAATATAATTATTAAATCAAACTTAAAGGTGAACTTAAAGGGGCTGATATTCACTACATATATCTGTTTCATATCCCCGTAGTTTAATAAATATTCAACATTTTAACGCCGTATAAAAGTTTTCAAATCACAATCTAGAGTAGGTCTTGATTTTTATTAAATATTATAAATAAAAAATTGACTTATTTATATTAAAAATGCCGTTAAATTTATTTTAACCCCTGTAATGTAGAGTGTACGCACGCAGGATTTTTTATTTTATTTTATTTATCATAAAAACATTATTTTATTTTTTTATTTTTTTATTGTTTATTTAATGTATAAATTCATGCATCTTAACATCTGAATTGATTTGTTTAATACATTATAATGAAGTAAAAAAATCTTAAAATTTAATTTTCATAAGTATTTCACCAATACGCTGGAATGCTTGTTTTTAAGTTCCATTATCATTTTATTAAATACTATAAATAATATAAATAGATGTGAAATATAAATTTGCTTTAATATATATAATAAATATATATATATATAATAGGTGACTCCAATATTATGCAAAATGTCTTTAATGCTGCATTTATCATTATTTAATAAATGTTTTAGACATAGTGCTTTACTTTTTTGAAAATAATACTTATATATGTTATACATATGTATATTAATTAATGCATGTTTGTATTTTATTTCCCTAATTTATTAATATATCACATTTTAATTTTAAATCCTTGTTAATGTATTTAAATTTTATGTATGTATGTATGTATATATATATATATATATATATATATATATATATCCAGACACAGACTTAGCATACAATATTAAATATATGTGAGATATAACTCCATTTATTTATATATATTCTTTGGAATGGAATCTGTGTTTGGTATCTTATTTGGAATTATATGTATATCTATAATATTTAAATGATTATATCAGTTTTGCTGAAAAGTTCTCTTGTATTTCTATGTTACAATTCTACATTTTCTGAGATATATCAACATACACGCATGCACAGCACACACACACACACAAATTCCCATTGTTATCAAGCGATATACTGTTTCCATTAATATTATACAATACATATTAGATATATATACATTTATACACGTATATATCTACAAATTATGGCTATATACTTTCTGTATGTGTGTATAATATATGTTGTGTATTATATATGATGCTTAATTGTACTATGTGTTTATATTCGTAGTAATATATTGTATATTACTATAATATATAATTAAAATAAATCATATATGTATATTCAAATATGATTATGTATATATGTTAGTAAAACACACACACACAATATGTTCTTAAGGTGCATGTAAATATAGAATAAATATATGTATCTACATACAATGCTTTTAATATTTTAATTTATATAATTACTAATTCTTAATTAATTTTATACTGTAATCCATTTATATATGTATAAATGAGACGCTACATTATATATATATAATATATATAATATATATATATATCACACGCGCGCGCGCGCGCCATACATGTGTACGTATATGCACATGTATGTATACATACAGATATATATCTATACTGTCCACCCTTGCTTATACTTTAAAAATGAAAACCAATATATAAATTCAAGAAAAATTTAACAGAAGACACATCAACAAAATCACCGATTTTAACAGAAAATATACAAATTTAATATAAAAAATTGTTTTGAGTTTCCATGGTTTATAAATAACTCAAAAAAGTTTAAAAGTAAAATAAGTTTAAATTTGATTTTGAATTATTTCGACTGTGGTACCTATTTTGTGTTTCAATTACAGTGACCTAAGGGTTTTTAAACATCACTATTTCCACTTGCATCCAGATTATGTAAAATAATTATATATATATGTGTGTGTGTGTGTGTGTGAATATTAAGTGATACATAATAGTTAACGATCTCAATTTAAAATAAGTAATAACGCTCATCAAATAGTTAATCTTCTCCCACATTCCAAGCTATATAGAAAATTTATTATCCCTAGAGATAACAATCTAATATCCAAGAGATATGTGTGTGTACACTACCCGAAATACAGGTGTGTGCTTGTGTGCGTGTGTTGGAACCAAAAGATATGAAAAAGCTTATGATAAATAGAAAGCTCCCAACTCTCTCTCTCTCTCTCTCTCTCTATATAATATGTGTGTGTGTGTGTGTGTGTGTGTGTGTGTGTGTATGCACACACGGTTCCACGTATGCAACTGTAGGCAACATTGGTCAATTTGCGAGCATATATAATATAAGAATATTGCTAAATGCAAACATTTTATATTGAAGGTCATATTTCCTATATATATATATATATATATAAGTAGATTTATATTTCACATCTATTTATATCATTATAATATTCAATAGAATTATAATGGAACTTAAAAAGAACATTCACATGCAGTGGTGCAATTCTTATGAGAATTAAAATTAAAGATTTTTTACTTTAACATAATGGAGTAAGCAACTAAATTTTCAGTTGTTAAAATGCATGAATTTAAACATTGTATATATATAATCTTAGTTAACAACCAATGCTCGATAAGTTTGAACCATTAGTAGTATACACTCTACCATTACAAGGGCTAGAAAAATTCATATGCATTTTTAATATAAATAACATTTTTTTTTATAAATTATCATAATATTTAATAAAAATGAAAACCTACTCTGCATTGTTTTATACGACTTTAAAATATTGAATATTTACTAAACTACAGGGACATGAAAAATATAAATATATGTTACTAATTTAATAATATAGCGGTGTGTGGAGACCAAGAGAAAGCTTATTTATATAATATCACGATACTATGTCATATGTACCATGATGTACATACGTCTTAAGTTCCTTTTAAGTTTATTATAAATTTTCTGTATTTTTGAGTAAGATTATGTAATTTTAATTATACACACCATGAGCAAGTTTATACTTTAAAATTTATTATTATATATCAGTTAAACCAGAAGAGGCTCTTTAGAATAATAAATTAAAGAATTTTCTTATCTAGAATTATATGTATATCTAAAATATTTAAAAGTATAGATATGATTATATGAAAGATTTCTCTTGTATTTCTATGTTATATTTTTGGTATATATACACATTATACAATTATCCCCGTATATATTGTGTATACAATATCAATGTCTGTATATATATATAGATATATATCCACATATATCATCAGGCTATAGAACCCATATACTTTTGTATGTGTATATAAATATATGTTGTCTATAGTATATGATGCTTAATTCTACTTGTGTTTATTGATATAGATGTATATATGCTGTAATTATATATTACTACAATAAAGTAATATAGTAATAAATAAATCATATATGTGTTAGTAACACACACAATATGTTGTTAAATACAATATTATAACTTATATATAAGGTTATTCACTGTATAACTCTCCGTCCATAATCATCCTAAGTTTTTTTTATTAATAACCGTTTTAAATCATATTCTATTGGTTATATTAAATCTTATTTACCAACTATTCTAAATTCTATATAATAACCACTATATAGGTCATGTATTAGATAATAAATTCACTAAATTAAAAATAATAATTAAATTAATGATTTAATTAAAAATAAATTCACTCTATTAAGAATAACAACATAGTTAAGAATCATTAAATAGTTATGGTAAACTTAAAAGTTAGGGAGAAATAAATATTAAGTTAAAAATAAATTAGAATTAAGATAATTAAATAGTTAAACTTAAATATAAGAATTAAAGATCAAATTAAAGATAATAACTAGGTAAGAATCCAATTTAGAAATAAATTCATTAGATTAAAAATAAAAATTAAGTTAAAATGTAATTTAAGAATAAACTTATCAAATTAAATATAATAATTAAATTAAGAGTCATTGAGAGTTAATAAGTGAGTAACTTAGAAATAAATTTATATTAAGAATAATAATAGTTAAGAATAGTTAGATAAACTTAAAAATTTAAAGATAAATTCATCATATTAAATTATTAAATAATTAAGTTCATAAATAAAAACTTAAGGTCCATCCTTAAATAAAATTCACTAAGTTAAGAATGAGAATATAAAGTCGTACATAATTAAGTCCAAATGTAAGAACTAGTGACCAAATCAAATTGATAATAACTGTATTAAGAGATTAACTATAAATAAATTTATTAAATTAAAAATAATAATTAAATTAAAAATAATGAAGTAAACTTAAGAATTTAAGAACAAATTCACTAGGTTAAATTTAAAAACTGAATTATGAATTCATTTATTAATAAATTATTATTAAATAATTAAAACCCACCAACAATATATACAAGCTCATTGGTACTCCCATCGCCCTCGACAAAACATTCTCTTTCTAGGGTTTATTTGAACCCTAAACCCTAAACTTATAACTAGTGTCTATTCAGCGACCAAAGTATGTTCACTCAATCAAAATGCAAAAATTCTTGAAATTAATCTACATCATTATTGAAGTCTATATGAGCTTCAGGTCCTTATAATGAAATTAAATTCAGAAATAATTTAATTATTTCACGCTTGTGATCAATTTAAATGATTTTATTATGATAGTTTGTAGATTATAAACGGCATTTTATTAATTTTATTATGATATTTACTTCTATTATAAAATGAATTACAAATACTCTACATCACATTGAACAATTGTTTTTTTACTAGCAGGCAGTTACATTGTTTATAATTAGAGTTGATAATCAAGTTAGCAACCTTACGAGTACTTGGAAATTAAATAATGCATACCTGCATATATATGTATGTATGTTATTATAAATATTTAATTAAATGATAATAAATTTTTAAAGAGGCACTCCAGAGCATATGGAAGTTGTATTAATAAAAGCTTAATTAATTGGCAAATATCAAAAACAAAGAAAAAAGATATGTATTTAATATAGATTAAATGCATTAACTCTGAAGGTCTTTTTAATATGTATTCTTGATGCATATAAAATCATTAATTTAATTAACTATAATTAAAGAGAGAAAATTAAGCCGATTAATGATTGTACGATCTCTTGAACAAAACTATTGAACATATTGACTTTCTTATTAAAATTAAATAGAAAATTAAGAGTTTTAATTCTAAAAAGTCTAGTTTTATATCCATTATCATTTTTAAAAATTTACAATAATATAATATATATACATGTGAAGTATAAATTTGCTTAGAACATGGATATAAAATACAGATAAAATAATAATAAATGAAAGCAGACATATATATTGCTCATTGACCTAAATGTGGTTTAAAAATGACGTGTATAGCAGCACTGTACAATAATATAGCCTATGAAGATGTACACATATAATTGTAAGGATGTATTATTTATACACCTATATTGCATCGATAAAATACATATTGATCTATATAATTGATATTTAATTTTTGGTTTCTCAAGTTGTAATAGTTAAAAATCAAGTTAAATGAATTAATGAATAGATAAAACTGAACAAACGAGATTTAGAAATTGTATAATTGTTTTTATGAAAAAGAGACACTGGAACGATGGAGGCACGGAGTGAGTTTAGAAATAAAGTAAAAAATTATTGTTAAAATGTTGAAGATATTTCTCTGTAAAAATTATTGATATAATTATGACATGTATAAAGTCTGATAATAACAATAAGACTACAGTGTTGCATGTGTATTCTAAAAAAGAAATATTTATATACATTATTCTAATTTAAGAAAGTGAATGATAAATTAAATATTATTTTAAAATCTTAAAAGTAAGTGATGAAGATTAATAAAATCATTTGATTTTACAGTTAAATAAATTTTTATTAGAGATTAAAAGAAGAAAAAAAATAATTATATTAAAAATAAAAACATTAGCATAAATTAATATTTAAGATTATTATTGAGTTAATATAAGTTTACTATGGGTTTTTTCTTTCACAAAGAGGTGTTTTTTATTCTATAATAAAACATAAATTATTTCTTATAAGAAGGTTTATGAATTTTCCTGAATAAATAATAAATATTTATTATTATTATTAATGCAAAAGCAAGCTATGTACACATAGAACTTGCATATCTGTTAACATTCCTCCGCCATAGATACGTTCTTTTGGTGTAAAAACAATAATGTACGATATTAATTGCTATAGCAATTATTAATATAGTAGTCATGTACTTACTAAAAATATACATCGCTGTATTTCAAACTATATGGTATACTGCAATCCCAATTTATTAATAATGGCATGTATAAAGAGACGTTACATTTTATATATACATAGATACATACATACATACATACATATATACATATACATATATGTTGTGTGTGTGGAGAGAGCGAGACGGTGATATTTTACGTATGCAACTGCATATACTTAAAATGCACATTTGTGGAAATAATTAACTATATAATTGTCGTTTTCTGTTATGAACATTTGATCATCAAGTACATATGATTCACAAACAAATGTGCACGCGCGCGCACACACACACATGCATATGCCTGTTGGGCTGTGTGTACATACATATTTTATATGCTGGATATTAACAAACATTCATCGAAAACCAAGATTATTGACTAAGACTTAAATACTTCAGCAGCGCATCAGTATGGAGTTTGAAGTTATATATTCATCAACAAAAAGATTATTGTAAGATTACGTATATTTTAATTATACACACTATAAGCAAGTTTATACTTCAAATTTATTATTGTAATTTTAAGTAAACCAGAAGAACGTCTTTAGAAAAATTTTTATTTAATTATAATACCGAACAAATAAAACGTCTTGGGATTATAGATTTTTATGTTTACTTATCAAACGCTAATTAAAATAAAGAATTTTATAACGTATGTACATCACATAGTATCATGGTCTCACACGCAGACATAACACACAACGCTGGGCTGTGTTTATATATATAACGAATATAAGTTCCTAACTGCAAGTCTTACTACAAAAAATAAAATATAATTATTAAATTAAACTTAAAGGTCAACTTAAAGGGGCTGATATTCACTACATATATCTGTTTCATATCCCCATAGTTTAATAAATATTCAACATTTTAACGCTGTATAAAAAGTTTTCAAATCACAATATATTGATTTTTATTAAATATTATAAATAAAAAATTGATTTATTTATATTAAAAATGCCGATAAATTTATTCTAACCTTTGTATGTAGAGTGTATGCACGCAGGATTTTTTTTTTATTTTATTTTTTATCATAAACACTTTCTTTCCGGAAAAAAGCTGTTTTCAAAAGATTATAACTATTTTAAACTATTACGTTCCAGAAATTACAAAGTTACCTGATCAATAATAATTATTTAACTAATTATGTATATTATTTGATCAAATTATGTATACTACAAGGTCTACAACATTGGCTGTTAAACACTCCATCTAAGACTTATAATTTAAATTAGAGTATATAGAAACTTTATTTATTGTTTATTTAATGTATAAATTTGTGCATCTTAACATCTGAATTGATTTGTTTAATCCATTAGAATGAAGTAAAAATTTAATTTTCATAAGAATTTGAGCACTACCCTGGAATGCTCTTTTTAAGTTCCATTATCATTTTATTAAATATTATAAATAATATAATAGATGAAATATAAATTTGCTTATATATATAAATAGGTGACTCCAATAATATATGCAAAATGTCTTTAATGCTGCATTTATCATTATTCATATATATAAATGTTTAGACATAGTGCTTTACCTTTTTTTGAAAAATAATACTTATATATGTTATATGTATATTAATTACTGCATGTTTGTATTTTATTTCCCCTAATTTATTAATATATCACATTTTAATTTTAAATCCTTGTTAATGTATTTAAATTTTATGTGTGTGTATATATATATATATATCCAGACACAGACTTAGCATACAATAATTAAATATATGTGAGATATAACTCCATTTATTTTATATATTCTTTTGGAATGGAATCTGTGCGCGTGTATGTTTGGTATCTCATTTGGAATATATATTATATCTATAATATTTAAAAGTATATATATGATTATATCAGTTTTGCTGAAAGAGTTTCTTTGTATTTCTATGTTACAATATCAACATACACGCATGCACAGGCACACACACACACAAATTCCCATTGTTATCAAGCTATATACTGTTTCCATTAATATTATACAATTATGCCCCGTATATATATGTCTGTATATACAATATCACTGTCTGTATAATATTAAAATATATACATTTATACACGTATATATCTACAAATTATGGCTATATACTTTCTGTATGTGTGTATAATATATATTGTGTATTATATATGATGCTTAATTGTACTTATGCGTTTATATATGTATAGATGTATATTTGTAGTAATATATTGTAATTAATATATTACTACAATAACTAATATATTAATAAAAAATCATATATGTATATTCAAATATGATTTATGTATATATGTTAGTAAACACACACACACAATATGTTCTTAAGGTGCATGTAAATATGGAATAATATATGTATCTAATACAAGGCTTTTAATATTTTAATTTATTATAATACTAATTCTTAATTAATTTTAACTGTATCCATTTATATATGTATAAATGAGACGCTACATTATATATATATATATATACACGCGCGCGCGCGCGCCATACATGTGTACGTATATGCACATGTATGTATACATACAGATATATATCTATATAAATTAAAAACTTTAAAAATGAAAGCCAATATATAAAATTCAAGAAAATTCACAAATTTAACAGATCACACATCGACAAAATCGAAAATATACAAATTTAATATAAAATATTGTTTTGAGTTTCCATGGTTTATAAATAGCTCAAAAAATAGTTAAAAGTAAAATAAGTTTAAATTTTGATTTTGAATTATTCGACTATGGTACCTATTTTGTGTTTCAATTACAGAGATCTAAGGTTTTTTTAAACATCACTATTTCCATTTGCATCCAGATTATGTAAAATAATATATATATATATATATATTATATATATATATTATATGAATATTTAAGTGATACGTAATAGTTAACGATCTCAATTTAAAATAAGTAATAACGCTCATCAAATAGTTAATCTTCTCCCACATTCCAAGCTATATAGAAATTTATTATCCCTAGAGATAACAATCTAATATCCAAGAGATATGTGTGTGTACACTACCCGAAATATAGGTGTTGCTTGTGTGCGTGTGTGTACACATGGGGCCAAAGATATGAAAAAGCTTATGATAAATAGAAAGCTGCCAACTCTCTCTCTCTCTATAATATATATGTGTGTGTGTGTGTGTGTGTGGAGACCAAGAGATATTTATATTCACGATACTATGTCATATGTACCATGATGTACATACGTCTTAAGTTCCTTTTAAGTTTATTATAAATTTTCTGTATTTTGAGTAAGATTATGTTATTTTAATTATACACACCATGAGCAAGTTTATACTTTAAATTTTATTATTATTATATCAGATAAACCAGAAGAGCTCCTTAGAATAATAAATTAAATTTTTTTATGATTGAACAAATACAAAGTCTTTGAAACAATGCACCAGTGTAGACGTGCTGATTATAATCAGATGTATGTACGCACAGACCCACAGGCATATGCAAGTGGTGTATGTGTGTGTGTAATTTATATTTATTTATTTATATTTTTAATTTTTTTTTAATCAAAAACACTTTCTTTCCGGAAAAAAAGCTATTTTTTAAAAGATTATAACTATTAAAATTATATGGAAATATATGTTCAAAATTACAAAGTTACCTGATCAATCATAAAACTGAATTAATTAATTAATTAATTGTGTTATTTTTTGATCAAATTATGTATACTAATAAAGGTTTCAAAGCCATTGGCTTTTAAACACCCAGATTTATAGTTTAAATTAGAGTATATATAAACATTATTTATTGTTTATTTGAACGTTAATTTGTTTATGTGATGTATAAATAGCATTTTAACATCTGAATTCAAAATCCTAAAGTTTTAATTTTGATAAGAATTTCACCACTACCTCATATGCCTCCATTATCATCTGATTAAATATTATAATAATATAAATAGATGTGAAATATAAATTTGCTTATATAATAACATATAATGCAGAAGGTTTTAATGCTGTGCATTTATCAATATTCATATATATATCCAGGCACAGACTTAGCATACAATAAATAAATAATGTGAGATATAACTCCATTTGTTTATATATATTCATTTAAAATGGAATCTGTGCGTATGTACGTTGATATCTTATCTGGAATTATATGTATATCTATAATATTTTAAAGTATATATATGATTTATGAGTTTGCTGAAAGGTTTCTCTTGTATTTCTATGTTATAATTCTACATTTGGTATATATCCACATTATACAATTATTCCCCCTATATATATTGTATATATGATATCAATGTCCGTGTTACATATATAAGAATATCTTATATAAAAGTATTTAGTGTATCATCACCCCATCGATGGTATTTTAAATTCCATCAAATCTACTCATCAGAAGTCATCTTAAATCCTACTTAATAAATTTTTTTAAATTTGATTTAAGAGCCATTTTGAATTCTATTCAACGGTTATTTTAAATTTTATTTAAAATAGTTGTAACATTATCTACTGGGTCGTGTATAATATAAGTGTTTAAGAATAAATTCATTAAATTAAGAATAATAATTAAATTAATTATTTAACTTAGCATGTTAAGATAATTGAGTAAACTTAAAAGGTTATGAGTCCAACTTAAAATAATTGAAACGAAGGGTTTAATTTAATAATAAACTTATCAGCAAACTAATTAGGGATTATTAAATAATTAAGTTTAAATATGAATAAATTAAAGAATTTAAAATAAATTCACTAGGTTAAAGATTCAATTTAAAAATAAATTCACTAAGCTAAAAATAATAATTAAGTTTAAATTTATTTAATTAATTAGGTAAACTTAAAAACTTTTAAAAAATAAAAAAAGATTAAGAATAATTCATAATAAACTCACTAGATTAAAAATAAAAATAATAACTATAGGTTAAGACGGTGAATAATTAAGTTCAAATATAAGAGCTTCAGAATAAATTAAGGGGTTTAACTTAAGAATAAATTTATTATAAAAATAAATTCATCAAATTAAGAATAATAATTGTATTAAGAATTTAATTTAGAAATAAATTTATTAAATTAAGAATAATAATTATGTTAAAAGATAATTGAATAAATTCAGGGTTAACGGTCCATTAATTATTATTAAATAATTAAACTCACTATATGCACTAGTATGTATATAATACAAGTCTTTTAATATTTTAATTTATTATAATTACTAAATCTAGTTAGTTTTTATACTATCCATATTATAATTCACTTTTTGCAAAATAATATTATATATGTTTATATGTATATTCATTAATATTTTCTTTACCTAATTTATTAATACATCATGGATAAAATTCTTTAAATATTTAAATATTTTTGTTATTCCTTTTTATCTTAATTAACTAAGAACCATCAATTTAAAATAAATTTAAAATTTTATAGTATATTTTTTAAAATATTCTAAGAATTATTATATATATATGGATGTATTTACGTGCATATTTAACAATAAAGATTTCTTTCGCCTTAACAACTAAACATAGTGTAATAGCATGTATTCTTCAACTGCATATAAAATGTTATCTTTGTAAGTCCCATCTTATGCTTTATTTACATATATAATGTGTAAAAATCTCATTTATGATATCTATTTGGTAATGTATGCAATTTTATTTCATTTAACAGAAATTTAACATTTCAGTTAAATTTTCTATATATACATTTATATATATGTGTATGATACAGTTCAGTTTGTATAGTTTTACACATGGAAATGCATATTTCACACACGTGTGTGTGTATATATATATATATATATATTTGTTTGTTTAAAAGATAATGAATATTTAGAAAGGACCTTCTGCTTTGGTACGAGTTTGTCTCTCAATAAATTTAAAAATCAAATTTAGTTTTAATGTTGTATTAATTATAATTATTTAAACTGGATTAAGTATTTAATTACTGATTATATAAATTTAAAGTATCAGCAGAAAGACATCTCCTGAACAAAACTATTGAACATGTGTGTTGTTTCATTGATAACAGATTATCAAAATGAAAATGATAATGCACACGTTCTGACATATATATGAACACACGCACACGTTCTACATTTAGTTCAGGGTGAAGTATAATATACGTTCGTACAAGTATGGTGTGTGTATACACACGGACAGGTAGACATATGTATACACATACACATTCATATCCTGTTACTTTATCCAATTATGAACTGTTTCTTTATTTACACAGACTTAAATACAATAAATAAATATGGGACATAATGTATTTGTATAGATATATAAAGTTTGTTCCTTGGGTGCGTGTGTATATTCATAAATATTTTACACGCATACATGGTATAATTTGTAGATATAATATATATATGTTATATCGCCTGATGGGAATGTCTGAGTGTATATATGTATATACTTATGTATGTCTACAACGTATATTACATGTATATACGGGGCATAATTGTATTTGTATGTGTGTGTAAGTTTTTCCTTGAGCAGTATATCGCTTGATAACGATGGGATTTGTGTGTGCGTGCCTGTGCATGCATATATGTTGATATTTGCCAAAATATGTAGAATTGTAAATAGAAATACTAGAGAAATCTTCAGCAAAACTCATGTATATTAATAAATAAATTATATATGTATGTTTAAATATGATTATGCTTAATTTATATGTATATAAACGCATATATATAATATGTTCTGAAGGATGTGTGTGTGTGCGTCTCTCTCTCTCTCTCTCTCTCTCTCTCTCTTATTATATATATATATAAAGTCTTTTAATATTTATATTTAATTTATAAAATTAATATTTTAATTTATTATATTAATATTATTACTTACATAGTGCTTTACCTTTTTGATCTGTTACTGCAATAATATTGTAATATATCATGGATTTACTAAATATTTTGATTTTTTAATGTTAATTTATAAAATTTAAAAAGATTCAATCTTAATCTAAAATCTAAAATATTTTTTTTCCCCAAAAAAAAATGTTATTCCTTTTTATCTAATTATATATTTAGATGTTCATATTCAGTGTATTCTTAACATTGAACTAAATTAATGAATGTACTTACATGCATTATTTAACAATAAGATTTATTTTTTCACACCAAAACAATTAACATAATAGCATTTGTGCTTCATATAGATAAAATTGTTAATAATCTCTTCAGGATTTATAAATATATATAGCTATTTATATTAATTACAACAATACTTAAGTACTAGAATTCAAAGATGAAATATAAATAAAACTTATTTATACATATTATATAGATATGTGCGTATGTGTATTTAACGTCTTTTTCTGCCCAGTCATGCATACAATGTCAACTAAGTTATTGTTCTACCCAAGTGAAAATCCTTAGTTGGATATATATATGTGTGTGTGTGTGTATTATTACATCTACAGGTCCATATTTCACAAAAGCTATTAATCGTTAGATATATGTATATTTGATGTTTATACTTAAGGTTTTTAACGGTTTTACAAACGTTTTAATAACTCATAAAAGTTTGTAAGTTTAAAATTATAGGGTGTATAATTAAATTCAAAGCTTTTGGGGTAGAAATTGAATTTTCCCTGCGACTTGGTAGAAACTTTGTCTTAAAATATTATTAACAAAAATATCTTATTTTAAGTTAATGTATATATTATATACATCCGTTAAATTGTACAAAATATGCTATTATATTTAAGCTGAGTATTTGCTACTTTATATATAGTTTTTGACATTACGTGAATGTGTCTAAATCTATATAGTATGTACTCGTTGGTGTTACATACATAGAGCTTGTATGTACACAAATACATATAGTAACATTAATTAACAACTCTAATAGAAATAATTAAATAAATTTGATATTAGTTATTATATCAGTTACTTGTTTTTAAAACTTTTTTTACTTAAATTTAATATAAATAACTTGTTATAGGTAATTAATGCCAATATAACTCTAACGTATCATAAATATTATATATATCATACGCTGTCGTTGGGAACTATATGAATTATAATCAAAATATTATATATAATTAAGTGCCTTAATATAAAAGCAATGCATCTAATTTATCTTATCGTATGCTGACACAAGCAAGTTCTATAATCGTATATATACATGAATGCTATAATTAAAATGGGAATGTTTATATCTCATTTCTTAGTAATTAATAATTTAATTATTTAATTAACATTTTTTAATATAAAAAATTAATTTTTAAATAATATATATTTAAAGAAAGAATGTTCTTTAAATATATGTTTAAAATATTAATAATTAATACATAAAATTAATTAAACATTTCTTTTTAATTCCATTTTCATGTATCATTCCGATTTTAGTTACAACTTTCATGTATCCTGTATTTTATATTATAACTTTATATTCTCTATATTTTCTGATTTAATTTTTATTTTGTGAAATATTATAATTTAAAAGTTTTTGTAGCTTTATTATATCATAATGTAAACGATTTAATATAAAGTTTAAAAAACAATCTGTTATCACTGTTAGGTCTTCAACCACTTTAATATACACATTTTCTAAATATATACAGTTTTAATATACAACGTAAGTATGTTAGATATAACCGATAATTATGTATGCAAACCCATATATATATATATATATATATATATATATATTGAAAAATTAATTTGTTACACACACACACAAGAATATCGTGTGTGTATGCGCGTGCGCGTGACTTACCTTAACCTATGACAGCTTTTTTCGTTGACTTTCTCGTGGAGTCATTTTAAGGTAGATTGCCATATGTCCATTGCTTTATTGACAATTATTACTTGACTCACCATATTTATAAGTAAAGAATATCAATGACATCGTCCAATGATAGGTAAGAAACTTAGTTAACAGTCCAACAGTTATTAAACTCCTGTAGAACGTCATTACAAACAGCACGGCAATGACATAATGCGAATCGAATGTCAACTAAATAGCTGTTTTAAGTAGTTGTTTAAGTCTTCTGCAACCTGTTGAAGAACAATGTTGAATAGTTTGATCATTTACCTTCGATTGAATAGCATAGCTTTGATCTTAGGTCTCTCGTTTGGTCTTCTACTGGGAGGAGTACTTCAAGTTACTCAACTTAATTCCATCAATGTTAACTTAACACCGATTCTCAACATCTCACCGGCTAAAGAGAGTGATGTCCGAGTGGAGCTCCTCATGGAGATCTGGAATTCATTATTGGATGACCCAGTTTCTGCAGAGAATTTCTCTAGAGTTTCACCACCACCCCACATCTAGAGAACTGCAAGGAACGAATTGTAGAGTATGAGATATACGACAGTCGTGGCGAAGACGGTGAGCGACCGCATTGGACACACTGGAAAGGCCTTGTTGGTGTCGAGCTCGGGAAACAAGTTCCATCTGAGAATGAAGAGAACTTCTGCTCACTCAAACAAAGCTGCTGCAAGGACCATTTCCACCGTGGGTGAGCTCAAGTTAATTATCAGATTTACTTAAGTATTTACACATGAGCCAGATAGATGGAGGCGACGAAGATAACATGCCACTAACTAGACGGGCTCAAAGAGACTTATGGTTGCATCAACATCCAAAAGGACTGTAAGGATCCGTCTCTTAAGTTCTTGTTCGTAGACTTTCTGAGAGATCCGTTCTTCGGCCGGAGCTCAACTCAGGCTATGGCTGGGATGTTAGCAGTTGCAATTAACGAGAAATCGAGTCTTGGTAATTGACTATTACAACAGAGCTGATCACGAGGGTTGCGAAGGTAAAATTTAAAATAAATAGAACTTAATTATACATTATATAAACTGCAGGAGCTGCGCGATCGAGATGGTCCTGCTACTTCATTCCCGAGACGTCCAAGGAGTGCAGGGAACGAGCATTAGAACTTTCTGCTCACAAGAAGCTAGAGAAAACAGGACCATCACTGATATGAACAGTTACAATGGGATACATTGGTCGACTCCAATGCCAGAG
This sequence comes from Selaginella tamariscina, assembly GCA_003024785.1. Classification (NCBI taxonomy): domain Eukaryota; kingdom Viridiplantae; phylum Streptophyta; class Lycopodiopsida; order Selaginellales; family Selaginellaceae; genus Selaginella; species Selaginella tamariscina. The sequence continues at coordinate 157,745 of PUQB01000135.1, forward strand.
TAAGTAGTAATTCCTGCAAGTTCATGTTTTAATTAGTACATGATCAGGATATGGGGAAAACCATGGGAGTATCTTCATCCAACAAGCCAAGTAGGACTGGATGGAGAGCTTGTACAACACCACAATGAGATGCACAAATGGTGGTGGCGAGCACAGGTACAAGGTTTTTGTAATTGTTATAATACTTAGTATAATTTTCAGGCATATCGTTATCTCATGCGTTACCCTAGTGAGTACTTGTGCAATCTTTCTCAACCATGCTCGTCACGAAGCCTTTGGTAGAGCTGCTGCTGAGATGGTTGTGAAAACACTTCCTAAAGATTGGCCAAAGGTAAAGGAACCTAAAAAAATGCCATAGTAACGTTTGAATTAGGTTTTACCACCAGAAAGAAAGGTGACGGCCATTGAGAAGTTGGTGTGGAGAAACCACATGCATAGACCATGGGTACCAAGGCCGCTACTGAGTCTTCATGTGAGACAAGGTGACAAAGCTCAAGAGATGCAGATCTTTGAGTTCGATACTTATATGCAACTGGCAAACAATTTACGGGGTCGGTTTTCCAATGTTGAACATGTATGGCTTTCAACAGAAATGCAGGTAATTAACTTAATTACTGTGTTTAAGATGCTTCTAATCTTAGTTATTTTAGAATGTGATTGAGGAAAGCAAGAACTACACAAGTGGAGGTTCTACTATACAAATATCAGCAGACAAACTGGAACTATGGCGATGAAAGAATACGAGGCTAGCTTGGGAAGATTAAATAGCAGTAACAATGCATTTGTGAATCTTATGATGGCTGCAGATTGTGATTTCTTTGTTGGTGCACTCGGATCTTCATGGGATACTGTGATTGATAGCTTAAGAAACACGGGTGGCAAGGCTTTTGCAGGGATGATGAGTGTTAACCCTGGGATGTATTGGTGATTAGTACGATTACATACATATATAGTTGAACACACACGTCTTAAACATTGCTAAACACCGCTAGTGATGATGCTTAGCAGAAATTTTCTATTCATTTATAACGGCATGAACGAATAAGTTTTTACTTGAAATGAAGTATTAATTCTATAAATCAATATATGCATCCTATATAGTTTAACTTAGATTTAAGTATCTATCATCTAGGGTATCTGTTAATAAACAAATGCAAACGTGCGTGCATGTGTGTGTACGCGTGTGTTGTGCGATGCATTGACTTGTTTTCGATCAGAACATTCCAAACTAGCCTAAGCCTACGTTAAAACGTAAGGCATTTTGATCATAAAATTTACTTGTTTCTTGTTTTTCTTGTTTTGTTTTAATGTTTTTTCTTTCTTTCCTCTCTCTCTCTCTCTCTCTCTCTCTCTCTCTCTCTCTCTCTCTCTCTCTATATATATATATATATATAGGTCTCAATTTGGTTCAAGTAAAACTCTAGAGAAGTTGTTCGAACCATTTAATAATCACATCTTTAGGATCTTTAATATAGTGCAAGACCTAGATCTAAGGTGTATTCAAGATTGTTCTACTTAAAAGACAGTATTTAGTTGACATTCTTTACGTCATCATATGCTTATGTCGCTAATTATGTTTACGGAGGTTTAATTATTCGAAGGTGCAAGACTTATGTCACTATTCTTCTCGATGTCATTGATATTCTTTACTTGTAGATACGGTAAAGAATATTTAGATATGATTAATAATAGTTGTTATAAGTTAGGTTAAGTTGCATGATGTGAAATGCATGGTACTACATTGACAATAGTTGCATTAAGTTAGGTTAAGTTGCAGATGTGAACAACGAACAAGCAAAAACCTAACCGGTCGTCCAGAACTGAGATATAAATCTTATTAATTTTTATATAGTAAATAAATAGAATACCATATGAAATAAACATGTGTTGACAATTAAGTTTGTATTATAAAAGACTTGGGACTTTAAACACATGGTTTTGTCTTCCAAGTATTTAAGTAACATTTCTTACGTGTAATCTCTAATCATGTCTTAAGAGGTTTAATTACTCAAGGGTACTCATATAAGTTACTTATGTCACCTTGACATAAACGATATTCCTTACTTTATACGGTGTTATGGTGACCTAAGTGGGGTGTATGAAAGAAAAAGAAAATAATAATTTAAAATTTCAGTGATATGTATAAAATAATTATAATAAAAAATATATATTTAAATAAGTGATTAAATCCGTAGTTGAAAAATGCTACGAAAATGTTTAATTATTAATCTAATTACTAATTTATTAATTATTAATTTAATTTAATTACTAATGCTAACATTTTTTTTACGGCATATATCACTGATTTAAATTATCAAACCTTTACAAGAGTGACTAAGGAATACCATGATGAAGTCTATAGTTTCTTGGTCCAAAGAAAATTTGAATAAGCTCGAGTATTGTACCTTCCCAGTAATATTCATTTACCTTGCTCTTGTAATCCTCATCTTCTGGATAGCACATTCATTTCACAATGTTGTTGAAACCCAAAGCTTGATTTGTACAATAGTAATCAAGTAATTATAATTTGGTAAGTAGTACATAATCAAATTTATGTATCATATAATTATTGTTTTGTTTTAGACTGTGGAGGAGATAGAGAACCTGGATCACACTCTCACGAGAGCAAGCTTGGTATTAGAAAATGGAAGGGCAACAGTTATTGTTGCGCCTGTAAACGGTGCGTGGGTAGTAGAAGGAAGTCTCTTGGACAATTTTCTGGAGAGTTTTGAGACTGGAGACGGTATAAGGTACCTGGTTGAGCATATTGTTATTGTTGGCATGGACGCTGCTGCATACAATCGGTGCACTGAAGTTCACAAGAACTGCTTCCATTTAAAGACAGAAGGAACCGATTTCTCTGCCGAGAAGGTCTTCATGACCGAGGATTACCTGAGAATGACACACAGAAAGACATGGCTGCAGTCGGTTGTTCTCGAGCTCGGGTTCGACCTGATCTTCTCGGTAAGCGCTCTGATCTCTTTCTAGCCAATCTTCTCTTCTGTTCTGGTGTAACAGGACATAGACATAGTCTGGTTTCGTGCTCCCTTCCAGCACTTCTCGAGAGATGCAGATTTGGAGCTTGCTTGCGACGGGTTCAACGGGAACTCGGACGACCCGGGAAACGGACCGAACACTGGATTCTTCCATGCAACCTCAAACCCGCGAACGATCTCTCTCTTCAAGCGTGGGCGGGAGTTTAACAAGGATCACCCCGGACAACACGACCAGGACGTCTTCAACATTATGAGAGGCTCTCCAGGTTTCCAAGAGATCGGGGTCAAGGTGAAGTTCATGCCGACGTTGTACTTCAGTGGGTTCTGTCAGAAGAGCAATGACTTGGAGAAGGTTTGTACAATGCATGCCAATTGTTGTGGCAGAGGAGGTGCTGCAAAACTCGCGGACTTGAAACTTACGATTGAAGACTGGAAGAACTTCAGGTCGATGACGCCACAGGAGAGTCGGGAGCGAAATGTGCAGTTTAGAGCTCCACAAAACTGTTGATTAAGACTAAACATTCCAAAACAGCTTGTTTAGTTCATAATTGTGTGTTTACTTGAGTTTAAGCTAATAAGAAGTCAGCTAATCGGATTATGTACGTTAATATGTAGGGTAAGTTTTTTTTTATAGTTAACTTATCAAATTAAAAGTTTAATTTAGTAAATTTTAAAATTAAAATTATTTGAAATATATAATATACTTTATCTCTACACACACACATATATATATATATATATATATATATATATATATATATATAAATTAACTATATGAATCAACATGAGTCAAACTGGATCAACTTAGGTTTTTGAGGTGAATCTTGGTGAACTCGTAAGAGTTCACCACAAACCCTAAAATTGACTTTCATCTTGAAAATATGCGAAATAGTTAGAACTAGACCGGCCACATGCAACCAAATGTACTACAATTGGAGCATGGTTACATATAAATAGAATTTGCAACCCCACACAAGAGGCCTCTTGTGTCGTGGAATTATCTCTAAAAAATATCCAAGTTGCAACGATCCTTGTTAACCTTAACAACAAGCATAAGATAATCTCTAGCACATACATAGTGATGCAAACAATTAATAGTGTTCCTCTTCTTCATATATGTAGAATAGAGTGGGATTCCACTTTGTATCGAATGCATGACTAGTCTTCACCAGGTCCAAAAAAACTCTCTTATTACTCTAGAATACTTGAGTAAGAAATAAATTGGCCATCTTGCTACGAAGACGTGAAAAATGCGAAGAATTAGTTTAAAAAGCACTTTGTCGAATGAAGATGCTCAATGGAGTGCATAGCACATGCTTTGGTAATGACAATAGAGGTGAAAAGCCTTTGTTTTTTCACCATATTGAAGGCCACTTGAATGTGCTTGGCACAACCAACCGAACTATTCATGTTGATTGTGTGCAAATCTTAAATAAAAAAACATGAAAACAATTGATGCCACTGAAAAAAAAGAATGGAGTGTTGAAAGCCCAATATATTAAGACTATGCATGTTGTACTACAAACATATTATTATATACCTAGAGAAAACTACCTAAAAAGTGGCTAAAAGACAACAATAAAATTGGTGCAAACAAGCAAGTATATTATCAATGTTGTTGAGAGATGTTAATCACCAAAATAAACATTGTTTTGAGAAACGACTGTTTATTATGCTATTTTCCAAAACATTGTGATACCAACACTAGCACATGTGGAGCTCCCATATACATCAAATAACATGAGCATGTGATAAGTTATAATGACATTGGACAGTAGAGTCATTATGTCCATTTTTAAAATTCTTTATTTCGTTGATAAGATGTTATTTCCATAAATAGGTACAATAAATGTTATATTTATTACCTTTACCATTGATAATATGTTTAATATGATGTTTGTCATTGCCATCCTTTAAAAATTACTAAGAGTTTTAAAATGAGGAGGCAAAAACCGTGTGTTCTTGATACATTGATAAGGATGATTCAATCACAATCATCTGCATTTGATAAAAATTTCTTAAAAATTAATTTTTCCTTTAACAAATAAAGTTTTCATTCATCAACACGTCCTTAGGTACATCTAGCTTCAGTTTATGTCGTGTAAGAGAAGGCATTGGATATCACTAAATGGTGAAATTAGCTTTGGATGGGAATAAAGAAATAATAAGTGGGGAAGGCATTCCATGACTTTTCGACTATATCTTCTAGCGCATGTAAATCCTGATGTGCTACAGTGCTATCTTCATTATGATGGCAGAAAAGATGGTAGGAGATAATTTTCTGACATATGTTAAAGGGAGAAGGATGTTGATCAATGAAAAGGCTATTGTAGATTTTTTCTGGTTGCCATCGGAGGAAGGAGAGTTGGAGGTAGATAAAAGAATTCAGATCTTTTATCTTAAGGAGGGGAAACAATATAATAACAAGCTTGGCTTGCATGTGGTGGATCTCGAGGAGGAGGTGGAGCTTGTGGTCAATTTCCTAGTGAACTCCTTTGGGTTCAGACTTTCTTTGACTATAGCTTCGAAGACAATCTTGTCTCTGTATGACGCGCTTAAGACAGGGAAGTGTGCAGGAGTCACACATTATCTCCTTAGGAACTGGGGGAGTATGTTTTTACCGCTCAAGAGGAGAAGAAGATACAGCAGAAGGAGTCTCCGATGATTGCATTAGTGTGGATACAGTCACTTGTGAATCATGTGATGGAGTGTGGAGAGGAAAGCTGAGGAGCATGAGTATGCTGGTAAGTTATAGAAGATGCTCACACCTCAGGATAGGCTGGTAGAAAAGCATGTATAGGAAGTTAGTTAGTGGGAAGCGTCAGGAGAGCACCAGCAAGGTGATGAGAACACCACCGATGAAGAAACAAAAGACATCGCGAGTGATGCCTATGCGGAAGTCCGTGAGGAAGGGAAAGATGAAGCTTGTGGCGGAGAGTTCCATCTGGATGACAAGGGTTCGACAGGAACAGGAGAAGAGGAGGAGGAAGAGCATTCTGGACAAGCTTTGACGGTGAAACTAGAGGGCCACAGAAGGCGGTGCAATCTAGAGCAGAAGACATTGGACGAAGTGATACAGATGGTGGTGGAGAAGCCACATGAACAAGTACCAACGACACAGATGAAGCAAGTAGAGGATAAGCTAAAAGAGCAGTTGCAAGATAGGTTGTCTGAGGTACAGAATAGGAAAGAGAAGTCACCTGAGTTGCAGGAGATGACGAAGGAGGAGCTGCTAGTTATGGAGATAGAAAAGTTGGTGGAATAATCACCGGAGCAATTAGGGAATAAGGGAAAGGAGATTCCCAGGGATATTCCAGAAACAGTTTCGGAGGCTACTAGAATTTTGTTGCAGTTACCAACAGGGCAAGCTCAGTCACCAAATGAAGGCATGGGACGTGTTCTAATGATACGGCAACCATGGTTCAACCGTGCACTCACCACGAGGCAGAGGTATGTTTGCACGAAGAGGATATCCTATGCATCAAGCAAGTGTGGGAGCAACTCATTGCTATGAATCTGCGACAGAAGAAATGGCTGGAGCCAGGGATATTCACTGATGGTGGTAAGCGTCAAAAATCCTTCAACATGAGGAAGTGCCCATGGAGGTTGAGATACAGCTAGCGCAGGTTTTGTCTCATATGCAACAGGAGATACTGGACAAATAAGCAAAGGTGAGTTCAACATCGTAGGATGTACCATAGTTGGCTTCAACGTTGTACAACCAGTTCATGGATATGGGGTACACGGTGAAGGACAAAGCGGAGATTCGGAGGTTGATTGCAGAAGCTGTGGAGGCAGTGATAATGCCGAAGATTAACACCATGCAAGCTACAGTTAGCAGAATTGGAGCACGATTGATGAAAGCAAGGACTCCTAGTCTTACAGTTCTTGAGAGCAAGCCTATAAGTGTTTCAGAGCCTATGCCGATGGGGCAGAAGATAAGCAGGACACATGAAGAACTCCGACAAGGAGGAGCACTCTTGACAGTGTTGGGGGAGGAACTCCAACAACTGCAGGTGGAGAACCAAGGTCTCCAACTGCAGGTGGCGTCCATGGCGTATAAAATGAAGAAGTTAAAGATGGAGGTTGCTAGGTATAAGGAGGAATATGAGACAGAATATCCTAAGGAGCTGCAGGAGAATGAAGGCACATGACAGGTTCAGTGAGGACATTACAAGATTTAAGGTAGGGAATAGTGTTAGAGGCCAAAACTATAGCATGTAGGAACTGCATACATAGGACTTTCCTACGGTGGAGAAATAACTTGTAGGAAAGTAGTAGTAGGAAATATCTTGCGTATAGAAAAAAATCCTTAGGGTAAAAAGGATCTTATGGTTGCATGAAACAAACAATTATGACGGTTGAAGTGAGAAGGCAGGAAGGACAGGATTCAGTTAGGGCAAGTTAGGGCAAGTTAGGGCAAGAAGGAACTATGAAGGCTATGAAGGCTATGGAGAGCTATAGAGGAGGGAATGCATGAGAGAAAGAGTATTTTTGAGAGAGAAGTAAGTCTCCACACTTGCTATCTCTTTGTATTCATTTAGTAATGCAACTGCATGTTTATGATATTTGTGAATGCTTATACATGGTATGGCTCAAAGCAAAATCCTATTCTTGACTTTAGTGATGAGATAAATATATATAAAGCTTTCTATAAGATGAAATTCCTACACTTTAATTGGGAAACGTTTCTTATATTGTGTGAATAGTGATTTCTGCCCACAGAAAAGTTTTGCCATGTTAACACTCCCTAACCACTAGCATGGATATTTTGACATGTTTATCTTTGTCCTTCTTGTCTCAGAAAAGGTGGTCCATTATTGCTTATAACAATGATTTCTGCTGATAATCTCGAAAACACTCTTGATCATGAATTTCCACTTGTTTTGTTTTGTGAGCCAAACATCAAAAATCCTTTGACTTCTTATGAAGTGTCTTTGTTTGAAATGGTATGTTCTTTGGTAGGAATAGCATCTTGTTAATACTCAATTTGGTTGATATGAAAAAACTATCACGACCCGATACAGGATACAAGTTTCCAGATACATGATATGGGTTACAAAATATTCTTACAGGATATTCCTATAGGATGTGCCTACAGGATATGCCACAGGATATGCCTAAAGGATAAGGGACATGTGGACACATCTTAGCCTCTACATGCGTGCAGCCACTTTTAGATGCATGCAACCACTTTTAGCACTCATGCCTAGATTAGCTCTTGGAGTTGTGAGCATAAAAGCTCCGACCTAATTGTTGTACAATCAGTTACTATCAACACCGGTCATTCTACGATCATTCTTGTTCTGTCTTGTTTGTATCTTGCTCCTTGCCTCTTGCTCTCGAATCCTGTTCTGCTCTCGGATCCTGTCCTGCTCCTGTCTTGCTCTTGGATCCTATCCTGTTCCTATCTTGCTCCTGGATCATGTCATGTTCCCGTCTTACTCCTGGATTCTGTCCTACTCATGAGTCATAAGTTCCTGGTTCTTATCCTGCACCTTGTCCTACTCTTGAGTTCCTAGTTCCTGTCCTGCTCCTTGTCTGGCTCCATGTTCTGCTCTTAGTCCTGCTATCCTGTTCCGGTTCCTATCCAGCTCCTTGTCCTGCTATCCTGCTCCAGTTCTTATCCAGCTCCTTGTCTTGTTATCCTGCTCAATTTCCTATCTTGTTCCTTGTCCTGCTATCCTGCTCCGGTTCCTATCTTGCTCCTTGTCTTGCTATCCTGCTCCAGTTCTTATTCTGTTCCTTGTCCTGCTCTAGTTCTTATCATGGTCCTAAGTTCTTGTCAAGCCAAGACCTAAGAGCAAGATAACAACAAGAAGGCTTGACTCAAGAACAAGGCAAGAGTAAGGAACAAGACAAGAATTATCGTAGAATGATTGGTGTTGATAGTAACTGATTGTACAACAATTAGGTCGGAGCTTTTATACTCACAACTCCAAGCTAATCTGGTCATGAGTCTAATACAGGATATGCCTATAGGATATACTACAGGATATGCCTAAAGGATAAGGGTCACTATTTTTAGCTCATGACCATATATCCTCCAGGCATATCCTGTAGGTATATCCTATAGGCATATCCTGTAAAATATCCTGCAGGCATATCCTGTAAGTATATTCTATAGGCATATCCTATAACTCGTATCTTGTATTCGGTCGTGACAACACCTCCTCTTTAAGGACGAGTTCCACGAGTCTTGGGACCTGGTTTAGCAGGATAATGCCGATGGAAAGCAGCAACTTTGAAAGAAGCATGGAGTAAGTTGGATGCAGGTTCTCAAGTGCGATCGGTAGGCAAATAATCTTTCCAATCCATCAAGTATTGAAGTTGGTGGCGATGAAGACGAGAATCAAGGATGGCTGCAACTTCATACTCAGGTTCACTGTCAATGACCACAGGAGGGGGAGGAGAAGAAGCACGACCAAGAAGAGAAGAAGGATGATACGGCTCCAACAAAGAAGTGTGAAACACAGGATGAAGTTTCACCGTAGATGGTAACTCGAGTTGGAAAGCTACAGGATTGACCTTAGCTGCAATTCTGTAAGGGCCCAATCGTTGAAAATCCAACTTAGAAAAAGGCCTGTTGGTGCGAATATGCCGACGAAGAAGCCACGAAATCACCAATCTTGTATGTAGGTGCCGGTTGATGATGAGCATCAGCATAATGCTTGTACCGTTCCTATGCTTGCTGAAGATGAACCCGGAGATCCTCATGTACCTGACGAAGATGCTGGAGACGATCCTGTACTGCAGGAGCAGAAGAAGGAGAAGCAAGAGGAGCAAAGTCAAAACGTGGATGGTAGCCTATAAGAGCAAAGAAAGGTGTCTGGCCTGTAGATGCATGAACAGAATTGTTGTAGGCAAACTCTACCATTGGAAGAAGGTCAACCAGTTGTCCTATTGGTAACTGATGAAGCAGCGAAGATATTGCTCCAAGGTCTGAATCGTGCGTTCTGACTGCCCATCAGTTTGTGGATGGTATCCTGAAGAAAGGTCCGCTTTAACCTGTAGACTCCGGAGAAGTTCTCAAAACTTGGACATGAATTGTGGGCTTAGAAACAATGCTCTTAGGAAGACCATGATGTCGGAATACTTCGTGGATCACCAACTCAGCAGTTGTTGGCCTGTAGCAGTCTTGTGACATGGTAGGAAATGAGCTTGTTTGGTGAAACGGTCAACCACGACAAGAACTGCATCAAATCCACGAGAAGGAGGAAGATCTGTGAGGAAATCCATAGAAATGGATCTCCAAGGAGCAGAAGGAACAGAAGAGGATGAAGAAGACCAGAGGGCGCGTGACGAGGCATCTTCGACCTATTAGGTGTCACAACTTGTACAAACTTGTCCACAAAACCTCGCAACCCAGGCCACCAATAGTTGCGAGTCACCAACTCAACTGTCTTGGCCACACCAAAATGTCCTGTAGCCGGGTATCATGACAATCCTGTACCACACGAGTCCTGCAAACACCAACAGGAACATACAGGAGACCTTCCCGATAAGGAGTCCGTCCTGTATGGTAAACAACTTGTAGTCTGTAGGGAACTGGAGGAAGAGGAACTTGCGATGTCAGGACTAATGTGTGAAAACACATTCCTTGCCAAGTCGTCTGTAGCCAACTGCAAACGGATGTCCTGTAGGAGTGTGGAATCTGCTGGAGCCTGATGAACTTGTAGTGCTGCAAGCCGAAGTCGATCAGGACCCAACAACACTTGCTTTTGACAGTCATATGAGGATCGCCCGGGGTGGTGCAAGGTAAGAGCGCCTAGACAATGCATCCGCCTTGCCATTTGAAAACCAGGCCTGTAGATGATGACGAAATCAAAACGTGATAGGAACTCCGCCCACCTAGCCTGTCGCCGACTGAGAACTCGAGCCGTTTGAAAATACTCCAGGTTCTTGTGATCCGTAAGAACTTGTAGGATGCGCAGCACCTTCCAGGAAATGCCGCCACTCCTCGAACGAATCCACAATGGCCTTGAGTTCCTTGTCATGAATCTCGTAATTGATCTCCACCGAAAGGAACTTACGAGAGTGAAAAGCTACAGGATGAAGCAACTTATCTTCTCCAACTTGTGATAGAACAGATCCTACTGCAAAATGAGGCATCTGCTTCAACGAAGAAGGACGAGAAGGATCAGGATGTGCTAAAATCGGAGCTGTCGTGAAGATGTTCTTGAGTGTTGTGAATGCATGTTCTGCCTTGTCGGACCAAGAGAACACTCCTGTGCGCTTGGTGAGTTCCGTGAGTGGAAGTACACGCTTGGAGAAGTCCTATATGAAACGCCTGTAGAAGTTTGCAAAGCCAAGGAAACATTGTACATCTCGTACAGACTTGGGCCTCTCCCACTCCGCGATAGTCTTCACCTTGTGCATGTCCATGGAAACGCCAGCAGGAGAGACGATGTAGCCCAAGAACTCTACAGTATCCCTGTCGAAGAAACACTTCTCCAACTTCGCATACAGGCCATGCTCGCAAAGCCTCTGTAAGACTAGTCGTACATGCTTGTCATGAGCCGCCTGGTCCTTGGAGAAAATCAAAATGTCATCGAGGTAGATTACCACAAACTGGTCCAAAAGTCACGAAAGATGTCGTTCACCATGTGTTGGAAACATGCTGGGCATTGGTAAGTCCGAAAGGCATCACCGTATACTCGAAGTGTCCATACCTTGTACGAAAGGCAGTCTTCCACTCATTGCCTGGACGAATCCGTACAAGATTGTAAGCCCCTCGTAAGTCAATCTTCGTGAACACTTTTGCTCCTTGCAGCCGATCGAGAAGTTCCGGGATCAATGGCAACGGGTACCGGTTCCGAATGGTGACTTGATTCAAACCTTGTAGTCCACAACCAAACGTAAACTCCCATCTTTCTTCTTGACAAAGAAGATAGGTGCTCCTGCAGGGGACTTTGATGAATGAAGCCGGATGCCAAGTTTTCCTCGATGTACTGACGAAGAACCTCCAATTCTGTAGGTGACAGTGCATAAATCGGTCCGAACGGTGGAGTCTTTCCTTCACAAGATCGATAGGACAGTCGTAGGACCTGTGAACAGGAAGAACTGCAGCCTTGTGCTTGTCAAAAACGTTCTGAAAGGAGTGATACTTGGATGGCAGGGAAGAAGGGAAGAAGAAGGAACAGGAGAAGGAGATTGAAAAACAGGGGAATCAGATACAGGAAAGGTAGAAGAGGACGTAGGAGTTACTTGGAAGGCAAAAAGATGAAAAGGAGCAGGATCAGTGGCAAGTTCATGCATGGTAGTGGTAAGAACTCGAAGAGGAGAAGGAGGGAGCTGTGATTGAAAAAGAGGAAGGATCTTGGGGGGTGGAACAGAAGAAGAGTAATGAAAAGAGGCAGGATTGGGAGAAACATGTGTGGATGTTGACAAGTGTACAGGATTGGAAGAATCCTGTACAGAAGTCCGTGGATGCACAGGAGTGAGGAGAACTTGTGAGTGTGCTGACGAACCAATAGGAGGTGGATCCTGTCGAGGAGGAGTCTTCAACACTGATACAGGAACAGGCACGGTCAATCCTGTAGCTTGTACTGCCTCAGACACTAAGGATGTATTCTGCACACAGGAAGGTACAGGATTGGTCCTGGTTGCCGGAGAGGAAAAATGAACGTCCTAGACCTCCAGTTGATCTGAGGATTTGCAACAACGAACCATGGCATGCCCAAAATGATGGGAGTCGACCGAGTCTTGATCAAGTTGAAGGAAATTGAACAGTTGAATGCGCCATGACTGCAAGAGAGAGGTTTGGTAGCATGGGTAACTGCGCCAGAAGCTCAAACGACCATCGGCCACCTCTACAGGAACGCTTCAACTTCACCATCGGAATGCCATGTTGAGTTGCAAAAGTGTCATCCATGAAGCATGCATTTGCACCAGTGTCTAACAAGGCAAACTCCTTGAGCTCTCGATTATTGAGATGAATGTGTATAGGAAACTTGAGTGATGGAATGGTATGAGCAGCACCAATGGAGCCTGCACCTACGTCCAACTTCGTGGCTTAAACGAAGTGAACATTGAAGTTTTCCGACTGAACTTCAGCTTCAACTTCACGCGTCTTGAACTTCCTGGCTTTAATAGGACATTGCCAGCCTTGTGTCCTGCTTCACCACAATACAAACATAGATTCTCACTGCGGCGACGTTGCTTCTCAGCAGCGGAAAGGGCCACGCTTGTATTTCTCAACCTCCATAGGAACTACTCCAAAAGGTGTCGCAGAAGTATGTACCACAGCTGCAGGATTGGTTTGCAGGAACTGCTGACGGGATTTTTCCTGACGACGCTCAAACAAGCGGTTGTCGCACAAACGGCCTGTTGCATGATCTCCACTAATGTTTGGGCATCCGATAACGAAAGGAGAAGGTCCTTCACATCATCCCTCAACCCAAAACGGAAGTGTTCAATCAATGCAGTCTCGTCCCATGGAATGTTCGTGCAAAGTTGTTGAAATTGGATGCATAAACGGAAGCTGGTCGAGATCCTTGTGTGAGCTTTCGTAACTTCGTGCATGCAGAACGGTACTTATCGGGATCTCCAAAGCAAGCTTCAAAGGCACGAAACCTTCAAAGTCTTCATCAATGGGTCGTCAGTTCCAGCAAAGGGGCAACCCAAGCCCGTGGAGATCCAACTAGTAGGGATGCCAAAAGGCCAACCTTTTGTGCATCAGTCGAGTAGCGGCGTGGTTGCATGCGGATCAAAAGCCTAATCTGATTCAGGAACCCTTGAAATCAGCACGATTGCCATTGAACTTTTCTGGCATGCTAATCTTCGGCTCCGAAGAAGTGTTCGATGTAGAGGAAATCACGGATGCTTGAGAAGAGCCTGCGCAGCAGCCTTGGAGGATGCATCAGCAGCTGCATGTGCCGCGTTGGTGGAACCTTGTAGATCTGTGACCACTTGGCACAAAGTGGCTAGCTCATGAAGCAACATTTGGTGCTCGCGTTGAAATTGCTCAAAATCGGCCATGATCTATGAAAGAAAAAAAAAAGGAGAAAAACGAAGGAGAAGAATCAAGGAAAAAAAAAGTAGCTGAAAATCGAAAAGCTATGAAAGCAGTTACTATCAAACTGTCAAGCCACGACCTAAGAGCAAGATAACAACAAGAAGGCTTGACTCAAGAACAAGGCAAGAGCAGGAACAGAAGCAAGGAAACAAAACAAGAAAAACAAGACAAGAATTATCGTAGAATGACTGGTGTTGATAGTAACTGATTGTACAACAATTAGGTCGGAGCTTTTATACTCACAACTCCAAGCTAATCTGGTCATGAGTCTAATATGGTCATGAGCTAAAAATAGTGACCCTTATCCTTTAGGCATATCCTATAGGCATATCCTGTAGGTATATCCTGTAGGAATATCCTGCAGCATATCCTGTAGGTATATCCTATAGGCATATCTGTAGGAATATCCTGCAGGCATATCCTGTAAGTATATTCTATAGGCATATCCTGTAACTCGTATCTTGTATCCGGTTGTGACAATTCTTAGTTCCTGTCTTGTCCCTTGTCCTGCTCCTGAGTCAAGCTCCCTTTATCCTTAGAATTCTGCTCTCTTCCTTGTTCCTAGATCGTGGCTTGACAGTTTGATAGTAACTCCTTTCATAGCTCTCCGATTCCCAGTTACTTTTTTTTTCCCTTCGTTTTCCTCTTTTTATTTTTCCTTTCATAAATATGGCTGACTTTGAGCATTTTCAACGCGAGCACCAAATGTTGCTTCATGAGTTGGCCACTTTGCGCCAAGTGATCTCCGATCTGCAAGGTTCCACCAACGCGGCGCATACAGCTGCTGATGCATCCTCCAAGGCTGCTGTGCAAGCTCTCTCAAGCATCGGTGGTTTCCTTTCCATCGAACTTTTCTTCGGAGCCAAAGATTAGCATGCCAAAAAGTTCAATGGCAATCGTGTCGATTTCCAAGGTTTTTGAATCAGATCCGGCTCTTGATCTGCATGCAACCGCGCCGCTACTCAACTGATGCACAAAAGGTTGGTCTTTAGTATCCTTACTAAGTGGATCTCCACGGGCTGGGTTGCCCTTCCTGGAGCATAACGACCCATTGATGGAAGATTTTGAAGGTTTCGTGACTGCTTTTGAAGCCTGCTTTGATCTTGATAAGTACCGTTCTGATGCACGAAGTTACGGAAGCTCACACAAGGATCCCGACCAGTTTTCATTTATGCATCCGCATTTCAGCAACTTTGCACTAACATTCCATGGGACGAGACTGCATTGATCGAACACTTTCATTTAGGGTTGAGGGATGACGTGAAGGACCTTCTCCTTACGTTACTGGATGCTCAAACATTAGCAGAGATCATGCAACAAACCGTTCGCTGCAACAATCATTTGTTTGAGCATCATCAGGAAAGATCCCGTCAACAGTTCCTGCAAGCCAATCTTGCAGCTATGGCACATGTTCATGCAGCATTTTCTAGAGTAGTCCCTATGGAGGTTGAGAAACAAGTGCGGTCCACTTTCAGCTGCGGAGAGCAACATTGTCGCGGTGAGAACTTATGCTTGTATTGTGGTGAAGCAGGATACAAGGTGGCAGAATGTTCTGCTAAAGCTAGGAAGTTCAAGACGCATGAAATTGAAGCTAAAGTTCAATGTTCACTTCGTCTAGGAGCCACGAAGTGGACGACGGTGTAGGCTCCATTGGTGTTGCCATACAATTCCATCATTCAAAGTTTCCTGTGCACATTCGCCTCACGATCGAGATTCAAGGAGTTTGCCCTGTTAGAGACTGGTGCAAATGCATGCTTTATGGATGACACTTTGCAACTCAGCATGGCATTCCGGTGGTGAAGTTGAAGCGTGAATTCTTGTAGAGGTGGTCGATGGTCGTTTAATTATTTCAGGTGCAGTTACTCATGCTATCACACCTCTCTCTTGCAGTCATGGAGCATTTAATTGTTCGATTTCCTTCAACTTAATCAAGACTCGGTCGACTCCCATCGTTTCGTGGTTGCAAATCCTCAGATCGACTGGAGGTCTAGGACACTCACGTTTTTCTCTCCGACAGCCAGGATCAATCTTGTACCTTCATGCCGTGCAAGATACATCCTTAGTGTTTGAGGCAATAACAAGCTTCAGGATTGACCATGAATGTTCATGTATCAGAGTTGAAGACTCCTCCTCGACAAGATCCACCTCCTATCAATTTGTCAACACCCTTCTCATGCTCTCCTCAGTTCACGATTTCCTGTATAGGGTTCTTCCAATCCTATATTAGTGTTGAAGACTCCTCCTCGACAGGATCCACTCCTGTTAGTTCCTCAGCACATTCTCAGGCTCTCATCTGTTCATAGTTTTCGAAGGTTCCTCCTCAAACCGGATCACCTCCTGTCAGTTCGTCAGCACATTCTCAGGCTCTCCTCAGTTCATGGTTTCCTATACAGGGTTCTTCCAATCCTGTATCAGTGTTGAAGACTCCTCCTCGACAGGATCCACCTCCTGTCAGTTTGACAGCACATTCTCAGGCTCTCCTCAGTTTGCGGTTAGGTTCCTCCTCAACAAGATCCACCTCTTATTAGTTTGTCAGCACATTCTCAGGCTCTCCTCAGTTCACGGTTTCCTGTACATGGTTCTTCCAATCCTATATTAATGTTGAAGATTCCTCCTCAACAGGATTCACCTTATGTTAGTTCCTCAGCACATCCGCAGGTTCTCTCCACTCTTGATTCACCTCATGTCAGTTCCTCAGCACATCCACAAGCTCTTTCCACTCCTGATTCACCTCCTGTCAGTTCATCAGCACTATAGGTAGCTCCTCCTACTTCTCCTTCTTCCGCTCCTGCAGTACAGGATTGTCTCTAACATTTCATCAGGTACAGATGATCTCCGGTTCATCTACAGCAGGCACAGGAAACAATATAAGCATCATGATACTCACCATCAGCCGGCACCTACATACAAGATTGGTGATCTCGTGTGGCTTCTTCGTCAACATATTCGCACCAACAGGCCTTGTAAGTTGGATTTTTAATGATTGGGCCTTACAGGATTGTGGCAGAGGTCAATCTGTAGCTTTTCGACTCGAGTTACCATTTACGGTGAACTTCATTCTGTGTTTCACACCTCCTTGTTGAAGCCGTATCATCTGTCTTCTCTTATTGGTCGTGCTTCTTCTCCTCCCTCTATGGTCATTGACAATGAACCTGAGTACGAAGTTGCAACCATCCTTGATTCTCGTCTTCATCATCGCCAACTTCAATATTTGGTGGATTGGAAAGTTATTTGCTTACTGATCGCACTTGGGAACCTGCATCCAACTTACTCCATGCTTCTTCTAAAGTTGCTGCCTTTCATCGGCATTATCTTGTTAAACCAGGTCCCAAGACTCATGGAACTTGTCTTTAAGGAGGATGTGCTATCACGACCGATACAGGATACATGATACGGGTTATAGGATATTCCTACATGATATGCCTACAGGATATGCCTAGAAGATAAGGACATGTGGACACATCTTAGCCTTTGCATGCATGCAGCCACTTTAGATGCATGCAACCACTTTAGCACTCATGCCTAGATTAGCTCTTGGAGTTGTGAGCATAAAAGCTCTGACCTAATTGTTGTACAATCAGTTATTATCAACAACCAATCATTTTACGATCATTCTTGTTCTTGTCTTGTTATATCTTGCTCCTTGCCTCTTGCTCTCGGATCCTGTCCTGTTCTTGTCTTGTTCCTGGATCCTGTTCTGCGCCTTCCTGTCCTGCTCATGTCTTGCTTCCAGATCTTATCCTGTTCCTGTTTTACTCATGGATCCTATCCTGCTCCTGTCTTACTCCTAGATCATGTCCTACTCATGACTCTTGAGTTCTGGTTTCTATCCTGTGCCTTGTCCTATTCCTGAGTTCTTAGTTCCCGTCCTACTTTGTCTTACTCCTAGTCCTACTATCTTGCTCTGGTTCCTATCCAGCTCCTTCTCCTGCTATCCTGCTCCTTCTTATCCAGCTCCTTGTCCTGCTATCTGCTCTATTTCCTATCTTGCTCCTTGTCTTGCTATCCTGCTCTGGTTCCTATCTTGCTCCTTGTCCTATTATCTTGCTCCGATTCCTATCTTGCTCCTTGTTTACTATCCTGCTTCAGTTCTTATTCTGCTCCTTGTCCTGCTCCGGTTCCTATCCTGCTCCTAAGTTCTTATTCCTGTCATGTCCCTGTCCTGCTCCTGAGTCAAACTCCTTTGTTCTCAGAATCTTGCTCTCTCTTCCTTGTTCCTGGATCATGGCTTGACAGAAACGAGCATAAGGTTCATAAGCCTGTAGCTTGCATAATCAAATCATGTCGATATTTTAGTGCTCAAGTTTTTAGCAAAGCAACACTCTCTAAGGAGTGACACTACCAATATGTAGCAGTTGCATGTACCCAAGAGTTTAGGGACATGTTTATTCAAATGGACAAGGTCTAACAAAACACCTTCAACATAGCAATTGTTTGATTTTGTGAAGGAACAAACAAACATTGCGAAATTACTACAACAAAGGCTTTCGCATTTACTAATTACCACGAATAGATGACGCTTATTAAGATTTCATATCTCCCAATCTTATACACATACCATGCCATCCAGTTGTACATGTATTTGTTATGTATGACCTATATTGTTTTAAATTATTAAATAAATAAAAGTCACATGTCCCGTTATGAAATTCAATGAACTTTTGACACAAATTAAATTATCAAGTATTGCATTTAATTTTTTCTAGATCTGTACATTCCATAATCTTTTAATGCAAATAAATTAAAAATTTTGTTATACTATAGCAAAATTAGTCTCCTTGAGTAATATACATTTAATCACTTGTACTTATGTAATGAATAATCAAATTATTCTATTTTCTTTTTTGTTTAAAATGAAATATAAATTTTTTATTTTTTTTTCATTATGAAAGTCACCTCTTGCAACATGAAATTTAAATGTTAATACAACTTGTAAGTAATATTAATCATTATATAACAAATGCGTTATATTATATTGGATATTCTAAATTAATATCATTAATATGTTATATTAATTAGACTTTCAATAATAATTAATTTATCTGAATATTATTTATTTATTATATACATTAAAAATTAGTAAAAATTATTTTTACCACTTTTTTAAAATAAGGCTTTATATGTAGTAAATAGAGTAAACCAGATAACTATATATATGTATGTAATACTTGTATTTGTTCGTAAACAAACAAATAACTATCAAATAAATATAATACATACTCTTAAATCCATTGAATATTTTAATGCATGTCATCCGCACAGTTTTCCAGTATAAGACTACGGGATACGTATCACACGCTATAGTTTAAATTATTTAATCATTAATCAATTTTTCTTTATATAGATGTGTGTGTGTGTAAATAAATCTAATGTGCATTCAATAATGAAGACCTAATTATTAATCACTAACTGAAACAGAAAAATTAATTATTATAAAATCATTTAAAGATAAACAGTTTGCTAGCCTTAAATTTATATTAATGATATTAATATTATTATTTTGTTTGAATATTTGTATCACACTTATAAAAATTTATTCTGCCCTAGGGAATTTCTCATGCTATGTTTTGCGCGGGAAGGGTACAAAAGAAGCGCGGATTTTGCCCTAACTAGGGTAACTTCTAGGAAGAGAGGAATGAAGGGGGCCATGTCGGAGTACGAGCGGCTGAGGGCGGAGAACATCGCTAGGAATGCCAGAATGCTGGCGCAGCTTGGAGTCGAGGACGCCGCCAGAAATCTACACAGTGCCAGGTTCGTGTAGTCATATATATTTTTGTTGTTGTATTCAAAATTTTCTTAATTAGTAAAATGAACACAAGTACTCGAAATGTCAGTGCGTTCGGCTCTATGCTTTCTAAAAAATTTTGATATATATACATTTCTTAAAATATTATGGAAATGCCCATATTTCTATAATATATATATATATATATAACATCTTCTAATGCAGGGAGAAGAAGCAAAAGCCAAAGGGATATAAACCAGACAAAAAAAGGGCCAGAGATGAACCGGTAGTTTTACGAAGTCACTCCGTATACAAGGCACTGCTCCAGAAATGAAAGCCATGAACTCTCCTGAGCGTGAATTTGTTGAAGCGGAGGATTCCAAGAAGAAAAAGAAGACCACCAAGTAATTAAGCACTAACCATAATATTTGTACTATAGTTATGTTCATGTATTTGTTACTAACATTCTGAAACTGTATCAGGGAAATTAAAGAATATACATGGGAGCGTCCAGTCAAGTTTAAGGAGCTTCTCATTGACGAAGAATCAGATAATGCATTTTGTACTCGAATCGCGGAAGCAGCTGAAGAGCAACCAATTTCACTTCGAAAGCGTGCCAAACAGGTGAACACGCACACACACACATACATGGACTTGTATGCACAGGGATACCGCTTAACATATGTACTATAGTGTGTGTCTCTGTATGCATCTACATAGATCTGTATCAATATAGACATAGATTGCAAATTTGTTCACACGCATTATATTGTACAGCACATAATACTAAAGTTGTATCATGTTTATAATAATATAGTTGATCATGTTTATAATACTAAAATTGTATCATCTTAATGTTATGACTAATATAAACAGCGGAGTATCATAATAATAATAGTATATTGGACTAATATATTTATTGTTTTGTAATAAGGATGAATTCGATCCAACAAAAATGAACCTAGACGAGAATGATGTGGCAAGGGTGGTACCTGAGAAGATATACAGCCTTATTTTCCTCCCTTTACAAAATAAATCTGTGGTGGCTGCTGGTGATAAACAGGGGCATGTTGGTATATGGGACGCTGATCACAATGAAGATAGCGTTCATATTTATCACCCTCACATCTCACCTGTGTGGGTATGCAAACCGCACCTATGGACGTCACGAAGGTGATCTCTCTCACGCACGCACACGCACACGCACACATACACGTTATACATGCAATATGATAGCTTGTATAGCTTTTCTCATGTTATATAGGACGTATTTGATGTGATACTCTGTGTGTGTGTGCGATGTTTACATGGTGATTCGTGTGTCTGCAGATTACGACCTGCAGCTATGATGGTAACGTGTTATTGATGGACATTGAGAAGGCTGTCTTCAGCAAGATATATTCAGGTATATAAATAGTAATGTTTAACATTTAATGTGATACATATAACCGCTAATCTTACGTACAATCGTCATATACATATAATTACATATAACAGGTAACTTAGAATACATATTGTTCTGTGCAGGTGATACAACCTTAACGGCGATGAGCTAACGCCCGACGGGACCATATGTATTGGAGAAGACCAAGGTGAAGTGAAACTTGTGGACACTCGAAGTTCAGAGCCATCCTCTGTGGTAATATTATGTGCAGACACGTACACAATGTACGTGATATATGTGTATGTGTTTTTACATCACATGCAAAGCATATTCATATGAAACATACACATCATAATATATGTATGTACATTATCTGTTGATCGATATAGACATACATGTAAATACATTATGTGCGTGTGCGTGTGCGTGTGCGTGTGCGTGTGCGTGTGCGTGTGCGTGTGCGTGTATGTATATTTGTTTCTATGTGTATGTAATTTAAGGTTGTGTATAATAGTTAAAAGCACATGAGAAGAGGATAAATTCCATAGATTTCAACACGAAGAATACTCATATATTTGCTACGAGCTCCACGGATGCAACGGTTTGTATATGGGACGTACGTACTATGAGTAGCATAGCATCCATATCTCACCGTAGAGCTGTACATTCCGCATACTTCTCACCATCTGGACAGCGACTGGTTTCTACAAGGTGCGTAGGCGTCTCTCTCCTTCTCTTCAGAATGTCGACAAACTTCTGATATATGTATACCTTCTGATACTGTCTTAAAAGAATGTATGTTGTAAACATAGAACATCTATATATTTGTACATACGTATATCTATATGTAAATATGTGTCGAGTCTATGCACATATGTTATATACTTCTTGAGTATGTATACTTCTTGTTGCACTGAATACATCCGTTTTGACATACACTACACATATATCCATATGTATATTTATGCTGTATGTAATCAGTGTGAGATGTATGGATCTGCATACACATATGTTCTCATATTCATACATATGTCATGTGGATGCTCGATATAAATGTACATCATAAAGCTAATGTGTTTTACTATCTAATGAGAGGTATTTTAGCCAATTAATGTTGAATTAATAATATTGTTTGCAGTTATGATAACACCGTTGGATTGTGGAGCGGGAAGCAAAATGATAAGCCAGTTATGATTGCTCACAATAACCAAACAAATCGCTGGATTGCAACTTTCAAGTATGTACGTTATGAGTAATATCTATATTCACACATGAACAGCTATGTATATCTTTACTGTAGATTGCTGATAGTTCAATATAATACACTTTTATATTTACTATTAAGGTATTCTAGGTATATACTATAGTATCAATGAGACTATAACACTATAGGATTTTCCACTGTTTATGAAGTATACTTCGTATTTGTTATATTAAAAAGGCTTTGTTACAGACATTGATATAATATATATATTTTTTACAGGGCAATATGGAGCTGGAGTGATGAACACGTATACATATCCAATATGCTAAGGGCTATTGATGTGATTTCTACTCGTGAAAGGAAGATGGTGGTGTCACTTAAAAGCGAGGATATGACATCTATCCCATCCAGATTAGCCCAGCACCCACTTTTACCAGGTGTGCGTGTGTCTGTCCGCATGCATACGTATATTTTGTGTTTGTGTATGCGTGGCGTATCATCCCCTGCATCTCTTATTTAGTTTTATTATATTTTATTTGAAACAGGTGCTATAGCTGGTGGAGCTGCTGGTGGTAAAGTTTTCCTGTGGAGGAGTTAGGCTGAGGAGCTAATAATTTTATATGCTAGCTATTTAAATAATAGTTTACTATGCTATAATATGAATGTGTAATTAATTTAATTAAGACATATACTTCCATTTATCAAAATAGTAAATAACGTGTGTGTGTATTCATTTATCAAAATATAGAATATTAAATATACTTACTGATTAAGATAGAGGTTTATAAGATGTTTAGGGTGAGTTTACCAGGTTTAATGTGAAATTTAACATAGATAAGAAGGAAGGCACGTCTGTCCACGTGTACTATAGACTCTTTCTTCATTAAGGGTACAGTTTCCCTCGGTTCTCAGGTACACGTTGAGTGTGTGTGTGTGTGTGCGCGTGGGGGTTTGTGTTTATTGCTAATTCTTATTTCTTAAATATTTATCTATCTACATTTTTATTTACAGTCTCTTTTCTTTTATGGATCCTCACAAGGTATGTGTTTCATATGTACATTAATTTAATTACTAATGAATAAATGTAATTATATAGTATTAAATGTTTTCTATGTGATTTATATGTGAATGTATATGCACAAACACACAACATATATCTTCTTGCAGTATACTCCAGCGAGTGCGTATAATGCTCCTTTTTTCTGGGACTCCTGTTTTGGAACAACAATTCGTCTCTCACTATCGGATCTCGAGGTGAAAATTATTTAATTATATACATAGGAAAATTGTGATCATTATTCTAAATATATTATTTATTTAAAGATTATGTATATTTGTGCTCATCCACACAGTACCTATGATTGAAAGCTAATAGTATATTTAAAACTGTACTTCAATAAAACACGGGAAAGAATATAAATATCATTAACTGTTAATCAATTGGAGTAATAAAATATCATACACACACGCAACCAAGTGACTATATGCCTTTTGTCTCTTGATAATAGCAATGAGTCACATTTGTGTGTGTGTGTGTGTGTACGCACACACATACAAGCCATAAAACATGTATGTATTTGTGTATGTGTTTATTGCATGCTTTGTTCTTAAGCTATTGTGTAATATGACATGCTGTATATATGTGTGCCTGTGTGGTTGTATGGGATAATATATAGAATAAACATCACAAGCATGTATACAACAGCGTATGTATCTTATTAATCAGTAATTAATTGTTTAATTAACAGGTCCTGTGTTGCTGGAGGATTATCATCTTATAGAGAAGCTTGCACAGTTTGACAGGGAGCGTATACCTGAGCGTGTTGTACATGCGCGTGGAGCTAGTGCAAAGGGGTTCTTTGAGGTGACACACGATGTGTCAAACCTCACATGTGCAGGTTCACACACACACACACACACACACACACACACACACACACAGACTAGTTCAATTCATAACTTTTTTGTTTGAGATATTGTAAATTATATAATATCATCGTACATCATATTATACGATAATAAGATATTATTTATTTTATTTTTGATAATTATTATTGTTTTTATAAAGACTTTTTACGTGCTCCTGGTGTGCAAACTCCGTTAATTGTGAGGTTTTCTACTGTCCTGAGACACTTCGTGATCCAAGGGGATTTGCTGTGAAGTTTTATACCCGCGAGGTACATATATCTTTTTCAATATGCAACATTAGAAATAAACACAATAATATTATTAGTTTTGTTAACCTCTATTTTATATTATTTAATGTTTAAGATAAAAGAATAATTAGTTTACGAAGCTATATAATATTAATATCTTTAATATATTGTTAGCTTAGATTTAATTTAACAGGGAAACTTTGACTTGGTTGGTAACAATATTCCAGTTTTCTTTGTTCGCGATGGGATTAA
Source organism: Selaginella tamariscina (assembly GCA_003024785.1). NCBI lineage: Eukaryota > Viridiplantae > Streptophyta > Lycopodiopsida > Selaginellales > Selaginellaceae > Selaginella > Selaginella tamariscina. The sequence goes on from PUQB01000135.1 coordinate 182,479, forward strand.
GTTCTCTGACATGATTCACGCCCTCAAACCAAATCCAGTGACTCATCTTCAGGTATTAGTTATTTAATTAATAATTTCTTTTAACTAATTAATTATTGTTTTAATTATTTAACATTTGTATTTTTTTAAATTTTTTTGTTGTTTAGGAGGCTTGGCGTATTATGGACTTTCAGGGGGGATTCCATGGTCATCAAACAGGAAGCTGAACATGTGGCAACTCTCAGGGTGGTGCGAGAAAATTACCGCCACATGGAAGGTAAATTGTATTATTTAATCGTTTTATATATAATATGTTAACCCGTAAATATTAATTATTGACATATGTATTAACAAGTCTAACTATATATAGATATTGATCATATGCCCCTTTGATTTCCTTAACATGCAACTCTTGATTCTAACTAGTCAACTGCGTGCTTGCGTGCGTGCGTGTGGATATGGTTTGTATTACTTGCAGATGTTTTGCAACTAGTCAATTATGTTATATATGTGTGTGTGTGTTTTACCTACAAACCATCATATGCTGTACGATATGTAAATAATATGCTAGGTTTTTATACACTTACGAAGTGTACGTGCCTGTTTTGTGTTGCATATTTTAGTATATATATTTATATTTCTATATAGGTTTTGGAGTACATGTGTCTATAAGAAAACGAGGAGATGTATGATTTTGATCCATTAGACGTGACCAAGACGTGGCCTGAAGACATGTTCCCTCTGCAACCTGTTGGTCGCATGGTATGTATACATACACATCTGTGTGTGTGTGTGTGTGTGTGGTTTTGTGTTACTGATGGACGTATGAGATGTGTTAGTTATCTATAGTCGAGTGTGTGTGTATTGCTGTGCTATGTGTGCGTGTGTGTCAATATGTATAACAGGATTTAAGTGGGTTTAGGGGTTTAGAGTATAATCCGTGTGTGTATGGGTGCGAGTGTGTCTTTGTCTGTGTGCGTTGGTTGCAACTGCCATGGGTTTACACAAACTCGGATTCATGTGTGCATATGTGTACACACACACACGTCTGTCTCTCTCTCTCTCTCTCTCCCTCTCTCTCTCTCTCTCTCTCTCTCTCTCTCTCTCTATATATATATATATATATATGTGTGTGTGTGTGTGTGTGTGTGCGCGCGCGTGTATATACATACATATGTTTATACTGTTTGTGTTAAATTATGCGCATTTAGTGCAGGTGCTTAACAAGAACATAGACAATTTCTTCGCTGAGAACGAGCAATTGGCATTTTGTCCTGGTTCCTGGAGTATACTACACGGATGACAAAATGTCGCAGACGAGAATATTTTCCTATGCTGATACACAGCGGCACAGGCTTGGTCCCAATTATCTAATGTTGCCTGCTAATGCTCCCAAGTGTGCTCATCATAAAATCACCATGAAGGTTTCATGAACTTCATGCACAGGGACGAAGAGGTGTGTGTGTGTGCGTGTGTGTGTGTGTGTTCTATGTGAATAATGTTCTGAGGACATATGGATGGGTAGTGTCTTTGTGGTGCTTATGCATTTACTACACTCAATACATCTATAATATGCTGATACATGCATACATACAAACACACACACGCGTGTGTGTGTGTTGTATATATAGTTTACCAGGAGCTATGCATTCTGATATTACTGTGTATAACAACAATTCAGTATATAGTTGTATGTCTTAACATTTAAATATTAAAACATGGTAGCTACAAATTAACCGAATATACATTATTATATATATAATATCTTATGTTGTGTTTTCAGGTGAACTATTTCCCATCACGATTTGATCCGGTCCGTCATGCAGAAAAAGTTCCTATTCCTTCACGCCCTGTTAGTGGACATAGAGAAAAGGTGTGTATGTATATATGTGTCTATTACACAAGTATATATGTATATTTAATCAGTACATATATACATTAGAGTATGTCTAACTTGTTTTAAGGTTAATTATGAATTTAAGAGTTTGCTAACATTCACTTCCTAAGCAGGTGATGATTGAAAAGGAGAACAATTTCTCACAGCCTGGTGTTAGGTACAGATCATGGCCAGCTGACAGGTTAGAATTTTAAACAAATATAATGTATATACTTTATGTAAATACACACACACACACACACGTGTGTGTGTGTGTGTGTGTGTGGTTATTATATTATATAGTTACTATGTCGTATATGTAATAACACTTTTTTTTTAAAGTTCTTGTCAGGCAGGAGAGGTTTGTTGAGAATTGGGTTGATCCACGAGTTACTCATGAAATACGCAACATATGGATTTGTTATTGGTCTCAGGTATGTACATGAGCGAGAGAGAGACATATATATACATGTATGCATATGTATACTTGAATTCTCATTAAGTATATCATATATATGTATCTCTCTCTCTCTCTCTCTCTATATATATATATGTGTGTGTGTGTGTGTGGTTTGTGTGCTTATTTATGTGCAGTGTGATAAGTCACTTGGCCAGGGGATTGCAGCTCAGCTTAAGTCCAAGTCGAATATGTGAAGCTTTCCTGGTTTTGTGTGTTGGTAAGTTTATTCAATATTGTATTATTTTTTGTTTATTTCAACTTTATATTTTAATGTTTTTCTTACTAAATAATAAGTTAAAAAAAGGCTATATAGTTTTGATTAATGTTTTATTACTGTTATTATTTATTGATCTTTAAATTATCTGGGTACTTAGGCTATGTTCACACGCAACACACACATTCTATATATAAGTATTCAGGAAAAAAGTATAAAAGAAATGCCATCATATCAGATTAAAGATTCTCTACACGTAGACTTAAATATATACATAGTATATGTCTGTGTTGTATATCTATATATATAATATTTTATTTAATATACGTAAATTAATCTTGTATTGTAACGATATTGTAATTAAATTTAATTCATGGTTAAATTAAAAAACAGGCTCTACACACACACACACACACTATATATATATATATTGTAAGATATTTATTGGGTATATAATGATAAATGGTATGTAATATATATAACCAACAATATCACAAGTAGCTTTGTGTGTGTTATTAAGCAGATACTTATATAAAACTAGTATTTATATATTGTAATATATATATATGTGTGCGTGCGTGCGTGTGTGCGTGTGCGTGTGCGTGCGTGCTCATGAGACGTGCTTTGTGCGTTTTTACGCGTGTGCATGTGATAAGTCGTTTGGCCAGCAAACTGCAGTACAGCTTTTTAAGTCCAAGTCGAACACGTGAAGAGAAGGTTATATGGTTGTAAGCTCATGTCTATTTATTTTATTCTTTGTTTTTTGTTTTTTCTAATTAAGTAAAATATGTTATGTATTTTATATCTTTTAATGTTTGAATTGCTTGTTTTAATTTAGAATTTATATCTAATTTTTAAAAATTAATTTTGCATTACTCAATTTGTTACACGTGTTGCTGTAAAATATTAAATTAATTGTAATATCACACACAACACAACACACGCTATATATTTGTATGAATACTTAGGACAAAATATACCTCGTAGTATACAAAGTATATATGTGTGTGTCAGGTTGTATACGTGTGAATTTTTATACATTAAACACACACTCACACACACGTGTGTGTGTGTGTGTGTATTGGCGGTGGTGCTTTCCGTGTATTTGCGCGTGGTGTGATGAGCATGCAACACACGTTAACTCTTTGGTTCTGTGTGGATGCTTGTTATTGCTCTAAATAAAATATATTTATTTTATATATATATGTATTTTAATATTTATATATTATATAAGCCTGCGTTTTTTAAGTTTAAATACAACAATAAGAATTTATGTTAAATAAAGAACATTCATATAAATTTCAATATACAATCGCTGGAATTGGGCAGTTTGATTAATTTAGATAGGTTTTAATATATGTAATATTAATTTATTTATATTTGTATGTATTGACATAATATAATCTAGATTAATTTATTAACGAGTCTTTTGTAATATTTGACACGTCTTAATAAGTAAGTCCATATTTATATAATATATTATACAGTTTAATTTCGTTTAATATTATAGCTGAGCTCCTTTAAATGGATGTCTTCAACTTATTATCTTAACCACATATGAATATCACACACGCACGCGCACATAAACACACGCATATTCGTATTATTTTAATAGCAAAAGGTATTTATGTTTAAGTATATTCTAATGTTATTAATTATCAGTATTAACTAGGTTTAAGTAAATAACAACACATAGATAGAGCCAAAACCTGTTTATTAATATAAACACATATAAACTTTATGTGTATTTTTTGTGTTGTTTCAAATAATATAGATTAACATATGTATATAATAGTTTTAATAATATTTTCATTAATATATAATCACAAGTTTATAGAATCTTAAGTAATAACACGAAAGGTTTACGGTTGTCTCTTTCGAGTTTTTAAGTTTAATATATATTAATGTTTTGAGTTTTAAACACTTTTATCCACTGTTTTGTTCAACATATTCAATGTTAGACATGTGTTTGAGTCTTATTTTCCTCGTCTTTTATTATAAGAAAAACGTGTTTGTGTACTACTTCTGCTCTAATGTTGACACGTTTATACACACACACACACACACACACACACATATATACATATATATACGTACGGTGTGTTTTAGTTTCACATTTAGTTTAGTGTGTTTAATTAACTAAAGATTAGTTAAGTTATATAATTAGATACTTCTTATTTGGTAGCATGGGATGGTAAGTTGTAACAGCAACGTGGAATTTCTTGCCTTCACCAACCACACACAACACACACATTTACATTTATTTAAGTTATATTAAAAATTAAACATATATTAAAATAAACATTAAATATATAAAAATAAAACAGTATATACTTTATTATATATTTAATTGGTCGCCAACAACCTGTTGCAGCCTTGTAGAGTTAATCAATCACTTTTGTATGGGTTTGCATTCAACAAGCTTGCCAGTAGTACTCGTGCCCATCGTGGGATAGCATGTATTTTCATGCTTTTTTATTAATTAATTATTTTTAAAATTTTATTTTTTAATATAAATTTTACTAATTATCAAGTTAAAAAGTCAATGTAGCATGTTGGTGTAACCAATTACAATTACGTTAAATTAAACATTTCAGATTAATTAAATAAATATTAATATACGTTTATACGAGTTTACCATGAACTGGAAACAGCTAATTATACGCGTCGTATACGGTTGGTGCATAACAGCAAATCAAGTAACTTTCACACATGTACATTTATTAATTTAATAAAATAATAATTAGCTTTTAACACTTTAAAATTAATTGCGACTCAAGCAACATTCGGACCATATATATATATGTATATATATATTGGCCGACATACAATTATGTTCGCTCAATCCTTACAATGATATATACTTCTACCACACACACATATATGTATGTACGTATTACGTACAATTATGTTATGACAACATACACGTATATGTACGAGTATAGATAAAATACACTCCGTGGTATAGTGCTGGACGTAAAACAACTTACATACAGACACACACACACACACACACACATATATATTCATATATATATATATATATATATATATATATATATATATATATATATAATACACATGTGACTTTGGTCCAGATGGCAGTACAAGAACAACAAAAGAATTTCAAAGCGGAACTAGAAAGCATAAAAGACATAATTGCAAGTGTGTTTAAAAAATCTTCGATCACGACAAACTACACATGAGAGAGAGAGAGAGAGAGAGGGGTTGGGATGAAACACACACACACCACACACACACACACATGTACAGTATATGTATGTGTGTATGTCAAGTCAAAGTGTTGGCTTGAATCAGTACAGTCCCGCAAATGCCGGCATTTGCTATACACCTTACACACACACACGCACACACGCACGCACACACGTATGTGAAATGACAGTAAATTAAGAAGACTATAAACAGAATAAATGAGTGAATAAGTGCAAAAAAGCTTGCAAAAGAGGTCCGATACAAAACTGTCTAAACCCAACCTTAAACCCTGTTAAACCCGGTACTCAATACTCTTCCTCTTTCATCATCAGTAACACTGGTAGTGGAAGATACCGTCAGCTTAGCGGATATTCACCCTCCTTCATCTTCCTCATCTCCAACACCTTTTATGAGAGTTCGAGTGTTTCTGCGGTACGAAACTCGGTGAGCCGCCGGACGGTACTCCGGGAAGAGCCTGCCGGACTTAAACCGGACACCGCATGCATTACATAGAGTCTTAGGTCCCAACGGTCCCGTTCTCCATTGGGAGTTTTCTGGCTCCCACAATGTAAACATTTCTGTATATACCCCTCTTTCTCTATACTCTTTTGCCTGTTACCACCTTTCACACTGCACGCTTCTTGGTCGGCCGAGGAATATACTCGGATACTCTTCACTCTCAGCCGAGAAAGAAGACGAACAACACTGTTGAACCTCCGGCAGCGACCCCTCACTCGTGGTCGAGCTCACCTCCGTACATTTTGTCCGAGAGCGCTTCGTCCGAGTCCGAGCTCGGCCCGGTACGGAAGAACCGAGTCCAGGTACCTGTCTTTCTCCGAGTTGTTGGAGCTCGACTCCAGTCCGGATGCCGGGTCGTCCAGGCCTCTTCTTGTATACACTCCACCTTAAGCTCCTTAAGCTCCTTAAACTCCTTAAACTCTCCCCGTGACGAGTTCTTAAACGGGTACACTGTTGAACACCGATGCCGCTGCAAATCTCGCTGCTGCCTCTGCTGCTGTCTCATCGATAGCTGAATTATCATCTACAAAGTTGGATAGCCACTCCAGCTCCGGTATATCATCACACTGTATATACAAAAATGTATATGTAAAGATAAACAAACACAAAACGAGACAAAGAAACTTACGTGCATGCCGATGAGTTCGAGGTCGTCTTTACTACCAACTTCCTCGCTAAACTTGGAGGCTCCGCTAATTTAGCGGGAAGCTCTTCATTTTTAGGCTCTTCTTTCACAGCAGCAGCCGCCGGAGGAGAGATTTCTTCATTGGTGAAGTCCAGCAGGTCATCGACGCGGAAAACCTCACCCAGGAACTTGTAATTGTAGTCCAACTCATGTACCTTTGTGCTCGTGCTGGTAATTGAGTACCTCCATAGACGCCCTTAACACACCAAAAGGTCTCAAAATAGAACCTTATCTACAACACAGCTTATTCTTGGATTATCTCTATAACTACGCAAGAACACCAAAAACCCACCAGCAGGAGGTACCCAATGGAGAGAACTATGGAATTCCGTGTTTATTCTCTCAAATGCGGCCCAATAATAGAAACCCACAAGAGAGACGGATATGTGGATATAAGAGAAACCCACAGAGAGAACCACAAGGGGGATTAGAGGAACCCACTACTACACGCTATTCCAATTTGTAGTCTCTTTCTAGAAATTTTCTATCTTTTTTTCTTGTTTCCCTTAAAGCTTACGCCTCTCTGTTCCCTTGCTTGTATATGGCATTCTATACACGTAAAACACACAGTCCCACGCTTAAAACCACACACCATAACACACACGTATACACACCCCACAAAGAAACTGTTACGGAATTCTTAATAAAATAAAAACTTAAATTAAAGGCATTTCCCACTCAGTAGTTAAGAATTTAACCCCTCACTCGTAACAGCCCCCCCCCGAACTCGCTGTTATAACAGCTTCTTTCAGTGAGGTTTAATTAAAGTTAATCTCCGAATTAACATGAGCCTCCGGAAGACGCCACCTGGAGGATCCGACGGCTGATATTCATTCACGGTGGCCGTGTCGGCCGGTCGGACACAGAAAACGTGCTGGCAACGTGACCGGCTCCACTTATACTGCGGCCCACGTTCTGTTAACCGGCGCCGACACGGACTAGCGGAAGATTCCACGCGGTGACGGAATATTCTTGTGTCTTTTAATGCGTTAGGTACGACATACACATCCAAGACAACTGTTTGCATACACATATACGTACATGTGGGTGTAGACACACATAATATAATTATATGTGTTGGAGGGCTTCATGTTTCCAAGAGGGTATGTGTTGGTACCCCAAGGATGGTGAACTTGTAGCAAATATTAATTATATGTTAATTTAATGTTTAACGCTCTCAATTAATACATATGTATGTGTATGTGTATGTGTATATGGTGATAAACGACACCAAGGTTGGCAACAACATATAAGTATAAATAAAATATTATACTTCAGTGAGATCGTTTCTCTTTTTTTTTTTCAAGTGTATTGTTTATCACATGCTATGCATGATAACATACACGCATACACACATACACATAGATGTGTACATGTTGTCTGTTAATGTCAATATAGGAATTTATCGTGGGGAAGCCGTTGTATATACATATTCAACTATGTAGTGTATATTATAATAACTTGTTAACGTCTATATAGAAGTTTTCCGTCCAAGGTCTCTGGAGCCGTTGCAATGTGTATACGCACACTGTATGTATGCAGATGTGTATACGCCGTATGCGTTTGTACGTGCGTGCGTGCATTTGGATTTGAAATTTAATAAAGTTTGGCGAACAACTTTGGCCAACTTTAGTATAAATCTATATATATCCAAATTTATGGCGGGAAATTTGAAATAAAGATAGAATAAAGAAAGAGTATATATCGTATGTATGACGTGGGAAATACGTATGGGCAACGATATACTGATATGTATGTACGTATATATGTATGCACGTGTTGAGTGTATTTATGTATAAAAATAAGACTTACGTGGGTATATATGTATGGGCAACAATGATATGTATGTACGTAGAGATATTTATGTATATTACCCTAAACCCTACAACGAAGGTTGGCAAACAACATTGCATTATCACTTAGGAATAAATATGTACGTATATAATATATATATATATGTGTATTATTATTACATATATACTGGCAACCACTTTAAATAAATGCGTGTGTTTTCAGATGGGAGACTTTAATCAAAGATGTTGTGCAAGCATGAGTATGGTTCACGTCCTGTATAATCAAACAACGTGTATATGTATATATATATATATACACACCAAACACACACACACGTATGACCATTATAACATATATAATGTGTTCCAGGTGAGGGTCCAATATATAAAGAAAGAGGAGATGCGAGCATGAGTACATGGTTCACGTCCTATACAAGCAATATAATGTATGTATATAGAGGCTTTCACGTGTGGTTTGCGTTAAAGATGGGAAAATGCTCAAATTGACCCCCGCATTTGAAGAACGACCAAGATATTACATAAAAATATATATATATTAAGATTTACGTAACATGGTTTAGAATTAATTAATAATTACGTAACATAAATTAACTTAATTACATGATTCCTGATGCACATGGTGTTCTCATCAAGGTTACCACTTGTGAAAAAGTTGACTTTTTGAACACATGCACCATGGCGTTACAACTAAGTGTGGAATCTATTACATAAAAAAGTATATTAAAATTATATCCATAAATAATTTTAAAACAATAAAATAATTGCTAATAAACATAAATATAAATAATTTTAAAATAAAAATTAATTGCTAATTAAAAAAAAAAAAGATTTAAAATTATCCATAGATAATTTAAAATTAATAGCTCACTAAACATAAATTAAGAAAACGCGCAGGCAGGGATCGAACCTGCGACTTTCTGCTTAGGAAACAGACGCTCTATCCGCTGACACAGGCGCTAACGAGTATATTTAAACAAAAGGGTATTGAAAATTCAACTGTTCTTTTCATAAAAAAGTTAACGCGCAGGTTAGACACTATCCACTGAGCTACAAGCACCTTTAATGTGTTATATGAAATAACGAATACACCGTATAATACATGCATTATTGTGTGGTTGCGCCTGTGGTGTGTGTGTAGATTTTATCGTATATACAAACAATCAGATATATTTAAACACATACATCTTGTCAGATATAGAACCTAGCAATATACATGCAAACACACGCAAGCAGACATGCAATGTGTATTACACGAGCATATTCATATTGGTGTGTGACGTGCACGCGCGATGTGTTATTGTGGACGTGGTTGGCAGTAACTTTGGCAAAAGAGCTGCCTCAACCACGTTCCTTCTCTGTCAAGTCAATTCGGAGTCATTTCAAAACTCTCTATGCGTAAACACACACACACACACACGCGTGTTGTGCGTGCGCGGTATAGACATACACACCATATATATATATATATAATCTTTGTAAATACCAAGCACACATAGGTATATATTTGTAGCGTATATTAAAGATTATTTACATACACATGCCTATATACAGTGAATTAATGCTTAATTACAGATTAAATAAGTCTTAAAACATTGATTTAAGTAATTTTTAATAGAATAAATTCGAATATTATTAAATTGCATAATAATGTGATACTTTAGAAATTTAAATCAATAAATTAATTAAAGTTTAGATTGTATAATATCACTAGTCAATTGTTTCAAATAGTCGTTTTTAGTCAGTTTCCCATATATAGTATATGTTCACGTATCATATAGTGGTTTCCAGAATATGTTATTAAGTCGTGGTACACATAATTTGACTTGTATATATATATATATATATTAATATATTTGAAGTACACAAGTAAGTTAATAGCAAAGAAAAATTCAATTTCAATTTAACATGCTATTTTAAACATTGTGTGTGTGTGTGTGGTGTGTGCGCGCGTGTGCGTGTGCGTGTGCGTTCATAATATGACTTTAAATGATAGAACATATTTTAATTTCCTTTTGTATCAAATAGCTTTCACACGTTAATATGTTTAAATATAAATCTTATGGCTTTAACAATATTACTATAATATTTTTTTACTATTTTCCAAGTGAAAGCTCCCTTAATATATATATATATATATATATATATATAATAAATGTCAGAAATGAAAGTCTAATTTAAATGACGGATTAATTTTATAATAATTTGATTAAGTTAATTTTATATGTTTATGTTTAAATATATTTTAAACCTCCGTGAACATGTGTATGAATGGATATGTCCCTATTATTCAATTAAATTTTATTGAACTTAAATAGGAGTCTATAATCAATTTAGAATTAACATCTGGAAACACCAACAGTATAAAACCATATAGCCGATGACGTTCCTGAGGATACACAATATATATAATCACAGCTTACACACACACACACACACATATAGAACTTTAACCATTACCAAGTGTGTTATATAATATTATATTACCTATACTTATTACATATGCATAACTATTACATATATATTATATACAGCCATTATTCTTTCTAATATATAGTTATAAGTTAAAATTTATATTATTGTATGGCTGGATTATTTAACATATCCACTGCATATTTTACCATTGTTATATGGTTTATATATATATATAATATATATACATTGATTCATCTTCAGGTATTTATATAGTAAGTAAATTGAAAGCGTTATTAATACAAAATGTATTAGCATAATTATGAAATTACGGCGGGTCAGAACATTTCACGTGCATTCAAATGGTATCCTTTTTAACTATTTAATTTGTTTAGTTATTATTTATTTAAATTCATATGCAGCTGATGCTTTCAGACATCGTTTAATCAAAGAAAGTCTTGGAAACATTATTGTTATAATGTATGTATGCCAATATCAAGCCGATATAATTTTCTTTTATAACGGTCACTGTTATTTTGGAACATTGTAAACTTAAGAAAATCATAATACTTAATGAATATTAATAATGTTTTAAATAGATATTAAACATATTACAGTAATTCACATTGCCCGTATCTACTCATATATAAGAAAACACAAATTAAAAAATACATATTTTTTTATTTTAATAATACTAAATAAATAATTAATAAGGTATTTAGTTTCAACTTAATGAATATGTGCTTAGAACAGCTCATATCACATATTAATACTGATACCAAAAAAACATGTTTAAATATTTGAAAAGTCATATATCTTATATGCTTATATATACTATAGAATATGTATGCAAATATATTCTCAATTATCATCGTGTGCAGTGCCGGAGTGGTTAACAAAGTTTAGTTAAGTAAGTTACCAAATAATTAATATATATAGGCTTAAATTAAACATATCTTATTTATGAATATCTATATATATAATTGTATAGTATAGTACAGTATTATATGTACATGTATGTATACGTAGCTTCACACACACCAATATATATATAATATATATATATATATATATAATTAATCCAAATAATAAACTTATCAGTATACTACGACTATTAACAATCAATTATTTCTGAAAAACTATATTTGTCGAAACATACATACACGTCTATGTATATATATGTATATATGGCCGTCTACAGACACAAGATATGTGAATAAACAATATTAAGTATACAATGGGAGAGATAGTTATATTTAAAATTCAAGCTTTATAGCTTTATATTTTTTCTGTTTTATTTTATTAAAAATAACAGAGTAAATTATTATTTTCCATAACTCAGGTCAATACTTACAGAAACTATTTTGAACAATTTATTAAAAATAATATTATAAAGCACGCATATACATATTAAAATGTATCAATCTCTAAGGTCCTGAGTTTGCAGTCAATTATACTAATACTAACCTGTAGTTAGGTAGGCCGTGTGTATGCGTGCGTGTGTGTAAGAGTGAGAGTTTTCTTGACATGTGAATACTGTTATAGTACAGACTGTATAAATATATATTGATATACGTTATATATATATAACACATACGGCTATTTCATGTAATATATGGACCAGAGATGTATCTGTAATTTTACAGGTATTTAGATCAATGTAGATGTGTGGACTTGATATCTAAACTACGTGTGTGTGCACGCATGTGTGCGTGTGCATGCTTGCCTCTATGTGTGTTTTTTATTCCAGTTTATTACGATACCCTTAGATATGCCTCTAAGATTCATAAAGAATATGCTTAATATTTTTATAAATAATATGCATTTTTCACATATATTATGTATGTAATAGAGAGAGATGTATATAATATTATATACACATAGTTATATATTTGTAGCATATATTAAAGATTATTTACATACACCCATATCCATCCATCTGTGGTGAGTTAATGCTTAATTACAGATTAAATCAATCTTAAAACAAAGAATTTAAGTATTTTTTAAAATAAAGAAACATTATTTTATGTAATAATGTTTATACTATAGTAGTCATGATAATATTCATAAAAGAAAAAAAAAAACTGATATCTCTCTAGTTGATATATAATCACTGATAAATATAAAAGTCCCAACATTAAATTATAAGTTTGAATATCATTAAATTGCAACGATGTGTTAACTACTCAATAATGTGTTACTTTTGATATTTAAATCGTATAAATCAAACTAAGGTTTATCAATGTTTCATATAGTCGTTTTTAGTCAGTTTCCCATATATAGTTTGTGTTCACGTATCATACTTGAATTGTATATAGATCAGATAGTTTACTTTTATAAATATGTGTATCTATATATCATATTTCTCAATATTTCTTGAATAAATTTATACACATATAACATATATAAAGTACACATGTAGATTCATATTAATAACAAAGCATAATGCAACTCCAATTTAACATGCACACACATATTATATACTTTAAAGGCTTTAAATGGTAGAACATAGTTTAATTTTCTCTTTTGTATTCTAGTATTGTTAAATATCTAATGCTTAATATACATCAATAATCTGACCCCTCACAGTCATCATAGGATACTATTAAAATATTTTAATTATTCTAGAGATTATTGTTTTGTAATAAGGTAAGTTTGACGGTGATGGATTTCTTTTATTTTAAATAAGATTTAAGACTAAAATATTTACGTTATTTGATTAAAACATATCCTTAAATATTCCATCATTATGGAATCTTTGATAGAATATACTTGACCTTTAGTTAAGAATAATATTTAGACGTATGAGAACTTAAAATGCTCACTGACTACACACACACACACAAGAAAAAACTACATCTTAATTTAAATCTTAGTGGTGAAAATTGTGTTAAGTTGAGACGTATTAAGTTTAATTTTTACATTTTACATGTTTAAACCTCATTTTAGATAAGTAAACATTTCAATAACAAGAGTTTACCTATTTATATTTGACAATATATATATATATATATATCGAACTAGCAGCAATGTATATGCGTGTACATGCATATGTAAACAATAACAGAAAACACAAACCATGTAACACCCGTATAACCGTGACATTTAATATTGTTAGTTTGTTATAGCTCCGTAGATGTGCGTGATGTTTGCCCTTATATATATATATATATATATATATATATATGTATGTATTCACATACATAACATATACATCGAATATACAAGCGCATATAACTCTGACATCATTATATATATCTTGTGTACCCATCACCAATATATGATTATTATTGTCAATTTGCTAGACTATGCATATCACACACACACACACACACACAATATATATATATATATATATTATACATACGCAGGTTCATAAGTTTTCATATATCTGAAAGAAAAATAAATAAAATAAGTGAAACTACACTTGGGAAAAACTTTATCAAAAATATAATCTAAATTCTAATTGAATATTAATTATAAATCGTTAATTATTAAAATGCTGAATATTGAGACTCTTCCTTAAAAGTTTCGCAGATGTTGCAGAAGTGATAAGACAGTGCTTTTTAAACGTTATTTTAAAATGCTGTAAGATCACATTTTATATTAATAGTAATTTGACATTGCGTTATATATATGTAATAAGACTTATGAGGATATATTTCGAAAACATATAGATGAAGTGTACATCCCTGAAAGCAATTTCAAGTCCTAAAACATATGCAACAGTTATATATACACAAATACACACAAGTCACACACACACACACATAACTAAAATAGGGAAGCATAAACCTCATATATATATATATATATATATATATATATATATATATATATATATATATATATATATATATAATATATATATATATATATATATATATATATATATATATATATATATATCATCTTCAGGTACTTATATAGTAAAAAAGCGTTTTTGAAACAAAATGTATTAGCATAATTATGAAAATATATTATAATCTTATAAATATATTTTAAGGGTATCTTTTAAAGTTTCCATTTTATTATTTATTGAAATTCGTATAGGGGTGTTGTCCGAAGGCGATATTATCATCATCGTTTAATAAAATTTCTGGAAACATGATTAATGCATTTTATTTTTTATAATATCGTACCACTGTAATTTAAAGAAGATCATTGTTACGTTTTTTAATGTTATTTTAAATGCCGTAAGAACACCAATATCAGTATAGTAACCTAGGTTCTTAGTGTGATATATATATATATGTAGAGAGAGAGAGAGAGAGAGAGAGTTAATAGTGTGAGCGTAGAATAGTTTACGTACGACTCTTCCTAATGTGCATGTATATATAGTATCATAATCTTGGACATAAAAGAGACGTAAAAACATTCTCTATATACATCCACATACATCTTCACTTACTAAAATATAGAATCTATGCACTTATAACATAATATACATGCAAAACTTTGTAATAATTCTAACATAACAATGTATCTTATAAAGAATACATATTATAATGGCTGTATATAACCTTATATAATCACTAACAATATCTTAAATCTTATTCAACATTAATCTTAAATTTTAAACATGTATCGTTAACACCTTCGTCCTAAATCTTAAATCACATGACACTGTCCGTCGTCCTAAATGTTAAATCACATAACACTATCTAGTCATACATATATCTGTATAATCATGCACGATATATCAAATGATAAGTTAAAAATAATAATTAAATTATAACTAAATTCATTAAATTAAAAATATCACCAGATTAAAGATAATAATAAAGTTAAGAATAATTAAACTCATACATGATTAAACTTTAAAGGTAAATTCGTCAGGTTAAGAATAATAATTTAATTAAAAATCATTAAATAATTAAGTTTAACTTAAGAATAAATTAATCAGATTAAATATAACAATTAAGTTAAGAATATAGCTTAAGAAAAATTTATTAAATTAAGAATAATAATTAAGTTAATGGTATAACTTAAGAATAAATTTATTAAGTTAATGATAATAACTAAATTAAAAAATAAATAACCAGATAACTGGTGCCATTTATTTTAATTAAGAATGTAACATTACAAAGGCGATCGTAACCCAATATCATTGTTTTTAATTATTTCTCAATTGACTTTAAAACATATATGTATTCATAAATATTATTTTAATAAGTTGTTTAAAATAAGTTTGTTCTCATTCAATTCCGTTTTTATGTAAAAATAATTATTTCCTAATAATGTATATAGAAAATAAAAAGTATATTAAATAAAGTAAATATTTAATACACAATGTATTTTAATTTTAAAACTTAAATTTACAAATACAGATCTCAAACATAAACATAAACTCATTATATTGTATTAATACACCATTCCTAATTTTGTAATGTTTACATAACTTATGTACTGTAACTATCCTGATTCAATTTTCTTAAATAATAATAGTGTATATTAATATTTTTTCTTTTATATATTTATATAAAGAAAATTATTCTATATTATATATATGAAACATTTCAATGTCATATTTTACATTTTTTTTGTACTGCTATTGCCATTTTATAAGAATTTTTTCTAATGTTTTTAATTTTTTAACTGACTTTTCTATTAAATACCTTACTCTTCTTTTAATACAAAATCATTTCTATTAAATGTGGTTCTTATAATTTAAAATTTAATATTACTAATTGTATAACTATTTTATTTGTATGCTTTATGATAACATAAGGTTTGTTTTGTGCTTTAGGATACATTTATATTTTTAAATATATTTACTTTACTAAAGTTTTTTATTTATACAGAGGTTTTATCTTAGATATTGTAAATTAATTTGTTGCAACTTATTCGATAGATTTGTTAATCTAAAGGTGATATTTATAAAAAAATATTGTAATTACAAAATAGACGTGTGTTTTTACAACATTTTACATCACATATAACATTTATTTTCAATGGTAAAATATAATAAGTGAATTGTTGTACAATAAAAATTATATTATAAAATACAAATTTTTTTTTATGAAAAGATGTTGATAGCTTTGTCAATCCATGGTTATGTAAAATTTTATATATATATGATTAGGAAGTGTATGAATATAAGCTACTTTTTATTATTATTATTTAACAGTAATTTTAATTGAACGTCTTTCTTTAATTCTTTATAATAATAATTTGTTAGCGTTCACGACCTTATTTAAGAATATGGTTGTATCTCCGGTGATAATCTTAACCATTACGAGTAATACTAAGATAATATAGTAGCATGATTTTTATTATTACTATGTAAAATGCTAGTTTATAAAGTTTTATTATTATATTTAGTATAATTATAAAAATATGGTCAGAACCTTTCACTTTCATTTTAAAGATATCTCTTGAAGTCTTCATTTTAATTATTTATTCAAACTCATTGTTTTGGGACAAAAGACAGTAACACCGTTTATTTATGTATTCATACTCATTATTTTCAGACAAAAGACAATAGCACCGTTTAATATTCTATTATTTATTTTTTAATAATGTGTGTATGTACGTTCCTTTGTACCAACAAGCATTGGATGCCAGATATAATTTTCTTTTATAATGGTTACTGTTATATAGTAGCATAGTAAACTTAAGAACATTATTGTTACGTTTTTCATATGTTATTTCAAAATTCTGCAAGAACACCATTATCAATCCTAAGGTCCTTATGAGTTTGCATTCAACTATACTAAATATGTGTGTGTGTGTTTGAGCATGCATGTGTGTGTGAGAAAGAGAATATTGTGATAGTACACAAGTAAATACCCCTAGAGAGCGTAGAACATTCTCTCTATAAGAAAGACACGTATAAATTAGATACATATAGATATTTGAAAGGTCCTACAAATTGCATATATCATATAGGCTTATATATACTCACGTTTACGAAAACCCACACACACATATACGACACATGATGATAATTGAGAATATATATTTGCATATATGTACACATATGCTTTATACAGGTGGTAAATAGTATACAATGGGAAAGATTCTTATATTTAAAATTCAAGTTTTATAATGAAAATGCATTGAGTGAAATATGTACTTTATTTTATTTTATTCTGCTTTATTTAATAAGAAAATAACAAATTAAATTCTTATTTTAGGAAAATGGTTAGGAAACTGCTGTTGTATTCCTAAGTTGTGTTACATTCATAATTATATAAATACACATATAGTGCATCTCAACATCACGTACGCGTATTATCGAACAGCATATATGGTTAATTTGATTATTTCTTAATTTTAAATAAATCAGAACAATAGATTAGTATAAAGAGTAATTTAACAGACATTCAAAACGTGCTCTAGAGAGAATAAGATGGGGGTTAGTAATAATGTTTGAGTTCAGGAAAATCATTTTGATAAAAGAAATTGCTAATATATATATTTTCATATGATATAATTAACTTAAAAATAAAATATAAGCTTAGCAAGATTGAACACACATTTAATTCACAGTCACAAGTTTTTATTTTAAAAACCTTGCTCGTATACTATCAGGAAGATTAGGAGTTTTCATAAATCTGAAACAAATAATAACATAAGTGTATAAACAACAAAAACTACAGTTGAAGCAACTTAATGAAAAAAATGTAATTAAATTCTTATTAAAGAATATTAATTATAAAATCGTTAATTTTATTACTGAATATGGAGACTCTTCCTTAGCAAGCTGAACAGATGTTAAAGTGGACCAAAGGAGATATTAGCGCCGTGTAATGAACGGTTTTGGAAATGTATTGTATATAAGTAACCTTAAGACGGCGTTTTTAAAGGCTCGTTCTAAAATGCCGTAATAACATGTGTCCATTTTATATTAACAGTTGGACATTACGTTATATATAACATTTTAATTAATATGAAGAGTTATTTCATAAACACACGCACGCGCATGTGCACACACACACACACACTCCATTAATGGCTTAGAGTGGATTATTGTTATGTTGAAGAAAGGGTTTATGTTCATCTTCAGGTAAGTAAATTAAAAACACGTTATTAAAAAAAAGTGTATTAGCATAATTATGAAAGTATGTCAGAACATTTCATGCTCATTTTAAGGGTGTTAATTAGTTATTTTTCATTCTTTTTCAGTTTATTGATCTATTTATTATTATTATATAAAAAGAGCTAACAAAGGTATTAGCATCGTTTAATACAAGGTTTTAAACATGTCCTATCAAATACAGACATCATATGCATACACATATGTGTGTGTGTTTATAATTGTAATTTGAATATTGTAATGGTGTAGTTCGTATATGTTTGTATATGTAACTTATACACTTTTAATAACATAAAATAAAAAACCTCCGTAAAACACCTGGATATCGTAGAACAGTCTAGGTGACACACACAGATATATACTAGATACCAAATGAATATGCTTAATATTATATAACTAATATGCATTTCAATAAAACAAATAGAAAAACCTCGCCGTTGCCGGGGATCGAACCCGGGTCGTTTGCGTGACAGGCAGAAATACTTACCACTATACTAGAACGACTAATAACAATTGTGTTTTTACTGATATCGTAGAGGTTTTAAGAGCACATTGTAAAATAAAACCTACAATGTAATATTTAAACATATTTGTAAACCGCTACGATATGGTCACACACGCACAATACATTAATATTTTATATGATAATACATTTACAGCATATATCTAGTGTAAAGCAGTGATGTCCCGTGGTTAATTCTGTGTTTTAGCTTCCTATAATAGCTCGTTATTATTATTTCTATTTAATGAACAAAATACGTATAATATAATAATATATTAAAAGTTTAAGTTTCACAGTCTTAATATAAAAATAAATCACAGTGAATAAGTTGTCACTCCCTTGGGTCAGGAATATTCTCAAGAACATGAACGTGCGTGGACTTCGACTCTCTCTCTCTCTCTCTCTCTCTCTCTCTATATATATATATATATATATAGAGAGAGAGAGAGAGAGAGAGAGAGAGAGAGAGAGAAGATGTCAAACTAATATATATAGCCTTATGCACATATGTGTGATGTAAAGATTTAATATGTTTAATAATTCATATAAATGCAAAACCATACATTCTTCCGAAAAAGTATTGGAATAATGGGGGGGGGGGCGTATTTTGCAAACTAGCCATACATAATATGACTTATATACACACACACCAAAGGTGTTTAGATAGATGTTCACAATTTTCTATTTATAAGTTATTTCATGGATAATATAGTTAATATATTAGAAAATATTTAATAATAACCATTTTCTTTTATACATACAGTTATTCAATAATCCAATATTAATATTGAGATTAATTAAATAAAGTTTAATATTCTAAGTCTCAAAAATAACAGGTTTGAAAGTTTTGGTTAAAAAGTAGTTTTTTTTAATAAAAGTAATCATATATAACAAAATCTAATTTCAGATTTGCTATATTTTGATTAAAATAAATGTCCGAGAATGTACTTATATAACACCAGTAACGTTTATAACGCTATATTTTGAACGCAGTGGTTTAAATTAATATTTAAAAACATATATTAATAAGATTAACTAAGAAAATGGCATTTAATTATGAGTATCCATGTTTGGAACCGAAGTTTACATATATATATATTATCCATCTACACAAAGATTTATGTACATAGAACACACATTGTATCTCTTATACGAGATACACACACACACTCGCACATGCAGTTTCTAATTACGTATAAATAATATGTATATGAATATATGTAAATCTATTGTAAAGTCGTATCTTCTGGGGACGTTAATATACCGTATATGATATTTATTCATTATATTTAATATATAATTATAGTATATCAAAAAATGCATCTATTTGCTGCACAGATACGTGTACACCGTATAATTATTCATGTTGTGCGCGTGTACGTGACGTGTTACTATGTTTTACATATACTTAAAAACCACGAAATAAGATTGGTATACTAATTATAAAAAGAGTATTCTTAATCTTATATGAAAAAGGTTTATGTAATATAACTTGATAATTACTGCCTTACTTCTGCATATATAGATGTGTATATTATATTCATTCTTGTACACACACACGCACCCGCAATATAATGTTTATTGGCAGTAGGTGTATGCAACCCGTATGCTGCATATGCTTTTGCTTTTGTTGTTATTAGCTCTCAAACACGTTACGTTTTAATAATTAATATTAATTTTAAATACATTTTTTCCATTAAGTTTTCTTCACGTGTGTTTTTATTATATACATTTTCGTTATTTTTCTTTTCACATTTGTGAAAACTTATAAAATGCAGTTAAAACCCAGGTTAAAATGCAGCTAACTAAAAATAAAGATTAGGAATTAAATACTACTCAATCTTGTTAAGATAATATTCACTATTGTACCATATGAAAATAAGTTTGAACATTATTTTGAAACTATTGCAGTTAAACTCGCCCACGCTCCTGTTTGAGTATCTTTTAAACTTAATATTTATACTAATTAATAATTTTATATACTAGTACGGTTTTTATAGCTTGAAAGCTATATTGAAGTATCCATTGCATTAGGAGGGGATGCCTGTCTTCGTTTACCATTGTTATGTAATTAATTACATTATCAGCTTATGTTCATCTTCATGTGGTTGATTAGCTATATTATTATATATGTATGCTTTTTTTTTCTAATTTTTTAAAAATTTATTTTTCTATTATACATATTTTCATATAAGGTCTTGGGAAAATGCATTTTATAATATAATTTTTCTTGTATAATATTTAGCTGTTATATCATAACTTAAGAAAGTCAAATGTTTTCGTCCTCTTCGAAGGTTCTTCTAAAATGCTGTAAACCACGTGTCCACTTTTTTTCCATTTTATATTTTAATTGTACTATATATATATATATATATATATATTATATATATATATTATAATATATTATATATATATTATATATATATATATATATTTACATTTAACTTTTAAAATAAGATTTCAATAAGCAAGTCCTAAAAACACGTTTTAGTTACACAAATACGCATAAGTGACACAGACAAGCCTTGTATACAGAAAATAGGCAAAGAGAAATCTCATATATAAATGTATCAAATCAGACACTGCTTGGTTACTCCTCAACGTCTTTGAGATGCCAGAGAATATTTTAATTTTCGAATGTTGGATTGAATCATTTGATTAATCAAATTTATAATATCTATTTAATGCATGATATTTCACTTTTGTTATTATTTAAACTTGCATTCATGAAATAATATAAATATTATAAACTATTAATAATAACTATTCTCTTTGTACACACAGTTGCTTATATTAAATAAAAATTAAGATTTTTACTTTTCAAATTTACCATTAATTTTGCATTAAAATCATACATACTAACTTCCGGTTGACAGCTGTCGTTAAAAAGTAGTTTTTAAGTTTATTTTATTGAAAAAAAAAATCATATAACAAAAATTGATTTCGGATTTGTTATATTTAGATTAAAATGTTGCTATATTTTCAGTTAAATATAATAAAATTTATCTCACGTTCCAACGACATTGCATACCACATGCAATGTGTATATGTATCACATGCACAATGCTCAACTCAAATCGAATTAGTTATATATAACTTCATTATTCTATTAAAATGTATATTCACACCGGCAGTCAGTCTATGTAAATTGTATAAAGTTTGTTCGATATACATATGGATGTATATACATGAGTAAACCTATATGTGTGTGTATATATATATATATTCAAACATATCTACATGTACTCGTAATGTCTATAAAGAATATGTATAACACGCAGACACACGCTACATTTAAGCTGGATATCTGTACTAACATATCTACTACAATAGCACATATACACGCTTGAGCACCTTAGCACATAGGCACACACAAGAAAATATATTGTATGTGTATTAGTAAAAATACAATTGTTATTAGTCGTTGTAGTATAGTGGTAAGTATTTTTGCCTGTCACGCAGATGACCCGGGTTCGATCCCGGCAACGGCGATATTCTTTTTTTCTTATATAATAAGGAGCATATTCATTTGGTAGTTTATAATAAGTAAATTAAAAACACGTTATTAGAAAAAGTGAAACACCTAGATATCGTAGAACAGTCTAGGTGACACACACAGATATATACTAGATACCAAATGTATAAACTAAATAAAAATGGTAAAATAAGCCGTGGATATAATCTATTAAAGAATCCTGAACGGGTACACTCTTCACCCTATAAAAACAGCAGTAGTATAGAAACAGTAGCCATTAGTGGAGTGTGTGTGTGTTTTTCGAAATAACTCTTCATATTAAAATTTAAAATGTTATATATAACGTAATGTCAAACTATTAGTATAAAATGGACACATGTTAAGTCTATGATATAACAATATTACACAATTAAAATATATCATAATATACACTTTTCAATTTTTTTAATTAAGGAGCTATATCTTCGTTGGTCCACTCACTCTATATGTTTTTCCAACATATGTTCAACTTATTGAGGAAGAGTTTCAATATTCAAGGGAAGAATTAACTATTTTATAATTGATATTATTTAATCAGAATTTAAATACACTCTTCTATTAAATTTGCTTCAGAGTGTAGTTTCTGTTTATACACTTTATATGTTATTATTTGTTTTTCGGATCTATAGAAACTTATAAGCTAACTGACCTATATAAATAGTTGTGATTGTGAATTAAAAGTGTTTTATTTTAGAATTCAGACTTTACTTGGCCTATATTTTATTTATCATATGAATACAGATCTATTAGTAAATTCTTTTATTATGTAAATGATTTTTCTGAACTCAAACATTATTACTAGCCTCTCTCTCACACACACATATAACAAAGTTTTGGAGTCTTTTAAAAATGACTCTTTACATCACTGTTGTTCTGATTTATTTAAAATTAAGAAATAATCAAATTCAATCTTAACCATATATGCGGATGGATAACATGCATACGTGATGTTGAGATGATGTACTATATAATTATGAATTTAACACACCTCAGTGGATACAACATCTGTTTTCTTAGAAAGAAATATTTATATTTATGTGTGTGTGTGTGTGAGCGCGCGCGTGTGATTTTATAATAATATTTTTAATAAGTTGTTCAAAATAACTTCTGCCGAGGATTTGACCCTGAGTTTATGGAAATGATAATTTCATTTGTTACTTTTTTTATTAGATAAAGCATAACACGACCCATTGTATACTTAATATTGTTTATTCACCGCATATAATACATGTGTACATAAAAATGTTTATGTAGATTCGTATAGTTTTCAGGCGGACGACCTGATATTATTTGGAGTAACTTAAGACTTAACAGTAAAAGATAAATCTCACTCTCTTTCTCTTTACACACACACACACACACACACGTGTGTGTGTGTGTATGCATGTATAAGTTAGAGACATGTACATATAATACTGTAACTACACAATTCTCTTCTATATATATATTCATAAATGCGATGATTTTATTAATGTCCAATGTTTAATTCAAACCTGTATGATTAATTATTAATAATAATATAATTAGTGTCTAGTTAACTAAATGTAACCACTCCGGACTATGGGTCGTTTCGCACACCAATTAGCAGTCAAACCCTTAAGCATGGCCTTAATTAATGCAATCGGAAATATGTAATAAATAATGCCGGACGGTAAGTTAAGGGACGCTAAATGACCCCTCCCCCCTCCCTTAGCGTCCCTTAACTTTATTTATTACATATTTCCGGCATATATTATATATTTCCGGCCGCATTAATGAAGGTTATGCTTAAGGGTTTGACTGTTAAGTTGGTGCGAAACGACCCTATCTGTGTGATTATATATCTCAACTAATAAATGATAACATGGTAGCCATGGGAACACTTTACACTTTCAAATATTAGGAAGAAAAAGGAAAAAAACAAAAGCATGAATTTGAATGAAATGAAGTTAATGAAAATAACACATATATACAAATTTGAGTAAATTATTATTATTATTTATTATTATTCTATTTTATATTATACTACCTTGAACATCACATTATAATACATTAGAACACATAACAATTTCCTTTTTCTTTATGTTTATGACATGGATCTTTAGTTATAGGGCTTATATATACAATGCGTTAGTTAACAATTATGATAATTAAGTTTGTTTATGTATGTAAAAGAGTGATACTCATACGCCTTACAGTTTGCTTAAACCTAAAACAAAATTGTTATAAATTTAATTTTAAATAATAATAATAAGTGTATAAAACAAAAAAATATCATGAATAGATTTTATAAATTTGATTAATCACATGATTCTATCCAATGCGAAACCATATTTTACGATTTATAACACTTCTTTATATATATATATGTGTGTGTGTGTGTGTGTGTGTGTGTTTCACCACAGCGTACACATACACACGTCTCATCCAAACGCCAAATTGTGATGTTCACATAACCTGTACTGTAAGTGCGTTGATTCCCACGTGACACCACGTTTATATATATATATATAACAAATTATTCTTTATGTGAAACATTTCAGTGTCATTTTAATGTTTGTACAAGAAAGACACGTGTAAATATTAGATACATATATATATTTGAAAGTCGTATACATTTTACCTACAAATTGTATATATTTATATACTTGTATATACTCACGTGTGTATATATAATATGTATGGAAATATCTCTATTCTTAATTAATCACCATGTGTGACTGTAACTAAAATAGTGCGGAGTGGTTACATTTAGTTAACTAGACACTAATTATATTATTTATTAATAATTAATACATACAAGGAACATTGGACATTAATAAGATCATCGCATTTATGAAATATATATATATATTATATATATATATTATATTATATAGAATTGTGTAGTTACAGTATTATATGTACATGTCTCTAACTTATACATGCATACACACACACACACACACACGTGTGTGTGTGTGTGTGTAAGAGAAAGAGAGTGAGATTTATCTTTTACTGTTAAGTCTCAAGTTACTCCAAATAATATCAAATAACCTGGTCGTCCGCCTGAAAACTATACGAATCTACATAAACATTTTTATGTACACATGTATTATATATGTGGTGAATAAACAATATTAAGTATACAATGGGTGTTATGCTTTATCTAATAAAACAGTAACAAATGTAATTATCATTTCCATAACTCAGGGTCAAATCCTCGGCAGAAGTTATTTTGAACAACTTATTAAAAATATTATTATAAAATCACACGCGCGCTCACACACACATAAATATAAATATTTCTTTCTTAAGAAAATGGTTAGGAAACATCCACTGAGGTGTGTTAAATTCATAATTATATAGTACATCTCAACATCACG
This sequence comes from Selaginella tamariscina, assembly GCA_003024785.1. Classification (NCBI taxonomy): domain Eukaryota; kingdom Viridiplantae; phylum Streptophyta; class Lycopodiopsida; order Selaginellales; family Selaginellaceae; genus Selaginella; species Selaginella tamariscina. The sequence goes on from PUQB01000135.1 coordinate 209,049, forward strand.
TATGCATATTATCCAACCGCATATATGGTTAAGATTGAATTTGATTATTTCTTAATTTTAAATAAAATCAGAACAACAGCGATGTAAAGAGTCATTTTTAAAAGACTCCAAACCGTGCTATGCTTTGTTGTATGTGTGTGTGAGAGAGAGGCTAGTAATAATGTTTGAGTTCAGAAAAATCATTTACATAATAAAAGAATTTACTAATAGATCTGTATTCATATGATATAATAGTGAATATTATCTAAATAAATATAGGCCAGTAAAGTTTGAATTCTAAAATAAAACACCTTTAATTCACAATCACAACTATTTATGTATGTCAGTTAGCTTATAAGCGAAAAACAAATAATAACATATAAAGTGTATAAACAGAAACTACACTCTGAAGCAAATTTAATAGAAAAATGTATTTAAATTCCGATTAAATAATATCAATTATAAAATAGTTAATTTTTTATTATTATGTACCCTTGAATATTCCTCAATAAGTTGAACATATGTTTGAAAAACATATAAAGTGAGTGGACCAACGAAGATATAGCTCCTTAATAAATAAAAAAATTTGAAAAAGTGTATATTATGATATATTTTAATTGTGTAATATTGTTATATCATAAACTTAAGACGGCGTTTTTAAAAGGTCAATATAAAATGCCGTGTCCATTTTAGTAATAGTTTGACATTTTTGACATTACGTTATATTAACATTTTAAATTTTAATATGAAGAGTTTTTCAAAAAACACACGCACGCGCGTGTGTACACACACACACTCCACTAATGGCTACTGTTTCTACACTACTGCTGTTTTTATAGGGTGAAGAGTGTACCCGTTCAAGAAAAGAGTGGATTCTTTAATAGATTGAATCGACGGCTTATTTTACCATTTTTATTTAGTTTATACTATGTTCATCTTCAGGTAGTTATAGTAAGTAAATTAAAAACACGTTATTAAAAAAAGTGTATTAGCAGAATTCTTTTTCATTTTATATTTATTTATTATTTTATTATATAAAAAGAGCTAACAAAGGTATTAGCATCGTTTAATACAAGGTTTTAAACATGTCCTATATAATACAGACACACATACATATGCATACACACACACACACACGTGTGTGTGTGTGTGTAATTGTAATTTGAATATTGTAATGGTGTAGTTCGTACATGTATGTATATATAACTTATACACTTTTAATAACACAAATAAAAAAAAAACCTCCGTAAAACACCTAGATACCGTAGAACAGTCTAGGTGACACACACAGATATATACTAGATACCAAATGACTTCTTATTATATAACAAATATGCATTTTAATAAAAATTAAAAAAAAAAAAAAGAACATCGCCGTTGCCGGGGATCGAACCGGGTCGCCTGCGTGACAGGCAGAAATACTTACCACTATACTACAACGACTAATAACAATTGTTTTTTTTTACTAATAGACATAAAATATATTTTCTTGTGTGTGCCTCTGTGCTAGGGTGCTCAAGCGTGTATATGTGCTATTGTAGATATGTTAGTATAGATATCCAGCGTGTGTCTGTGTGTTATATAGACATTATGATATATACCGAGTACATGTAGATATGTTTGAAATATATATACACACACATAAGGTTTACTCATGTATATACATTCATATGTATATCGAACAGACTTTATACAATATACATAGACTTGCCGGTGTGTGAATTAGAATAATGAAGTTATATATAACTAATTCGATTTTGAGTTGAGCATTGTGCATGTGATACATATACACATGCATGTGGTATGCAATGTCGTTGGAACGTGAGATAAATTTTATTATATTTAACTGAAAATATAGCAACATTTTAATCTAAATATAACAAATCCGAAATCAATTTTTGTTATATGATTTTTTTTTAATAAATAAACTTAAAAACTACTTTCAACGACAGCTGTCAACCGGAAATTAGTATGTATGATTTTAATGCAAAATTAATGGTAATTTAAAAAGTAAAAATCTTAATTTTTATTTAATATAAGCAACTGTGTGTACAAAGAGAATGGTTATTACTAAATAGTTTATAATATTTACTATATTACTCATAAATGCAAGTTTAAATAATAACAAAAGTGAAATATCATGCATTAAATAGATATTATAAATTTGATTAATAATCCAACATTCGAAACATATTTTACGATTTATACACTTCTTTATATATATGTATTGTATACCTAGACATTTCATATACACCTTTATATAAAACATATACAATATATATGCCTCTTCCTCTAAATAGATACTAAACAAAAGCAAAAGAATAAATATTCTTAATATTAAACAAACATAATAAAAGTCTTCATGCTTTGAGAAGTCAAGGTTGTATGAGATCATAAACATATTATATATCAAAATATATAATCTATCAATAAGTCATGCATAGAGACACACACGCATCCACAATAAACACACACCAATCTACATACGTACATAGACAGACATATGCGTTAGGATAATATGAATATGCTAGTGTGTATTTACAAATATGTGTTTCCAAACCATTTTTTCAAAGACTTCAAAAAATATTAAATGCGTGTTTATAAATATTATTTTTAATATGTTTAAGAAAGTTTCGTGCTCGGGTAGTGTATGAAGAAGTAAATATAACAAAATAAATTAAATAAAGTAAATATGTGCATTGTCTTTTTAAAAGTTAAATTTAGTAATAAAGACCTATAATGTATTAGTATGATATTTAATGTTGCTTATTCAACACACGCATACACCAAACACCCAACCTTTCGATGTTCACATAACCTCTATTGTAACTGTTTTGATAATACTAATGTATATTATTATTTTTTTCTTCTCTTACACACACATATATAAAGCAATTATTCTTTTATGAAACATTTCAGTGTCATTTTTAATGTTTCTAACCTCCGATTCGACAAAACTATCAATGGAAAATATTATTAATACAATATAACTATTAAAAATAAATGTAAACATTCTTAATTAAAATATTCTCTGGCATCTCAAAGACGTTGAGGAGTAACCAAGCAGTGTCTGATTTGATACATTTATATATGAGATTTCTCTTTGCCTATTTTCTGTATACAAGGCTGTGTCTGTGTCACTTATGCGTATTTGTGTAACTAGAACATGTTTTAGGACTTGGACACCATCTGCTTATTGAAAATCTTATTAAAAGTTAAATGTATGATATATATATATATATATATATATAATATAGTCTATTAAAATATAAATTATGGAATAAAAAATGGACACGTGGTTTTACGGCATTTTAGAAGAACCTTCGAAGAGGAACATTTGACTTTCTTAAGTTATGATATAACAGCTAAATATTATACAAGAAAATTATATATAAAATGCATTTCCAAGACCTTATATAAAATATGTATAGAAAAAAAAAGCATACATATCTAATAATTATAGCTAATCAACCACCTGAAGATGAACATAAGCTGTTATAATGTAATTAATTACATAACAATGGTAAACGAAGACAGGCATCCCCTCCTAAATATAGCTATAAAACCGTACTAGTATATAAAATTATTAATTAGTATAAATATTAAATTTAAAAGTACTCAAACAGGAGCGTGGGCGAGTTTAACTGCAATAGTTTCAAAAATAATGTTCAAATTTATTTTCATATGGTATAATAGTGAATATTTATCTTAACAAGATTGAGTAGTAAGACAAAACACATTTAATTCACTAATCTTTATTTTTAGTTAGCTGCATTTTAACCTGGGTTTTAACTGCATTTTATAAGTTTTTACAAATGTGAAAAGAAATAATAACGAAAATTATATAATAAAAACACACGTGAAGAAAACTTAATGGAAAAAAATGTATTCAAAATTAATATTAATTATTAAAACGTAACGGTTTGAGAGCTAATAACAACAAAAAGCAAAAGCATATGCAATACTGCGGGTGCGCGTGTGTGTACAAGAATGAATATAATTACACATCTATATATGCAGAAGCAAGGCAGTAATTATCAAGTTATATAAGATTAAGAATACTCTTTTTATAATTAATATACCTATGTAGGCATATTTTGTGGTTTTTAAGTATATGTAAAACGCATAATAACACGGACAACGTGCACACACATGTTAATATATAGATACATCTCTGAACGGTGTATACGGCAAATAGATGCATACTATAATTATATATTAAATTTAATGAATAAATATCACATTACAGTAGTTTAACGTCCCGAAAGATACGACTTTACAATAGATTACATATATTCATATACATATATCTATACGTAATAGAAACTGCATGGGCGATTGTGTGTGTATCTCGTATAAGAGATACTGTGTGTGTATGTTCTATATACATAAAATGTTGTATAGATGGATAATATACATATATATGTAAACTTCGGTTTAGTTAATCTTGTTTTAATATTTTAAATACATTGTATTTAACTATTAATTTAAACTCCTGATGTATATATAAGTACATTCTCTTTTTATGTCGGACATTTATGTAAAAGGCTGTAAATTTATAACAGCATTTAATCAAATATATAACAAATCTGAATTAGGTTTTGCTAAAATTAAATATATGATTACTTTTATCAAAGAAAAGCTACTTTTTAACCAAGACTTTCCAACAAATCAATGTTAATTTTGAAGACTTAAAATATTAAACTTTATTTTAATTATCTCAATACTAATATTGGATTTTGAATAACTGTATGTATAAAAAAACTATATTATCCATAAATAGTTATCCTAACTTATATAGATAGAAAATTGTGAACATCTATCTAACACCCTTGGTGTGTATGCCGCGCGAGTCATATATGTATAAATCGCAAACCATGGTAATCACCAAGAAATGTGTGTGTGTGTATGTATATGTATATTATCTATATATATACATCTTATTAATGTATTTAATATATATAATACATATAATTTGAGAAAGTGATACGATGGACTGTGATACAAATGAATCGGAAAATGAAGACTAAAAATACTTGTATAATATTAAGAATATTCTTTTATTTTTGTTTAGTATATTTACAGGAAGAGGCATATATATGTATGTAAAGATATATACGTGATGTAAAGATTCAATATGTTTAATAATTCATATAAATGCAAAACCATACATTCTTTTATTTTAATTATTCATGTCTGTATTATGCATATAGAATGGATAAACCACTATGTGCGAGCGTGCATGTGTGTGTGTTTGTGTGCGTGCGTGCGCACATGAGAGAGAGAGAGAGAGAGAGAGAGAGCATTTTTTGTTATTTAATAAATTAAGATGCAACGATAGGAACTGCAATACGTTTATATAGTACATATTTTAAGCTTACTATATAAACGTATCATACTTGTTTTTTCATGTGGATTGCTCTCCTATATATATTAGTTTGACATCTCTCTCTCTCTCTCTCTCTCTCTCTCTATATATATATATATAGAGAGAGAGAGAGAGAGAGAGAGTATCGAAGCCCACGCACGTTCATGTTCTTAGAATATTCGTGACCTAAGGGAGTGACAACTTATTCACTGTGATTTTGTTTTTATATTCAGACTGTGAAACTTAAGCTTTTTAATATATTATATATATAATACGTATTTTCTCATTAAATAGAAATAATAATAATGAGCTATTATAGGAGGTTAAAACACAGAATTAACCATGGGACATCCCCCACCGTGTAGGTTTTGTTTTATATATATTAGTAAAAACACAATTGTTATTAGTCGTTGTAGTATAGTGGTAAGTATTTCTGTCTGTCACGCAGATGACCCGGGTTCGATCCCCGGCAACGGCGAGGTTTTGCTTTTTTTTTGTTTTATTAAAATGCATATTAGTTATATAATATTAAGCATATTCATTTGGTATCTATTATATATCAGACTGTTCTACGATATCTAACGGAGGTTTTTTAATTTGTGTTATTAAAAGTGTATAAGCATATACATACATGTACGAACTACACCATTACAATATTCAAATTACAATTATAAACACACACACACATATACATGTGTCTGTATTTTATAGGACATGTTTAAAACCTTGTATTAAACAATGCTAATACCTTTGTTAGCTCTTTTTATATAATAAAATAATAAATAGATAAATAAACTGAAAAAGAATGAAAATTAACTCTGAAATACTTTCATAATTATGCTAATACACTTTTTTTTAATAACGTGTTTTTAATTTACTTACTCTTTCTTCAACATAATGTATAAACTAAATAAAATGGTAAAATAAGCCGTGGATATAATCTGTTAAATAATCTACTCTTTTCTTGAACGGGTACACACCCTATAAAAACAGCAGTAGTATAGAAACAGTAGTGTGTGTGTGTGCACACGCGCGTGCGTGTGTTTTTTGAAATAACTCTTCATATTAAGATTTAAAATGTTATATATAACGTAATGTCAAACTATTACTAAAATGGACGCCATTTTAGAATGACCTTTTAAAACGCCGAACAATATTACACAATTAAAATATATCATAATATACACTTTAATATACATTTTTAATTAAGAATGCTAATATCCTGGTTGTAAGGAAGAGTCTGATATTCAAGGGTACATAATAATAAAACTTAACTATTTTATAATTGGTGTTCTTTAATCAGAATTTAAATACATTTTTTTTTTTAATAAATTGCTTAAAGTGTAGTTTCTGTTTAGACACTTTATATGTATTATTTTTTTTTCGGATCTATATGAAAACTTATAAGCTAACTGCCATACAGGTATACAACCAACGTTTTTAAAATAAAGAGTTGTGATTGTGAATTAAAGGGGTTTTGTTTTAGAATTCAAACTCACCTGGCCTATATTTATTAAGATAATATTCACTAGTATATGATATGAGTACAGATCTATTAGTAAATTCTTTTATTATGTAAATGATTTTTCTGAATTCAAACATTATTACTAGCCTCTTTCTCAACATCCCGTTTTGGAGTCTTTTAAAAATGAATCTTTACATCTGATTTATTTAAAAATTAAGAAATAATTCTTAACCATATATGCGATTGGATAATATGCATACGTGATGTTGAGATGTACTATATAAAAATGAATTTAACACACTCAGTGAATACAACATCTGTTTCCTAACCATTTTCTTAAGAAATAAATATTTATACATGTGTGTGTGCCCGCGCGTGCCCTTTTACGATAATATTTTTAATATGTTGTTCAAAATAACTTTTGCCAAGGATTGACCCTGAGTTTATGGAAAATGATAATTTGATGTGTTATTTTTCTATTAAATAAAGCAGAACATGACCCATTATATACGAATATTGTTTATTCACCACATGTATAATACATGTGTACATAAAATGTTTATGTAGATTCGTAAGTATGTTCCCCGTAAATATAATTTTCTGTCGTTGTATGGGCGGACGACCAGGTTATTACTTCTCTCTCTATATATATACACACGTGTGTGTATATATGCATGTATAAGTTACATTAACCCTAAGCTTTGCCAGGGACCTGGACTCATGTCCTTGGGCTTGGAGTCTTGGGGTTCCCATACTTGGGGATATATACATGTACATATAACACTGTAACTACGCATATATATATATATATATATATATATATATATATTCATAAATATGATAATCTTATTAATGTCCAATGTTTAATTCAAACCTGTATGTATTAATTATTAATAATCAACATGATTAGTGCTTAGTTAACTAACTTAACCACTCCGGACTCTGTAGTTATAGTGGTGATAATTGAAATATATATATTTGCATACATATTATATACACGCGTGAGTATATATAGTATATAAGATATATATGCAATTTATAGGTAAAATGTATATGACTTTTCAAATATGTATATGTATTTAATATTTATACGTGTCTTTCTTGAGAAGGACCTGAGAGATTGATATTGGTGTTCCTACAACATTTTAAAATAACATTTGAAAAACGTAACAAGTTTACAATGCTCCTATATAACAGTAACCACTATAAAAGAAAATTGTATCGGCATCCAGTGCTTGATATTGGTACAAACGCGATGCTACTCTTTTGTCTGAAAATGAGTTTGAATAAATAATAATTAATTAAAAGATAACCTTAAAATGCATGTGAAATATTTTCATAATTATGTTAATATATTCTATTTTAATACATGCTTTTCAATTTTATTTACTATCTAACTACCTGAAGATGAACATAAATCCTTCAATGTCATATATATATATAACCTGTAGAATAAGCAGTGGATATAATATGTTAAATACTCCACTCTTTTCTTGAACGGGTACACTCTTCACCCAAAAACAGCAGTAGTATAGAAAACCAGCTCATTATTATTATTTTTATTTAATGAGCAAAATACGTATAATTAATATAGTATTTAAAAAGTTTAATATATAGAGAGAAATGTCAAACTAATATATATAGTCTTATGCACATATGTGTGTATGAATGCTTATATAGGATGAAAAACAAGTATGATACGTTTATATAGTAAGCTTAAAATATGTACTATATAAACGTATCGCAGTTCCTATCGTTGCATCTTAATTTATTAAATAACAAAAGAATGTTCTCTCTCTCACACACACACGCGCGCGCGCACACACACACCATGTACGCTTGCATGGTTTATCCATTCTATATGCATAATACATACATGTGAATAATTAAAAATAAAAGATGAATTATTAAACATATTGAATCTTTACATCACACCAGGACGGCATTTCTGTGTGTGCGTTAGAGAAGCTCCTTATCCTGAATTAATTACTGATTAGTTAAATTTTTTCTCTTGTTTAAATCATATAACTAATGTTAATTAAGTAGTCACAAAACAATCATTATTAATTGTATTTATGAATAATTACTTAATAAGATTCACTGGGAAATTAGCATATCATTATAACAATTGATTAATCAAATGTTTAATCAAACGTCTATATGTGTGTGTGTGTGTGTGTGTCTGTATGTGTATTATATACATATGCCCATATAAATTATATATATATATATATATATATGCCTCTTCCTGTCAATGTACTAAAAACAAAAGAATATTATACAAATTTTTAAGTCTTCATTTTCCGGTTCATTTTTATCACATCATAAATTATATGTATTATATATATATTATATATATATATAATACTAATTAAGATAAGACGTATATATATATATATATATATAGAGAGAGAGAGAGAGAGAGAGAATATATACATATACATATACACACACGCACAAACACATATGCCTTGGTGATTACCATGGTTTGTCATTTATACATAATATGACTTGTATACCGCGCGCACTCGCACACGCACACCAAGGGTGTTTAGATAGCTGTTCACAATTTTCTATCTTTAAGTTAGGACAACTATTTTATGGATAATATAGTCATTTTCTTTTATACATACAGTTATTCAATAATCCAATTAAATAAAGTTTAATATTTTAAGTCTTCAAATTAACATTAACGTCCACCCATACAACGACTGAAAACTAAAATTATATTTACGGGAACGTACGAATCTACAAACATTTTTATGTACACATGTATTATATATGTGTTGAATAAACAATATTAAGTATACAATGGGTCATGTTCTGCTTTATTTAATAGAAAAATAACAAATGAAATTATCATTTTCCATAAAGTAAGGGTCAATCATTGACAGAAGTTATTTTGAATAACTTATTAAAAATAAAATATTTATTATAAAAGCACACACACATATATAAATATTTCTTTCTTAAGAAAATGGTTAGGAAACAAATGTTGTATTCACTGAGGTGTGTTAAATTCATAATTATATAGTACATCTCAACATCACGTATGCATATTATCCAACCGTATATCGGTTAAGATTGAATTTGATTATTTCTTCATTTTTAAATAACTCAGAACAACAGCGATGTAAAGAGTTATAATGTTTGAGTTCAGAAAAATCATTTACATACTAAAAGAATTTACTAATAGATATGATATAATAGTGAATAATATCTTAATAAAATATAGGCCAAGTAAGTTTGAATTATAAAACCAAACATCTTTAATTCACAATCACAACTCTTTATTTTAGAAACTTGTTTGTATACCTGTATCTCAGTTAGCTTATAAGTTTTTATAGATCCGAACAAAATAATAACATATAAAGTGTATAAACAGAGACTACACTTGAAGCAAACTTATAGAAAAATGTATTTAAATTCTGATTAAAGAATATCAATTATAAAATAGTTAATTTTTATTATTATGTTTGAGGGTTAAAGATTGGAAAAAAATATAGCATGCTTAATTAAAAAGAGCTAACAAAGGTATTAGCATCGTTTAATACAAGGTTTTAAACATGTCCTATATAATACAGACATGCATACATATGCATACACACACACATGTGTGTGTGTGTGTGTGTGTTTATAATTGTAATTTGAATATTGTAATGGTGTAGTTCGTACATGTATGTATATGTAACTTATACAGTTTTGATCACAAAAAATAAAAAAACCTCCGTAAAACACGCACAGATATATAACAGATACCAAATGAATATGCTTAAATTATATTAAAACCTCGCCGTTGCCGGGGATCGAACCCGGGTCGTCTGCGTGACAGACAGAAATACTTACCTATACTACAACGACTAATAACAATTATGTTTTTACTAATATACATAAAACAACATCTACACACCGTTTTATGTACATGTAGTATTTAAAAATATTTGTAAATATGGAGACACACACAATATACTAATATTTGATAATACATTTACAGCATATATCTACTGTAAAGCAGTATCGCGTTGGGGATGTCCCGCTGTGTTTGAAGTTGAACTTCCTCATTATTATTATTTCTATTTAATGAGCAAAATACGTATAATATAATATAATATATTAAAAAGTCTAAGTTTCACAGTCTTAATATAAAAAGAAAATCACAGTGAATAAGTTGTCACTCCCTTGGGTCAAAATATTCTCAAGAACATGAACGCGCGTGGGCTTCGATACACTCTCTCTCTCTCTCACTCTATATATATATAAAGAGAGAGAGAGAGAGAGAGGACAAACTAATATATATAGCCTTATGCACATATGTGGTGTATGAATGCGTATATAGGAGAGCAATCCACATGAAAAAACAAGTATGATACGTTTATTAAAATATGTACTATATAAATGCATCGCAGTTCCTATCGTTGCACCTTAATTTAAAAGATTCACTGAGAAATTAGCATATCATTATAAAAAATTGATTAATCAAATGTCTATATGTGTGTGTGTGTGTAGTATATACATATGCCCATATAAATTTTATATATATATCTTTATATACAATATATATGCCTCTTTCTGTAAAATATACTAAACAAAAACAAAAGATTATTCTTAATATTATACAATATTTTAGTCTTCATTTTCTAGTCACATCATAAACAGTCCATTGTATCGCTTTCTCAAATTATGTATTATTATATATTAAATACTAATTAAAATAAGATCTATATATATAGAGAGAGATAAATAGTAAATATATACACATACACACACATGGTTGCCATTTATACATAATATGACTTGTATACACACGCGCGCGCGCACACACACCAAGGGTGTTTAGATAGATGTTCACAATTTTCTGTTTATAAGTATAATATAGTAAATATATCAGAAAATATTTAATAATAACCATTTTCTTTTATACATACAGTTATTCAATAATCCAATATTAGTATTGAGATTAATTAAATAAAGTTTAATATTTCAAGTCTTCAAAATTAACATTAATTTGCATTCTTTAGGTTGCAAGTTTTGGTTAAAAAGTAGTTTATTTTGATAAAAGTAATCATATATTTAATTTATAACAAAACCTAATTTCAGATTTGTTATATTTTGATTAAAATGCTGCTATAATTTACAGCCATGAATTGCTTTTATACATAAATGTCCGACATAAAAAGAGAATGTACTTATATAACACCAGGAACGTTATAACGCTATATTTTTAACGCAGTGTTTAAATTAATAGTTAAATACATGTATTAATAATATTAAAACAAGCTTAACTAAGTTAATTATGAGTAATCCATATTTGGAACCGAAGTTTACATATAATATATGTATATTATCCATCTACACAAACATTTTATGTATATAGAACATACACACACATGTATTTCTTATACGAGATACACACACACTCGCCCATGCAGTTTCTAATTACGTATAGATAGTATGTATATGAATATATGTAAATCTATTGTAAAGTCGGGGACACCGTTCAGAGATGTATCTATATATCATAACCATGTGTGTGCACGTCTCCGTGTTATTATGTGTTTTACATATACTTAAAAAACCACAAAATATAGGTATATTAATTATAAAAAGAGTATTCTTAATCTTATATGAAAAAGGTTTATGTAATATAACTTGATAATTACTGCCTTGCTTCTGCATATATAGATGTGTATATTATATTCATCCTTGTACACACGCGCACCCGCAGTATAATGTTTATTTGTATGCAACTCCGTATGCTGGATATGCTTTTGTTAAGTTTTTCACTTGTATTTAATTATACATATTTTCGTTGTTATTTCTTTTCACATTTATGAAACTTATAAAATGCAGTTAAAAGCCAAGTTAAAATGCAGCTAACTAAAAATAAAGAATTAAATGTGTTTTGTCTTATAACTCAATTGTGTTAAGAAAATATTCACTATTATACCATATGAAAATATATTAAAAATTATTTTCTGAATTTGAACATTATTTTGAAACTATTGCAGTTGAACTTGCTCCAGTTTGAGTATCTTTTAAACTTAATATTTATATTAATTGTTAATTTTCTATACTACTACGGTTTTTATAGCTTGAAAGGTATATTGATGTATCCATTGCATTAGGAGGGGATGCCTATCTTCGTTTACCATTGTTATGTAATTTAATACATTATAACATTGAAGAAAAAGCTTATCTTGGGCTTCAGATAGTTTATTAGTTATAATTATTAAATACGTATGCTTTTTTTCTAATTTTTAAAAATTTATTTTTCTATTATACATATTTTCATATAAGGTCTTGTATTTTATAATATAAATTTATTGTATAATATTTAGCTGTTATATCATAACTTAAAAAAGTCAAATGTTTTGTCCTTTTTGAAGGTTATTCTAAAATGCTGTAAAAACACGTGTCCACTTTTATTCCATAGTTTACATTTTAATAATACGATTTTCTATAAATATAATATTTAACTTTTATGGGTGTCCAAGTCCTATAAAACATGTTCTAGTTACACACAGATACAGCCTTATATACAGAAAATAGGCAAAGAGAAATCTCATATATAACTGTATTAAATCAGACACTGCTTGGTTACTCCTCAACGTCTTTGAGATGCCAGAAAATATTTTAATTAAGAATATAGTTAATTAATATAGTTATATTATATTAATAATATTTTCTATTGATAGTTTTGTTGAATCGGAGGTAATAATACTACATAGAAACATTAAAAATGACACTGAAATGTTTCATGAAAGAATAATTGCTTTATATATGTGTGTGTGTAAGAAAAGAAAAGTAATAATATACATTAGTATTATGTGAGAAAATTGTGTGTACATTAAATATCATACTAATACATTACAATGGATTGAGATCTTTATTATTAAATTTAACTTTTAAAAAGACAATGCAGATATTTACTTTATTTACTTTATTTTGTTATATTTACTTCATACACAACCCAGCACGAACCTTTTTTAAGCAAATTAAAAATAATATTTATAAACACGCACTTAATATTTATTGAAGTTTTTGGAAAAATGGTTTGGAAATATAGCATAATATATTTGTAAACACACACTAGCATATTCATATTATCCTAACGCATATGTCTGTCTATATACATATGTTTACATACGCGAGATTGGTGTGTGTTTATTGTGGACGTGTGTGTGTCTCTATGCATGACTTATTGATATGTAAAAATGTCTTAGTAATAATCTTAATTAAAACATATACATTAAATAAATAACCTGATTAACAAAATTAAGTGTATTAGCTTGCTTATGGTAACTTTAGTTACATTTATACATTCGATTATAACGTTACTGGTGTAATATAACTCTTTTTATGTCAAAGCATAATAACTGGAATCCCACACACACACGCACATGCACACACCGAATGTTTAAAAAATGTTACATGCGTTACATGATATACTGTATATTCATATTTGGGACAGTTATAATATGGCTTCTAAAAACATGAATGTTTGTATAATATTAAGAAGATTTTATTCTTTTGTTTTTGTTTAATATATATTTACAGGAAGAGGCCTATATATTTTATATGTTTTATATAAAGGTGTATATGAAATGTCTTTGTATACAATACACACCGTCTAATTATTAAACTGCCAATTATACTCTATTATACATTAAACTGCCAATTTTTTTATAAGCTGTAGATTTTGTTTGAATTGCCGTATTTTAATTACTATTAATTTGAGATTTATTAGACCTTAAAATTTTGATTTTTATAAAAGTGACAACTAATAAATCAGTTATGAAACTGGAATGTAGACATTACATGGGATATTTTCAAAGAGAACATTTTCGTTTCAAAACCGATGGCATATTTAACTTTTAGCAAAACCCGATAATTGTATCCTGCTATTTACTTATTAAACACATTAGTTTAATTTTAAAAAATTTATCCCACATTGCAATCCCCATGTGTACACACAGAAGCGTTAATGTTATGTACTAGGTTCATGTGTATTCAAATATTCCATAACTTATACATATATATATATATATATATATATATATATATATATATATATAGACACACACACACACCATATAATGATTACATTAGAAACATAGTTATATACACAATATGAATTCCACACACATGAAAATACTGCATTTTTTAAGTGTTATAATGCACACAATTACCCTTCCATCTTATTTATTATTAAATATCTTCACCCGTTCGTACTTTCCGAATTCATATTAATTTGTTTCTCTATTAATATTTAGTAATATTATATATTTTTAATCAATTATATAACTTTTCTCACCACAAACAAACCCAGCTTTTATAAATAAATGTCCGATATAAAACTAAAACAGTGTTCTTTACAAATTAATATTTAAACACCGCCATCGAACCCGGAGCGTGACGGCGGCCATTACACAACAAGTTATAAAGATTTTTGTTGCGTATAATTTCACTAAACATGTATTAATAATATTAATGGAACCAAAGTTTGTTATATACATATCCCCATCTACACAAACATTTATGTATATAGAACATACACACACATGTATCTCTTATACGAGATGTAAATCGATATGCTCACGCACACGCACACACACACGCACTCTCTATATGTAAATCTATTGTAAAGTCGTATCTACTTGGGAATATATAATTATAGTATATCAAAAAACGCTGCACACACCGATCCATAAGTATATATCTAGTCTATACATCTAGCTATGCATGTATGTGCACGTGTGTTTATTATGCGTTGTACATGAAATTAAAATATACTTAAACAACCACGAAATATAGCAAAGAGTGTATATATACATAGGCAGTACATACTAATTATATAAAGAGTATTCTTAATCTTATATGAATAGGTATATGTAATATAACTTGATTGCTTCTGCATATATATGTATATTATATTCATCCTTGTAATCGCACGCGCAGTGTAATGTTTATTTGGTAGTAGGTGTATGCAACTATATATGCTGAATATTTATTTGTTGTTATTTAGCTCTCAAACATGGTACGCTTTAATAATTAAATATTTATTTAGTTAATATTAATTTTAAGTACTTTGTTTTTATTAAGTTTTCTTCATGTGCATTTTGATTATATACACACAGAGCCTTATATACAGAAAAGGCAAAACAGAGATCTCATATATAACTGTATTAAATCGATATGTACATTGGTTACTGCTGAACGTCTTTGATATGCTAGAGAATATTCTAATTAACATTTATTTTTAATAGTTATAGTATATTAATAGTTTATAATATAATTACCGTTTTATAAGAATTATAATTTATTTTATTTTTTCAAATGACTTTATGTTATTAAGTCTGACCTTAAGATGGTGTTCTTACGATATTTTAAAATAACATTTGAAAAACTTAACAATGATTTTCCTAAGTTTACAAACAGTAACCATTATAAAAGAAAATTATATCGGCAGAAATGGACGTAAACAAAATACATACATACATTATAAAAAATAGAATGCATTAAACATATTTCTAAGGGTTTTATTAACCGATGCTCTTGTCTTTGTCTGAAAATGAGTTTGAATAAATAATAATGAATTAAAAAATGGTCTTAAAATACACGCGAAATATTTTCATAATTATGTTAATACATTCTATTTTAATGTATGCTTTTCAACTTTACTTATTATCTAACTACCTGAAGATGAACATAAATCCTTCAATGTCGAATATATATATATATATATATATCCTACGCAACAATGGTAGAATAAGCAGTGAATATAATATGTTAAATACTCCACTCTTTTCTTGAACTGGTAGATTCTTCACCCTCTAAAACCAGCAGTAGTATAGAGCAGCTATTACTAAGTGTGTGCGTGTGTGTGTGTTTTGAAATAAATCTTCGTATTAATATTTAAAATTTAAAATGTTATATATAACGTAATGTCATATAAAATACATTTTAAAATCGCTGTATATAAGGTTGCGATATAACAATATTATACAATAAAACTATACATTTTCAAAACCTTTTATTAAACGACGCTAATATCTTCGTTGGTGTTCGCGTTAGAAGGTTCTTATGAAAACCCCTATCAAACATCTGTTAAACTTGCTAAGGAAGAGTCTACATATTCAGGGGTACGTAATAATAAGGTTAACGATTTTATAATTAATATTCTTTAATCAAGAATTTAATTACATTTTTCCATTAAGTTGCTTCAAGTGTAGTTTTTGTCTATACACTTCTGTTATTATTTGTTTCAGATTTATGAAAACTTATAAGCTTCGTGACAGTATACAAACAGGGTTTTAGAATAAAGACTTGTGATTGTGAATTAAATGTGTGTTGTTTTAAAACTCAATCTTGCTTAGCTTATATTTTATCAAGTTAATTATATCATATAAAAATATATTTATTAACAATTTCTTTTATCAAAATGATTTTCCTGAACTCAACCATTATTACTAGCCCCCATCTTATGTTCTCTACAGCACGTTTTGAATGTCTGTTAAACTACTCTTTATACTGTTTCTGATTTATTTAAAATTAAGAAATAATCAAATTAACCATATATGCGGTTCAATAAGAAACGTGGATGTACTATATCATCTATGTATGTATATATGTATTCATATAATTATGAATGTAACACATCTCAGTGAATACAGCATCAGTTTTCTAACCATTTTCTTAAAATAAGAATTTAATTTGTTATTTTCTATTAAATAAAGCAGAATAAAATAAAATAAAGCGCATATCTCATTCAATACATTTCTTTATAAAACTTGAATTTTAAATATAACAATCTTTGCCATTGTCACATGTATAAAACATGTGTGTACATAAACATATGTACGCAGGACACACACAATAATAATTGAGAATGTACATATTTGCATGTATATTACACACACACACACACATGATTATATATAAGCATATATGATATATGCAGTTTGTAGGTAAATGCATATGACCTATATGTATCTAGTATTTATATGTGTCTTTCTTGAGATGGAAGAGACTGTTCTATCTACTTGATTCTGTCTCTCACACACACGCGCGTGCACACATACACACGCATATTGAATACCTTAGAGAAGAAAATTTATGCTTGTTGTTGGTACAAACGAACGTAAACAAAATATATACACACACTATTAAAAAGAATAGAATATTAAACTCTTTTGTCTGAAAACAATGAGATTAAAATGAAGCCTTTTAAAGGTTCTGACTGTATTTTCATAATTATGCTAGATATAATAATAAAACTTATATAAACAAGCATTTTATATAGTAACAATAGAAACCATGCTACTGTAGTATTTTTATACTAGTAATGGTTAAAACTGTCACACAGAAACGGACAATGCAGTACCTCCGACTCAATGTATATATAGAATTTATATATAGACTATATATATATCACACACACACACACAAGACCAACGGTTCAAGATTACATATGAAATTATGCAATATGGAGAATTAAAGCCATATTCTTAGACAAGGTCACGGAGGCCAAAACAATTAGTATAATGAAAGATATTCAATTAAAATTGTTGTTAAATAATAATAATAATAAAAGTAACTTAAACGCTTAACACTTCCTAATTTAATATATATATATTCTAAAAATCAATTTTACACAACCGTGTATTGACAAAGAGATCAACATCTTTTCATAAAAAATGTGAAATAATATTTGTATTTTATAATATATGAATCTTTGTCAATACAATACAAATCTGACAACCATGTATTGACAAATATTTGTATTTTATAATATAATTTTATTGTACAATAGTTCACTTGTTATATTTTACCGTTGAAAATAAATGTTATGATGTTAATTATTTTAAAATGTTGTAAAAACACATCTATTCTGTGATCACAATATTTTTTTTATGTTTTTGTTTAATATTACCTCCAAATTAATAAATCTATTGAATAAGTTGCAACACA
This sequence comes from Selaginella tamariscina, assembly GCA_003024785.1. Classification (NCBI taxonomy): domain Eukaryota; kingdom Viridiplantae; phylum Streptophyta; class Lycopodiopsida; order Selaginellales; family Selaginellaceae; genus Selaginella; species Selaginella tamariscina. The sequence continues at coordinate 227,831 of PUQB01000135.1, forward strand.
TTAATTTACAATATCTAATATACAACCTCAACCTTTAGTAGAGTAAATATATTTTAAAAATATAAATTTATCCTAAAGCACACAAACAAAAACATTAAGTTTATCATAACAAAAAAGTTATACAATTAATAATATTAAAGTTCAAATTAATAAGAATCACATCTAATGGAGATGTTTTTATATTATAAAAGAAGAGTAAGGTATTTAAAAGAAAAGTCATTTAAAAAAATAAAACATTAAAGAATAATTCTTATAAAATGGCAATAGTAGTACAGATATACATAAATATTGACACTGAAATGTTATATATATATATATATATATATATATATATATATATATATATAATAGAATAATTTTCTTGATATGAATATATAAGAGAGAAAAATATAATATATATTATTATTTAAGAAAATTGAATCAAAGTTAATTACAGTACACAAGTTATGTAAATATCACAAGGGGGTGTATTAATAAAGTACAGTGGGAGCCCATTTTAAGATCTGTATTAGTAAATTTAAGTTTCAAAATTAAAATGCATTATCTATTAGATATTTACTTTGTTTAATATATTTTCTATTTTTCTATATATATTAGTAGAAAATAATTATTTTTTATAAAGTGGGTAGTTGGAACTGAATAAGAACGAACTAATTTTAAACAACTTATTAAAAAATATATATATTTATAAACACACGTACATTTTGAAGTCAATTGAGAAATGGTTGAAAATAATGATAATGATATTGAGTTACAAGCGCGCTTGACATTCTTAATTTAAATATTAAATATAAATACACATACAGTAGTAAATCAGAACATCAGGCACTATTAAGGATTGCAAGTGTATATTTAGAACACCGTACATATATTTATGCATATATGCATGTATATATATAGTATCATAATCTTAGAGATGAAAGAGACATAAAAACATATTTATACATACATCTTTATCTAATAAATATAAAATTTATGCACTTATAACATAATATATGTGCAAAATCACATATACATATGCATATACTTTGTAATAATTTTGTAACTTAGAAAGAATACCACATTATAATGGCTGTATAATATATATATATATGTATATATATATATAATAAGTTTAGGTAATCTTATATAATAAGTTTATTAAATGTACATGTGTGTCAAGCTGATTTCTTTGATTAATATATAAGCACTAATGGATCCATGGTATAATATTTATGCAAATTCTAATATATAATTTTATTTAATGTTAAATTAAATTCTAAACATGTGTCATTAACACCCCATCAAATCACGTAACACCATGGAAGCCACTGAATCACACGTGATCGTGTATGCATAAATGATTAAGGATAAAATTCATTAGGTTAAAAATATTAATTAAATTATAAATAAATTCACTAAATTAATATAACAGGGTTAAAAGTTATTAAATAATTAAGATCATGTATATAATAATAATTCATTTAAGGGTTATTAAATATAAATTCACTAAATTAAAAATAATAATTGAGTTAAAAATACAACTTAAAAGAATAAATTCATTAAATTAACCGAATTAACCGTCTAATAAATTTATTAAGTTAATTAGGTTAATAACCCGATAACTAATAACATGATGATAATCGAGAATATTTATATTTGCATATATATTATATATATATATGTATATATTATACCTAAAAATAAAATGCATTAATCATCGCCCCCTATACGAATTTTAAATAAATAATAAAATAAAAACTTAAAAAAGATACGCTTAAAATGCACTAGGAACATATTTATAAGAAAGGAACAGTTATAATATATTTTCATAATTATGCTAATACATTTTGTTTCAATAACGCTTTTCAATTTACTTACTATATAATTACCTGAAGATTATATATATATATATATAAATTATATAACAATGGTAAAATAAGCAGTGATATAATATGTTAAATAATCCACTGTTTTTTACACTTTCCACAGTATATAGAAACAGTAGCAATTAGTATTATGTGTGTGCGCACGCGTGCGTGCATGTGGTTTATGTAACGTCTGGATACATATACATAAAATTGTTCAACAGTAAATAAATACTGGATGAACGTCTCCCTGCCTTACATTATCCCTAACAACACATCCATTTAAGTAATTAAAATACATATATTTTTATATATACATATATGAGGTTTATGCTAGTTGTGTGTGTGCGTGTGACTTGTGTATATATAACATTTGTATATGTTTTATAGGACTTGAAACTGCTTTCAGGGATGGACACTTCATCTGCTTATGTATGGTTTTGAAATAAATCCTCATAAGTCTTACTACATATATATAACGCAATGTCAAACTATTAATATAAAATGTGATCTTACAGCATTTTAGAACAACCTTTTAAAAACACTGGTTTAATTATATATTACAATCACTTCTCTAACACATCCGTGGAACTTTTAAGAAAGAGTCTCAATATTCAGCATTTTAACAATTAACGATTTATAATTAATATTTAATTAGAATTTAGATTATATTTTTGTTCCAAGTGTAGTTTCTGTTTATACAGTTATTTTATTTATTTAGTTTTTTCTTTCAGATATATGAAAACTTATGAACCTGATTTCGAATGAAATGTATTTTATTTTAGAACATTCACTGTTATATCATATGAATATTTACACTTTTGTCACTTATAGTTATATAATTCATCATGATATAGTTCTTATCGGAGGTGTAGTTTTTCATATTGTTTATATATCTATATATCTGCAGATCATGTGTGTGTCTTATATGCATAGTAAAGCAAATTGACAATAATATATTACATACCATATGATGGTCGGAGTTATATGCGCTTGTATATTTGATGTATATGTTATGTATGTGAATATATATATATGTATGTTTGTATAAGGGCAAACATCACGCACATAACACATGCATCTATGGAGCTATAACAAACTAACAATATTAAATGTCGCGGTTATACGGGTGTTACATGGTTTGTGTTTTCTGTAATTGTTTATATATGCATGTACACGCATATACATTGCTGCTAGTTCTATATATATTGTCAAATATAAATAGGTAAACTCTTGTTATTGATTATATTATATTATATACAGCCACATAATATGCGATTCTTTCTTATATATAGTTATATATTCAGGGTACTCAATTTGTGTGTTTAAAGCTGTGATTATATATAAAATGTTTCCTCAGGAACTATATGCTGTTATACTGTTGGTGTTTTCATATGTTAATTCTGATTCCTCCATTCTCCTATGTAAGTAGAACAGTCTATCATTAAAATTAAATTGAAGAACAGGGTCATTCATACACGTGTTTACTTATCTAAAATAAGGTTTAAAATAACATGTAAAAATTAAACGTAATATAAAATTAAAACGTCTCAACTTAACAAAATTTTCACTACTAAGATTTAAATTAAGATGTAGTTTTATTTCTCGTATATATATCAGTGAGCATTTTAAGTTCACACAAACAAGCGAATGTGTGTGTGTGTTTGTTTATTTAAATATTAAAGCTGCATCAAATGAAAACATTTAATTTTTCAATATGAACATTGTGTATATGTATAATGTTATTAAAACATATAATATGTGTATTAAGTATGTTTCACCATTTCAAGCACAAATATGTTATATGTGCATAAATTTTATCTAAGAATTATTAATCATATTAAATCTCAAATTAATACCAATATTAACTTAATTTTAACATTTAAAGATGTTAGGCACCAATACGTACAAACTATTAACTCTTGTAAAACCACCCTACCTCTTCGACATGCTGCTCTTGATTCCAATAGTATTCCTTAATTCTAGATCTATCCTTAAAACCTTTAAGGAATATTTTAATTTATACCTTTTGAGGAATATTCTTTTATTTCTCTTTAGCAAGTCCTTGTCTTAGGGCTTACTCAACTGGTCCTATATGATTAGCCTCTTGTACATCCACAAAGAATGTACTTGGGACTCGTTCCTGATGAGTACTCTCTTTAATTGGTTAACATGACACATTGGGTGTACCCTCACTCCCTCTAGCAATATGCCACCTTATCAATATGCTCTAGAATCTCGTAAGTACTTGAGTACCTGGGAGACAACTCATCATTACATCCCTTATGTAAGACCACAATAGTGCTTCTGTGTGGTAAATACCACTTTAAGATATACATAATCTCCCACCTGAAACTCTTGAAAGCTTTTGTGCTCATTAACAAACTTAATAACTCAACTGTGAATTGCTTATAAGTTCTTCTTGCACAAACTCTAAATGTTCTCAAGTTCAACACTTAGATCTTTAATTTCCTCATCCATATTGTCTTGGGTCTTCTTACTTGTTAACCCTAGCTCAAAAGTTGTCTTGGGATGCCATCCAAACATAACATAATACGGACTCATTCCAATACCATTGTGTTGGTTATTATTATAGACAAACTTGAGTAATGGAATATATTTATCCCCCTGGCCTTCCTTATAGTTAATAGTGCACCTCAACATATCTTTTAAAACTTGGTATACCTTCTTTATTTGCCCATATGTATTGAAATGATCTCTACTACACAGCTTAAGCTTCACTTTTATGCACTTAAAAAAGCCTCTTTAAAAGCTAGAAGTGAACTTGAAGTCTTGATCACTTACAATATCATTTGGAAATCCATAAATATAAAATACATGTTGTAAATACATTGTAACTAACTCGAACGCATTCACATTCTTCTCTAAAAGAACATTGTTGTTCATTTTGCCTCTGTGTCCTTGGCAAATGAGTGACAAAGTCCATATAAATTCTACCACATCGCCTATCTAGAATAGGCAATGGTACTAATAGCCCACCTGGTTTCTCATTGGGCACCTTTACTTGCTAACACTTGTTACAAGTCTTACAGTATTCTATGATATCAGCTTTCATATAATAAAACCTCTTCTTGATTAATTCATTTGTTTTACTCCCCTTAAAATGACCAATCTCCAGGCGATTATGATGGAAATATAGTACCTGGTTGATCAAATGGTCCACACGAGAAAGATATACACGGCCATTGTAATACATAACTCCATCCTGAAATGAGAATGGTGGCTCTAGCTATTCTCTAAGCTCTTGTACCTCAGCGTCTTGTGTTTGAGCATGTTGAACTATCTAGCTAAACTCACTGGCCGTCCTTGTTAATGCATTACATAAGTGTGTTTGAAATTCTCCAACTATTGTGGCTCTCCTAACACGTGACAAAGCATTTGCCACCATGTTAGCCTTTCTTGCACGATGCTCAATAAGAAATTTGCCAAACTCCATGAACTTAACTATTCAATGAGCTTGCCAAGAGTTTAACTCTTTTTATGTAAATAGATATATCAAAGGTGTAAACACTTTAAAACTTGCATCATAAAAAATAGTTTTCAAATTCGTAATGCAATTACAATAGCCAGTAGCTCTTGCTCACATGTCAAGTACCATTGCTTTGTAAGATTCAGAGTACGAATCTCATAAACAATAGGCCTCCTCTCTTACATAAGTACAACTCCAATGGCCACTTCACTCACATCACATAATACCTCATAAGGCTCAAAGGGCTACAATACATAAAATGGTACACGTATCAAGACTTGTTTCAAAGGTTGGAAATTGCCCTCCTCTGAAGCACTCAATGCAAAGGGAACATCCTTCCTCAACAACCTAGTTAATGAAGAAGCTTTCTTGACATAGTCTTTGACAAACCATCAGTAATAACTAGCCATGCTAAAGAAACTCTATAACTCTTGTACATCTTAGAAACTAGCCATTGCTCCACCATTGCCACCTTCTATGGATCAATCTTCACTCCACTTGGTGTCACAATGTGACCTAAATACTCCACTTCACACTAAGAAATGCACATTTGCTCTTCTTTACATAGAGCTTGTTTTCCCGCATCAACTGAAGAACTCTCCGTAAATGCTTCACATGCTCCTTTTATTCTTACTGTAATTAAGAATATCATCGAGAAAGATCTCCACAAAGTCATATAAGTAGCCACCAAACACCTAGCTCATCAACCGAGTGAATGTGGCTGGGGCATTTGTTAAGCCAAATGGCATAACATTGAACTTGAAATGCTAAAGTTGATGTTGAAAGCAATTTTATAAATATTTGCCTCCTTCACAATGCAAATCTATCTTGATGAATACTCTTGATCCACCAAGATGATCCATGATAGTATCCACATGTGGCATGGGCATATTGTTCTTCATTATTTTCTTGTTGAGTGCTCTATAGTCTATGCACATCCTCATGGTGCTATCTTTCTTCATGATGAACAATACTGATGCACAAATGCAGACTTAATCAGTTATATAAAGCCATATTTCAATAGCTCCATCACTTGTTTCTTAACCTCTTGCTCCTCAGCATGGCTCAATTGGAACAGCCTACAATAATGGCTTTTGTACTCGATTTCAACACAATCTAATGTTCCACACCTTTTGCAGGTGGTAAGCCATGAGGTAGTTCAGGAGGGAAGACGTCAACAAAATCTCAAAGACAACTCACATAACAATTTCACCTGAGGTGACATTATAAAATCTAACTCACGTATATTGATCTTCTTTATTACGGAGGTATTTCTTCAAAGACATAGTAAAAAGATACGACTCAAACTTTGTTCCAAACCAAGTGTCTATGCTCAAGCTTCACTCGCTTGATGCTCCACTTGATCTTAAATCCACATGCTCCATCCCAAGAATGAGATCCATGTGTGCTAGCTCCATAAAAAAGAAAGTCTCCACCAGTTGGGTTTTGTCAACCTCCAATTGTAACTCCTCCACACAAGCATTATAACTCTGTGTGATACCCTCAATCTTGTATTGAGGCATAGTCTTCATGGGCAAGTTGCACTCTGCATTAACTTTGCTGACATAAAGTTATCGCTACTCATGTTATCCAAGATTTGCACTGAACATCCCCCAAGTCGTCCCTCCACCACAATAGCATGTGTGTGTGGTTCCTCCTGTGCCATGCAATTTACGTGTTGAGCAAGAACAAACAAAAACTTACCTCGTGGTTTAAAGCTATCTCCCTGTGCTCCTCTCCACACTCCATCTCCTATAGCTTCTTAGGCATCTCCTTATCCTTGCCACCATTAAAACTTTTGCCCTTTGGCTAGTTCCTCTTTAGACAATTTGCCTTTCAGTGTCCCACCTCTCCACACAAGTGGCAACGTTTCCTATTAAACACCTTAATAATTTGCTTAGGCTAGTTGTCATTGCAATAAGAATAAGAGGCCACTAGCTTAAACTTCAGCCTAGCACGATTATTATTCTCTTATATTTCTGGTGTTCACAAGGACTTGGAGAGGTACCCCTACCACGCTTCTTGTCATGTCGTTCGTTTTCCTTAAACACTTTCTCCTCCTCATTTAGCAAGCAAGTATACTTGAACAACTCCTTTAAATTCTTATACTGAATTACCGAGTTAAGATGTCTATGCAAGTTAGCACTTTGCAGTCCATTTATAAAATAATCCTTTTGTTAATTGATAAACACGTTAGGTACACAACAAAGTAATTAATTAAACTTTTCAATGTAGTCGTCTAAGGTCATCATCCTTTGTTCTAAGTGTTGTAGTTCACGTCTTGTCTTGTATGAGACACATTGAACTGAGAATCATACTCCTTAAACATCTTAGAGAACTCCTCATTTTCTAGTGAGCTAATTGGCACCGATTGTGAATGCGTGTCCACCACCTTACTAGTTTATCCTTCAAAGCCACTAATACAGCTATCATAGTTTGCTTAGTAGTCACTACTTGTGCAGTAAGCAAGTTTGTTGCTATCTCTAGCCAACTCATAGCCTCATTTGTAAATTCTCTACTAGAAAAAGATGGAACATGAACATGTGGCTCTTACCACCCAAGTTTCCTTGAGTAAGTTGATATTTGATAGCATCAAATCACTCACAAATTACTTTTAAGGAGCCATTCATATATTCCTCAAATTGTTTTGCGTCTTTCACTGTGGTGTACAATTTAAACACAATTTCCTGGTTGGTCCACTCCTCACCAGGCATTATTCTCTCCTTCCCACTGGTCACTCATTTTGAACCTTTGTTTTGATACCAAATTGTTAAGCATCATTACGTATAAACTAGAGACCCTTACTAAACCACTTGACCCCTATGGGCTATCTCTAGTCTATACACATTGCTCTTGAAAAGACTTTCAATATTAGGGCTGCCTTCCTTGATTCTAGATACTTTTTAAATTTACACAATAGCATCTAAGGAATTTTTTAGGTTATAGCTTTTTGGGAAATATTTTTAATTTGTTATATGGGTCATAACAACCAATCTATGTGGCAACTGTATAATATAATTTAAATTATAGTTATATATTACATATTGCCATCCATATTCAAGGAAATTTGTAAACATGGAATACAATGTAATAAATAGCAACCTTGTTAAAAATTCTAACTAATTCAACTGTAGGAAATTTAGAATATTCTAATAATAGTTCATGTTGCAAGATATTCCTTTTTTAAATAGTTTAAATTTTTTTTTTGTTTAAGATATTTTAATCATAAAATTTAAAATATCTTAATAATATACTATGTTGTAGATCATGGAGCTTCAACATCTCAGATTATATTTTAACTTTAAATTTTATTTAAGAAATTTGAATTATATATCAATTAAAATATACTAGTATCTTGAGGGTATGATTGGATATCTAAAATTTTGTGTATGTGTTGTGAGTGTTTGTTTATTTAAATATTAAAGCTGCATCAAATGAAGCAAATATTTTAAACATTTTATTTTTCAATACGATTATACATGTGTGTATATGTATATGTTATTAAAACATATATGTGTGTATTAAATTATGTCTCACCATTTCAAGCTTTAATATAAATATGTTATATGCGCATAAATTTTATTTAAGAAATATTAATCGTATTAAATTTCAAATTACAGTACACCAATAATAATTTTATTTTAATATCTATATTGTATAAATATGATTCAAATTAAGTGTGAGACATACAACTTTGAAGCTTGTTATTTATTACAGAAGATAAAATGCTTAATTATATTAACTTACTTATGTTATCTGGGAACTCTTTTACAATTTAACTCCCTTTTGTATTAGTGGTAATTAATCTAAATTTAATTACTTGGTACACAGTTGTATACATACATATAGGTGCACACGCAGACACCTATATGTATATATATGTGTTGTGTATATACACACAGAGTATCCAAGCCCACGCATGTTCATGGTCTGGAGAATATTTGTGATGGACTCGGAGTGACAAAAGTTTCTTATTCACTGTGGTTTTTTTCTTTTTATATTAAAACTGTGAAACTTAAACTTTTTCATATAATATATTATATTTATGTATTATGTTTTTTCTCATTAAATGGAAGTAATAATAATGAACTATTATAGGAAGTTAAAATACAAAATTAACCATGGGACATGTGTGTCTCTCCGTATTCCACAGGTTTACAAATCTTATCACGTGCGTGTGTAAATAGAATGTTTATTTAGACGCCGGTATGTATGCAATATACACAAACCGTAGATATAGTTTATTTCTCAATAATATTAGTAGTGGTTGTAGTGGTTGTAGTATAGTGTTAAGTGTTTCCGCCTGACATACATGTACGAACTACACCATTAAGATATTCAATATACATATATATGTGTGCGTGCGTAATCTTCTACGCTATTTAGGGGTATCTATCCGTGTTTATACGTAATAAACTGGAATTATAAAACATATATCATATATCATAAAAATAACAAAATGTTTCAAAACTTTATACTAAACGATGTAATATTGTTGCCAGCTTCCTTTATATTTTTGAGCATAATAAAAAATAATGAATAAATAAACGGACTGAAAAAAAACTAATGAAAAAAAACTAGTTAAAATCCTTAAAATGCACGTGAAATATTCCGACCAACAGGTTGTTTAATAACGGTTTTTAACAATAAAATGAGCACTAGATATAATACATTCTTTTCTTGAACTGGTACACTCTTTACCCTATTAGCAATCAGTGGAGTGTGTGCACGCGCGCGTGCGTTATTGTTTTTTATATATTTTTTCAAATGTTTACTTAAAAAGCACCTTTAGGGTCAATATATTTTATTTATACATATGATTTATTATAAATAAACCTTTTTAAATACATGTGTTTTATTAAGCAAGATTAATTAAATTAACAGAAAGGGAAAGGGATGGGTGTGTCGCCGTCTTTAAGTTTATGATATAACGATATTATACAATCCACTTTGTTTTTCATTCAAACATTTGTGCAACACCATCCAACTTACAACGAAGAGTCTCAATATTCATGGGTAAATAATTAATATTCTTTAATCAGAATTTAATTACATTTTTTCATTAAGTTTGCTTCAAGCTTCTGTTTATGACTCTATGTTATTATTAGTGTTTTTTCAAATTTGTAAGTTTACTGATAGTATACAACCAAGGTTTATAAAATAAAGACTTGTGATTGTGAATAAAATTTGTTTTGTTTTAGAACTCAATTTTATTTAGCTTATATTTTATACACAATCTGTTTCCTAACCATGTTTTCAAAAGAATAATATTATATATGTGTGTGTACGCCTTTATAATATTATTCTCCATAAGCTCTTCAAGATAACTTCTGCAAAGGATTGACGAGAATTTAATCTGTTATTTTCTCTTAAATAAAGTAGAATAAAGTAAATATCTCACTCAATGCATTTTCTTTAGAAATTTGAATTTAAATATAACAATCTCTTCTATTGTATATGGTTTATTCACCAACATATATAATACAACATAAAGTGTTTATGCAGAGGACGTGTATGTGTATTTTCCAGAAATGTAATATATTAGTATAATCAGTCTTTACTAGTCGTAGAGTACAGTGGCAAAATTCAGTCTATTATGTAGACTGAAATTTTTAATTTAGTATTGTTTAGATTAACTTATGAATTAACAATAAAAAGAAATATATATGCGTGTGTAAGATACATATACATACATGTACAGTAATATTAACTACAAGTTACATATATAGATATTTCCAATGTTTAATTATTTACATTATAGTGGATATGCATTAATATAGTAGTACCAGAATGACATTACAAAATCTAATAATCATATATTGGTGATGGGTACATAGACACAGATGTGTGCACTACATACCGGTAAGCATATAATATGAGTTATATGTGTTTGTATATTTGTATGTAAGGGCAAACATTTATTTAATAAGTTGTTTAAAGCGCCAATTCGGCACCAACAGTTTATGAAAATGATTATTTTTCCATTAAATAAAGCAAAATAAAATAAATAAATGCATTTTCTTTTAAAACTTAAATTCAATAATAAAGAAAATGAATTATAATACGATACTTAATATTGTCTATTCACCATAATTCAAAATAAAAAAACGTTATCACCTTCACATACGCAAGGCCATACACATACACCCAAAAGCATATTGCAAATTAATATTCAGTTAATATATTTTTTGATGACTTTTATTTTTTAAATACCTTCCTTCTCTACATCTTCTATAAAGTAAGGTTTATAATAAACAACTGTTTCCATGGGTTTATTTCCATAGTATTGTTGGATTAGCTTATGAAATAGTGTTGTTTATTATAAACCCAATTTAATATTTGTTTATTAACTGCGTAATATTAAAATATTCTCTAGCATCTTGAGGACACCTGCTTTACGCACTGCCTCATTACATCCATAGGTAATTAGACACACACACACACACATGTGCGTGTGTGTGTGTGTGTGATTGAGAGAGAGAGAGATTTGATTTTCTTAGGCATTATTTTATGTAGTGTGTGTGTGAGAGAGAAGGACGTACAGTTGTAGACTTGTTTAAAATTGCATAGAATAATGTACGGTTATTATTACATATTTAATAATATTACTAAGCAATGTGAAATTATTACTAACAGCATAGTTTTAGAAATATATTTTATATAGAACATTAATCGTCCTTAAGTTTACAAGAATCCGCCTAAAGAAACCGGAGTTTCCTCGTAAGTAAAATTAGTTTTAATTAAAAAAATTAATTCAAATTCACATTAGTAAAGTATAAAGAATTTATTTATTTAAATAGATTGTTTCAAATAAGAGATGATAACATGGTCGGCACAAGAGCACTTTATATTTTTAATAATAAAATGTTAGAAACAAAAAGAAAAAGAAAGCATGAATTTGAATAAATTTTTTTAATGAAAATAACACGTATATACAAATTTGAGTAAATAATATAATAATAATGTTTTATTTTATACTATACTACCTTCCTTCCTATACAATATAATACATAATTCCCTAAGTTTCGACTCATGTTTATGACATAATCTCTTTATGTATGATGCGTCGGCTAGCAATTATGCTAATTAAGTTTATATTTATTACATATGTTACAACATTTATTTTTTAAATAAAATTATTTTTAATTTAAAATTTCATTTCAAATTCACATTAATAAAGTATAAAGAATTTGTTGATTTAAATGTGATTATATGTGTGTGCGCGTACAATGTCACAATTCTAACTTGTGTGTATATGTTAACTAAAGTCGTGTAAAGCATAGGTGTAGCTGATACTGCATTTACAGTTTAATAAAATTGCTTAAAGAATAGTGTAATTAAATAGTTAATTCTTATTCAAAACCATAATACAGCCAGGTAAGCCCTAAAACAAATTGTAATTTTAAATAATAACAAAAATGTGTATACAAAAAAATATCATGAATAGATTTTATAAATTTGATTCTATCCAATATGCGAAACCGTATTTTACGATTTATACACTTTTTTCATATATATATGTATGTATGTATATGTATTGTATACATAGGCATTTATGTAATATCTTTATATAGAACATATCCTGTAATTATATACTAAACAAAAACAAAAGAAAGAATATTCTTAATATGATACAAGACTTCATTTCTTTCGAATATATATAATTATTATATGAAACATTTCAGTGTCATTTTTAATGTTTGTATATAGTATAATTACCATTTTATGAGAATTATAATTTTTTTTTTTATTTTCAAATGACTTTTTATCTTGAAAAAGCCCTCTTCGATACATCTTCTAGAGGTTTAGAATAAAAATTTATTTCCATCAGCTTTATGTTATTAAGTCTCCATTCAACAAACTATTAATATACTATAACTATTAAAAATAAATGTAATATTCTTAATTAAAAATATTCTCTAGAAGTTCAGATGTACATATCGATTTAATACAGTTATTCTGTATATAAGGCTGTGTGTGTGACTTGTGCGTGTTTGTGTAACTTGCACATGTTTTTATAGAACTTGCTTGAAACTGCCCCCATCTGCATATGTATAGTTTTGAAATAAATCTTTACTATCTATTGAAATCTTTCAACAATTTTATACATTTAAAAGTTAAAGTGTAATGAAAATATTTTTAAATATATAATAATAAATTAAATAATGTAAACCTATGCAATCAACTATTATACAACAAAACTATACATTTTTCAGGACCTTATATGTAGCTTCGTCAGTGCACTTTTATGTAATGCAAAATAATTTATTTAAAGAAAAAAAAATAAAAACAGAAAGCATACGTATATAATATTATAGCTAGTTGAATAACTTGAATTACCGGAAGAATGAACATAAGCCAAAATTACATAAAATGGTAAACGAAGCATAAACATTCCTATCTAATGCGATGGATAGCATGTTAAATAATCCCCTCTTTTCTTCAATATACCCTTTCAATCTATAAAAAACCTTAGTATATAAATTAGTAATTAGTATAAATATTAATACTCAAACCGGTGCGTGTGTGCGCGCGCGCTTTTCGCATCCCTTTTAAGAATAAAATAGGGCAAGTTCAACTACATTAGTTTCAAAATAATGAGAAAATCATTTTTTGCATATATTTTCATATGGTATAACAGTGTAAATTATCTCAGAAGATTTAGTTGTAAAACGAAACACATTTAATTCACAAGTCTTTATTTTTAATTAAAGGAATCTTGCGTTGAAGTCCATTAAAAGTTTCATAAATGCGAACAGAAATAATAACGAAAATGTATAAAAATAATAATACACATGAAGAAACTTAATAAAAAAAATGTACTTAAAATTATTATTAGCTATAAATATTTAATTATTAAAACGTACCGTGTTAAATAACAACAAAAGCAAAAACTATCCAGCATATGTAGTTGCATACGCCTACTGCCAAATAAACATTACACTGCGCGTGCGCGTACCAGGATGAATATAATTATATATATGCAGAAGCAAGGTGGTAATCATCAAGTTATATTACATATACCTATTCATATAAGATTAAGAATACTCTTTTTATAATTAGTATGCATACTGCCTATGTATATATACACTCTTTCGCTATATTTTGTGGTTGTTTAAGTATATTTTAATTTCATGTAAAACGCATAATAACACACATGCATAGCTAGATGTATAGACTAGATATATACTTATGGATCCATGTGTGCAGCAAATAGATGCATTTTTTTAATATACTATAATTAATTATATAATCAATAAATATCATGTAGCTTAACGTCCCAAGTAGAGATGACTTTACAATAGATTACATATATTCATACAGAGAGTGCGTGTATGTGTGCGTGTGCGTGAGCATATCGATTTACATCTACATGTGTGTGTATTCTTATACTAAATGTTTGTGTAGATGGGCATATGTATATAATAAACTTTAGTTCCATTGTCACGCTCCGGGTTCGATCACCAACAATGGCGGTGTCTAAATATTAATAACACTGCTTTAAAAATACAGCGTTAGATTATATATAAGTATATTCTGTTTTTTATCGGACATTTATTAAGTTGGTATTTGTTTGTGGTGAGAAAATTTATATAATTAATTAAAAATATATAATATTACTAATATTATAGAGAAAAAATTAATAAGAATTTGAAAGTAATCACTTACCAAATGAAGGTTGAAGCGTTTAAATAAATAAGGATAGAAGGGTAATTGTGTGCAGTTAACACTTCAAAAATGCAGTATTTATTACATTAATAGTTTCAAGTTATGCATTTCTTCCACACATATATAAATATAAAAACTGCACTGAAGCAAACGGCGTTTATAGTTTATAATCTCGAGATAGAATTATGTATAATAATTTCTATACACACTTTTGGTGTACAACAACACTATATAAGTACATGTCTTCAAAACTTGAATATCTGAAATACGTTAGTACACCTAAACCCACTACATAACATTTAAACACACAATGGGCATTGCAATGTGGAATAAATTTTTAAAATTAAATGATGTGTTAATAAGTAATAGCATTCAATTATCGGGTTTTGCTAAAAGTAATATGACATAACTTTTAAAACGAAAGTGTTCTTTTTAAAATATGCCATGTAGTATTTATATTCCAGTTTACAAACTGATTAGTTGAACGCAATAAATGTCACTTTTATAAAAATCAGAATTTAAGCTCTAATAAATCTTAAATAATATTAATTAAAATTAGGCAATTCAAACAAAATCTAGCTTTATGAAAAGATTGGCAGTTTAATGTATGATACACAACAATATATTTTTCTTGTGTGCCTGCTCAAGCGTGTGATGAGTTAATTGTGCTATTGTAGATATGTGTAAGATATCCAGCTTAAATGTAGCGTGTATGTGTGTTGTTATACATATCTTTATAGACATTATGATACATACCGATTTCATGTATACACACATATAGATTTACTTGTATATACACATCCGTATATATATCAAACAGATTTATACAATATACCGGTGCGTGAATATAGACTAATGAAGTTATATATAATAATTCGATTTTGAATTGAGCATTGTATATACGCCTTATGTATCACATTTATTATAACGGAAAATATAGCAACATTTTAATCTAAATATAACAAATCTGAAATCAGTTTTTGTTATATGAGTATTCTTAATAAAATAAATTTAGAAAACTACTTTTTAACCAGAGATTTCAGCCAAAGGGGTTACACAGTTAGTATGTATGAGTTTAATGCAAAATTAATGTTAATTTTGAAGAGTTAAAATCTTATATTTTATTTAATATAAGCAACTGTGTGTATAAGCGAATGGTATTACTAAATATTTTATAATATTTACTATATTACTGTATAAATAAAAAATATCATGCATTAAATAGATATTATAAATTTGATTAATCAAATGATTCAATCCAATATTCGAAACCATATTTTACGATTTATACACTTCTTTATATATATGTATGTATTTATACATAGACATTTCATATACACCTTTATATAAACATATACAATATATAGGCCTCTTCCTGTAAATATATACTAAACAAAAACAAAAGAATAAAATATTCTTAATATTATACAAACATTCATGTTTTTAAAAGTCATATTATACTGTCCCAAATATGAATATACAGTATATCATGTAACGCATGTAACATTTAAACATTCGGTGTGTGCGTGTGCGTGTGCGTGTGTGTGTGGGATTCCAGTTATTATGCTTTGACATAAAAAGAGTTATATAACACCAGTAACTAGTCAATGTGTGTGTCTGTGTGTTATACCTGATTGTAACTAAAGTTACCATAAGCAAGCTAATACACTCATTTTTGTTAATCAGGTTATTTATTCAATGTATATGTTAAGATTATTAATAAGACATTTACACATCGGAAATATATAATTTATCAATAAGTCATGCATAGAGACACACACACGTCTACAATAAGCACACACCAATCTCGCGTATGTAAACATATGTACATAGACAGACATATGCGTTAGATAATATGAATATGCTAGTGTGTGTTTACAAATATATTATGCTATATGTGTTTCCAAACCATTTTTCCAAAACTTCAATAAATATTAAGTGCGTGTTTATAAATATTATTTTTTAATTTGCTTAAAAAAGTTTCGTGCTGGGCTGTGTATGAAGTAAATATAACAAAATAAATTAAATAAAGTCTGCATTGTCTTTTTAAAAGTTAAATTTAATAATAAAGATCTCAATCCATTGTAATGATATTTAATGTACACACAATTTTCTCACATAATACTAATGTATATTATTATTTTTCTTTTTCTTACACACACACATATTAAAGCAATTTCTTTCATAAAACATTTCAGTGTTTTTAATGTTCTATGTAGTATTATTACCTCCGATTCAACAAAACTATCAATAGAAAATATTATTAATGTAATATAACTATATTATTACTATATTCTTAATTAAATATTTTCTGGCATCTCAAAGACGTTGAGGAGTAACCAAGCAGTGTCTGATTTAATACAGTTATATATGAGATTTCTCTTTGCCTATTTTCTGTATATAAGGCTGTATCTGTGTCACTTGTGCGTATTTGTGTAACTAAACATGTTTTATAGGACTTGGTGCTTATTAATTATTTAAAAAGTTAAATATTATATTTATAGAAATAGTATTATTAAAATGTAAACTAAAATTGGACACGTGTCTTTACAGCATTTTAGAATAACCTTCAAAAAGGACAAAACATTTGACTTTTAGTTATGATGATAAACAGCTAAATATTATATATAATTATAAAATACAAGACCTTATATGAAAATATGTATAATAGAAATAATTTTTTAAAAATTAGAAAAAAAAGCATAAGTATGTAATAATTATAACTAATAAACTACCTGAAGCCCAAGATAAGCTTTTCTTCAATATTATAATGTAATAATTACATAACAATGGTAAAACGAAGATAGGATTCCCCTCCTAATGCAATGGATACATCAATATACTTTCAACCTATAAAACCGTAGTAGTAGTATAGAAAATTAATTAATGTAAATATTAAGTTTAAAAGATACTCAAACTGGGGCAAGTTCAACTGTAATAGTTTCAAAATAAAGTTCAAATTCAGAATAATAATTTCTAATATATATTTTAATATGGTATATAGTGAATATTAACAAAATTGAGTTATAAGACAAAAACACATTTAATTCACTAGTCTTTATTTTTAGTTAGCTGCATTTTAACTTGGTTTTTAACTGCATTTTATAAGTTTTCATAAATGTGAAAAGAAATAACAACGAAAATATGTATAATTAAAATACAAGTGAAGAAAACTTAATGGAAAAAATGTATTCAAAATTAATATTAATTATTAAAACGTAACGTGTTTGATAGTAAACTTCGGTTCCAAATGTGGATTACTCATAATTTTGCCATTTCTTAGTTCAGCTTGTTTTAATATTATTAATACATGTATTTAATTATTAATTTAAAACACTGCATTAAAAATATAGCGTTATAACGTTCCTGGTGTTATATAAGTACATTCTCTTTTCATTTATGTATATAAAGCAATTCATGGCTGTAAATTTATAGCAGCATTTTAATCAAAATATAACAAATCTGAAATTAGGTTTGTTATAAATTAAATATATGATTACTTTTATTGACTTGAAATATTAAACTTTATTTAATTAATCTCAATACTAATATTGGATTATTGAATAACTGTATGTATAAAAGAAAATGATTATTATTAAATATTTTCTAATATATTTACTATATTATCCATAAAATAGTTATAAACAGAAAATTATGAACATCTATCTAAACACCCTTGATGTGTGCGCGCGCGCGGTGTGTATACAAGTCATATTATGTATAAAATGGCAACCATGGTAATCACCAAGAAATATACGTTGTGTGTGTATATGTATATATTTACTTTTATCTCTCTCTCTATATATAGATCTTATTTTAATTAGTATTTAATATATATAATACATATAATTTAAGTAATACGATTGGACTGTTTATGATGTGACTAGAGAATGAAGACTAAAATATTTGTATATAATATTAAGAATATTCTTTTTGTTTTTGTTTATTTTACAGAAAGAGGCATATATATTGTATATAAATATATATATATATATATATATATAATTATATGGGCATATATAACTACACACACACATATATTTGATTATTGATTAATCAATTTTTTATAATGATATGCTAATTTCTCAGTGAATCTTTAAGTAATTATTTATAAAAACAATCAATAATGATTGTTTTGTGACTACTTAATTAACATTAACTATATAATTTAAATAAGAGAATAACAAATAACTAATTAACTAATCAGTAATTAATTCAGGATAAGGAGTGAATGTTTAATAATTCATATAAATGCAAAACCATACATTCTTTTATTTTTAATTATTTATAGAATGGATAAACCACTATGTGCGAGCGTGCATATATGTGTGTGTGTGTGTCCGCGCGCACGTGAGAGAGAGAGAGCGCGCATTTTTGTTATTTAATAAATTAAGGTGCAACGATAGGAACTGCGATGCATTTATATAGTACATATTTTAATAAACATATCATACTTGTTTTTTCATGTGGATTGCTCTCCTATATACGCATTCATACACACATGTGTGCATGGGCTATTATATTAGTTTGTCATCTCTCTCTCTCTCTCTCTCTCTATATATATATTATATAGAGAGAGAGAGAGAGAGAGAGAGAGAGAGAGAGAGAGAGAGAGTGAGTGAGGGAGTGAGAGAGAGAGTATCGAAGCTGTCTCATTATTTATATATTTATAAATATTTAATAAATTTACTGTACATGAAAACGGTGTGTAGATGTTGTTTTATGTATATTAGTAAAAACATAATTGTATTCGTCGTGTATAGTGGTAAGTATTTCTGCCTGTCACGCAGAGGGCGGGTTCGAGTATCCCGACCGGCAACGGCGAGTTTTTATATAAATTAAGCATATTCGTTTGATATCTTTATATATCTGTGTGTGTCACCTAGACTGTTCTACGATATAGGTGTTTTACGGAGGTTTTTTTATTTGTGTTATTAAACTGTATAAGTTACATATACATACATTACGAACTACGCCATTACAATATTCAAATTACAATTATACACACACTTGTGTGTGTGTATGCATATGTATGTATGTCTGTATTATATAGGACATGTTTAAAACCTTGTATTAAACGATGCTAATAAGGGTACACTCTCCACCCTATAAAAACAGTAGTATAGAAACAGTAGCCATTAGTGGAGAGTGTGTGTGTGTGCACACGCGTGCGGTTTTTTGAAATAACTATTTATATCAAAATTTAAAATGTTATATATAACGTAATGTCAAACTAACACAATTAAAATATAATCATATATAAACTTTTCAATTTTTTTTTAATTAAGCATGCTATATTTTTTCCAATCTTTTAACCCTCAAAACATATGTTCAACTTCTTAAGAAAGAGTATCAATATTAATAATAAAAATTAACTATTTTATAATTGATATTCTTTAATCAGAATTTAAATACATTTTTTCTATAAGTTGCTTCAAGTGTAGTTTCTGTTTATACACTTTATATGTTATTATTTTCGGATCTATAGAACTTATAAGCTAACTGAGATACAGGTATACAACAAGGTTTCTAAATAAGATTAGTGATTGTGAATTAAAGTGGTTTGGTTTTTAATTCAAACTTACTTGGCCTTATTTTATTAAGATATATTCACTATTTATATCATATCTATTAAGTAAATTCTTTTAGTATTATGTGATTTTTCTGACTCAAACATTATTACTAGCCTCTTTCTCACACACACATACAACAGAGCACACGTTTTGGAGTCTTTTAAAAATGACTCTTCCATCGCTGTTGTTCTGAGTTATTTAAAATGAAGAAATAATCAAATTCAATCTTAACCATATTACGGTTGGATAATATGCATACATGATGTTGAGATGTACTATATGATTATGAATTTAACACACCTCAGTGAATACAACATCGTTTTCTAACCATTTCTTAAGAAAGAAATATTTATATATTGTGTGTGTGCTTTATAATAAATATTTATTTTTAATAGTTTTTTCAAAATAACTTCTTTCAAGGATTGACCCTAGTGTATGAAAATGATAATTATCATTGTTATTTTTCTATTAAATAAAGCAGAACACGACCCATTGTATACTTAATATTGTTTATTCAACACATATATAATACATGAGTACATAAAAATGTTTATGTAGATTCGTAAGTATGTTCCCCGTAAATATAATTTTCAGTCGTTGTATGGGCGGACGTTAATGTTAATTTGAAGACTTAAAATATTAAACTTTATTTAATTGGATTATTGAATAACTGTATGTATAAAAGAAAAGTTATTATTTTCTAATATTTACTATATTATCCATAAAATAGTTGTCCTAACTTAAAGATAAAAAAATTGTGAACAGCTATCTAAACACCCTTGGTGTGTGCGTGTGCGAGTGCGCGCGGTATACAAGGTATAAATGACAAACCATGGTAATCACCAAGACCTATGCGTGTGTGTATAATATGTATATACTACTCTCTCTCTCTCTCTCCTCTCTCTCTATATATATATATACGTTTTATCTATCACATCATAAACAGTCCCATCGTATCACTTTCTCAAATTTTATATATATATATATATATATATATATTATATATATATATATATATATATATATATATAAAATATTAATTAAGATAAGAACCGGAAAATGAAGACTTAAAAATTTGTATAATATTAAGAATATTCTTTTGTTTTTAGTACATTGACAGGAAGAGGCATTATATATATAATTTATATGGGCATATGTATATATACACATACAGACACACACACACACACATATAGACGTTTGATTAAACATTTGATTAATCAATTGTTATAATGATATGCTAATTTCCCAGTGAATCTTAAGTAATTATTCATAAATACAATCAATAATGATTGTTTTGTGACTACTTAATTAACAATAATTATATGATTTAACCAAGAGAAAAAATTTAATTAATCAGTAATTAATTCAGGATAAGCTTCTCTAACGCACACACAGAAATGCCGTCCTGGTGTGATGTAAAGATTCAATATGTTTAATAATTCATCTTTTATTTTTAATTATTCATGTATATATTATGCATACAGAATGGATTAAACCACTATGTGCAAGCGTGCATGTTGTGTGTGCGCGCGCGCGTGTGTGAGAGAGAGAGAACATTCTTTTGTTATTTAATAAATTAAGATGCAACGATAGGAACTGCGATACGTTTATATAGTACATATTTTAAGCTTACTATATAAACGTATCATACTTGTTTTTCATTCTATATAAGCATTCATTACACACATATGTGCATAAGGCTATATATATTAGTTTGACATTTCTCTCTATATATTAAACTTTTTAATATACTATATTATTATAGTGTACCCGTTCAAGAAAAGGTGGAGTATTTAAATATTATATCCACTGCTTATCTACCATTGTTACGTAAGTTATATATATATATATATATATATATATGACATTGAAGGATTATGTTCATCTTCAGGTAGTTAGATAGTAAATAAAATTGAAAAGCATGTATTAAAATAGATATATTAACATAATTATGAAAATATTTCACGTGCATTTTAAGGTTATCTTTTAATTAATTATTATTTATTCAAACTCATTTCAAACAAAAGACAGTAGCATCGCGTTTGTACCAATATCAAGCATTGGATGCCGATATAATTTTCTTTTATAGTGGTTATTGTTATATAAGAGCATTGTAAACTTAGGAAAATCGTTGTTACGTTTTTTCAAATGTTATTTTAAAATGTTATAAGAACACCAATATCAATCTCTAAGTCCTTCTCAGGAAAGACACGTAATAATATTAGATACATATCAATATTTAAAAGTCATATACATTTTACCTATAAATTGCATATATATTACTTATATATACTCACGTGTGTATATATAATATGTATGGAAATATATATATTCTCAATTATCACCACTATAACTACAGATAGTCCGGAGTGGTTAAGTTTAGTTAACTAAGCACTAATCATGCTGAATATTAATAATTAATGCATACAGGTTTGAATTAAATATTGGACATTAATAAGATTATCATATTTATGAACACACACACACACATATATATAAATAATTGCATAGTTACAGTGTTGTATGTACATGTATATATCTGTACTTATACATGTTATATACACACACGTGTGTACATATATAGAGAGAAGTCATAAGTTACTCCACATAATATCAAAATAACCTGGTCGTCCGCCCATGCAACGACGGAAAACTATATTTACGGAGAACATACTTACGAATCTACATACACATTTTATGTACACATGTATTATATATGTGGTGAATAAACAATATTAAGTATATAATGGTCATGTTCTGCTTTATTTATTAGAAAAATAACACATGAAATTATCATTTTCCATAAACTCAGGGTCAATCCTTGGCAAAAGTTATTTTGAACAACATATTAAAAATATTATTATAAAGGGCGCGCGGGCACACAATATATATAAATATTTCTTTCTTAAGAAAATGGTTAGGAAACAGATGTTGTATTGACTGAGGTGTGTTAAATTCATTTATATAGTACATCTCAACATCACGTATGCATATTATCCAACGCATATATGGTTAAGAATTATTTCTTAATTTTTAAATAAATCAGATGTAAAGATTCATTTTTAAAAGACTCCAAAACGGGATGTGCTTGATGAGAAAGAGGCTAGTAATAATGTTTGAATTCAGAAAAATCATTTACATAATAAAAGAATTTACTAATAGATCTGTACTCATATGATATACTAGTGAATATTATCTTAATAAAATATAGTCCAGGTGAGTTTGAATTCTAAAACAAAACACCTTTAATTCACAATCACAACTCTTTATTTTAAAAAACGTTGGTTGTATACAGTCTGTATGGCAGTTAGCTTATAAGTTTAAAGATAATAACATATAAAGTGTCTAAACAGAAACTACACTTTAAGCAAATTTAATAAAAAAATGTATTTAAATTCTGATTAAAGAATATCAATTATAAAATAGTTAAGTTTTATTATTATGTACCCTTGAATATTGAGACTCTTCCTTACAACCAGGATATTAGCATCCTTAATTAAAAAATAAAAGTGTATATTATGATATATTTTAATTGTGTAATATTGTTACTTAAGGTCATTCTAAAATGCCGTATGAACATGTGTCCATTATAGTAATAGTTTGAAATTACGTTATATATAACATTTTAAATTTTAATAGGAAGAGTTATTTCAAAAAAACACACGCACGCGCGTGTGCACACACACACTCCACTAATGGCTACTGTTTCTATACTACTGCTGTTTTTATAGTGTGAAGAGTGTACCCGTTCAAGAAAAGAGTAGATTATTTAACAGATTATATTCATGGCTTATTTTACCATTTTTATTTAGTTTATACATTATGTTGAAGAAAGGGTTTATGTTCATCTTCAGGTAGTTTATAGTAAGTAAATTAAAAACACGCTATTAAAAAAGTGTATTAGCATAATTATGAAGTATGTCAGAACATTTCATGCTCATTTTAAGGGTGTTATTAGTTATGTTTCATTCTTTTCAGTTTATTTATCTATTTATTATTTTATTATACAAAAAGAGCTAACAAAGGTATTAGCATCGTTCAATACAAGGTTTTAATAAAACATTGTCCTATAAAATACAGACATACATACATATGCATACACACACACACACATGTGTGTGTGTGTGTTATAATTGTACATTGAATATTGTAATGGTGTAGTTCGTACATGTATGTATTTATACACTTTTTAATAACACAAATAAAAAAACCTCCGTAAACACCTAGATATCAAGGTTTTAAACATGTCCTATTATGCATACACACACACACACATGTGTGTGTGTTTATAATTGTAAATTGAATATTGTAATGGTGTAGTTCGTACATGTATGTATATTATGTAACTTCACTTTTAATAACACAAATTAAAAACCTCCGTAAAACACCTAGATATCGTAGAACAGTCTAGGTGACACATATACTAGATACCAAATGAATATGCTTAATTGCATTAACTACACAAACGCCGTTGCCTGGGATCGAACCAGGTCGTCTGCGTGACAGGCAAAAAATACTTACCACTGTACTACAACGACTAATAACAATTATATTTTACTAATATACATAAAACAAAACCTACACTTTAAAGATATTTGTAAACCGCTAACACACACAATACATTAATATTTTAATTCTCTGTGTTTTAACTTCCTATAATAGTTCATTATTATTATTTCTAATTAATGAGCAAAATACGTACAATATATATAATATATTAGTTTAAGTTTCACAGTGAATAAGTTGTCACTCCCTTGGGTCACGAATATTCTCAAGAACATGAACGTGCGTGGGCTTCGATACTCTCTCTTTTCCTCTCTCTCTCTCTATATATATATGTATATATATATATAGAGAGAGAGATGTCAAACTAATATATATAGCTTATGCACATACGGTGTATGAATGCGTATATAAGAGAGCAATCTACATGTACGTTTATATAGTAAGCTTAAAATATGTACTATAAAACGTATCGCATCTTAATTTATTAAATAACAAAAGAATGTTCTCTCTCTCTCACACCTGCACGCGCGCGCACACACACACATACATGCACGCTCGCACATAGTGGTTTATCCATTCTATATGCATAATACAGACATGATAATTAAAAATAAAAGAATGTATGGTTTTGCATTTATATGAATTATTAAACATATTAAATCTTTACATCACACGAGGACGGCATTTCTGTGTGTGCGTTAGAGACGCTCCTTATCCTGAATTAATTACTGATTAGTTGATTAGTTATTTGGTTATTCTCTTATTTAAATCATATAATTAATGTTAATTAAGTAGTCACAAAACAGTCAGTATTTATAAATAATTACTTAAGATTGGAAAATTATAATAATTGATTAATCAAACGTTTATGTGTGTGTGTGTATTATATACATATGCCCATATAAATTATACATATATATATATATATATATATACACAATATATATACCTCTTCCTGTAAATATATTAAACAAAAACAAAAGAATATTCTTAATATTATACAAATATTTTATTCTTCATTTTCCGGTTCATTTGTATCACATCATAAACAGTTGTATTATATATATTAAATACTTATATAGATACATACATGCATACATACATATATATAAATAATATATATGATTACCATGGTTTGCCATTTAAACATAATGTTTAGATAGATGTTCACAATTTTCTATCTATAAAGTAGGATACCCATTTTATGGATAATATAGTAAATATTAATAAATATTTAATAATAATCATTTTCTTTTATACATACAGTTATTCAATAATCCAATATAGTATTGAGATTAATAAATTAAAGTTTAGTATTTTAAGTCTTCAAAATTAACATTGATTTGCATTCTTTAGGTTGCAAGTTGTGGTTAAAAAAGTAGTTTTTTTAATAAAAGTAATCCTAATTTCAGTTTTGTTATATTTTGGTTAAAAATGCTGCTATAAATTTACAGCCATGAATTGCTTTTATACATAAATGTCCGACATAAAAGAGAATGTACTTATATAACACCGGGAACGTTATAACGCTATATTTTTAACGCAGTGTTTAAATTAATAGTTAATACATGTATTAATAATATTAAAACAAGCTTAATTAAGAAAATGGCATTTAATTATGAGTAATCCATATTTGGAACCGAAGTTTACATATATATGTATATTATCCATCTACACAAACATTTTATGTATATAGAACATACACACACATGTATCTCTTATACGAGATACACACACACTCGCCCATGCAGTTTCTAATTACGTAAAGATAATATGCATATGAATATATGTAAATCTATTATAAAGTCGTATCTTCTAGGGACGTTAAACTACTGTATATGATATTTATTGATTATATTAATATATAATTATAGTATATGAAAAAACGCATCTATTTGCTGCACACACCGATCCATAAGTATATATTTAGTCTATACATCTAGCTAATGCACGTGTGTGCACGTGTGTTATTATGCGTTTTACATAAATTAAAATATACTTAAACAACCACGAAATATAGCAAAGAGTGTACATAGGCAGTACATACATACTAATTATAAAAAGAGTATTCTTAATCTTATATGAATAGGTGCATATATAAGTATATTATATTCATCCTTGTACGCGCACGCGCAGTGTAATGTTTATTTGGCCGTAGGTGTATGCAACGCATATTTTTTTGGTTTTGTTGTTATTTAGCTCTCAAACACGGTACGTTTTAATAATTAAATATTTATTTAGCTAATATTAATTTTAAGTACATTTTTTCATTAAGTTTTATTCATGTGTATTTTTATTATATACATTTTCGTTATTATTCTGTTCACATTTATGAACGCTTATAAAATGGAGTTAAGCAAAAACTTCCTTTTAATTAAAAATAAAGACTTGTGAATTAAATGTGTTTTGTTTCACAACTCAATCTTCTTAAGATAATTTTCACTATTACACCATATGAAAATATATCTAAAAAACGGTTTTCTGAACTTGGACGATTATTTTGACACTAATGTAGTTGAACTTGCCCCATTTTATTACGTAAATACGCGCGCACACACATCGGTTTCAGTATTAATATTATACTAATTGCTAATTTTATATATTGCTAAGGTTTTTTTTTTATAGCTTGAAAGGTATATTGAAGAAAAGAGGGGATTATTTGACATGCTACATCGCATTAGATAGGAATGTTTATGCTACGTTTACCATTGTTATGTAATTTATTGGCTTATGTTCATTCTTCAGGTAGTTTCGAGCTATACTTATTACTTATTATATACGTATGCTTTCTGTTTTTTTTCTTTAAATAAATTATTTTGTATTATATAAAAGTGCACTGACGAATCTACATATAAGGTCCTGAAAAATCTATTTTATAATATAGTTTTGTTGTATAATAGTTGACTGAATAATTAGGAAAGTCAATGTTACACTTTACTTTATATTGCATAGTTACATTTTAATAATATTATTATATATTTAAGAATATTTTCATTACACTTTAACTTTTAAATGTATCAAAGATTTCAATAGATAGTAAAGATTTATTTCAAAACTACACATATGCAGATGGGGGCAGTTTCAAACAAGTTCTATAAAACATGTGCAAGTTACACAAATATGCACAAGTCACACACACACAGCTTATACACAGAAAATAGGCAAAACAGAGATCTCATATATAACTGTATTAAATCGATATGTTAAAGAATATTCTAATTAAGAATATTACATTATCTTTAATAGTTATAGTATATTAATAGTTTGTTGAATGGCTGATGGAAATAAAATTTTTATTCTAAACCTATAAAAGATGTATCGAAGAGAGCTCTCTCAAAGATAAAAAGTCATTTGAAAACATCAAAATAAAATATAATTCTCATAAAACGGTAATTACACTACATACAAACATTAAAAATGACACTGAAACGTTTCATATAAAGAATAATTTGCTATATTTATATATATATATATATATATAAGAGAAGAAAAACAGTGAGAAAAATTGATGTCACGTGGGAATCAAGACACTTAGTTGTACGCGTGTGGTGAAACAAAACAATATTAAGTATTGTATTCATACAATACATTGGGAGCCCTTCCTTGAGATCTTTATTATTAAATTGAAGTTTTCAGAAGAAAATGCATTGCACTAATTATTTACATTATTTAATTTTCTTTTGCTATATTTATCAAAATAGAATCATTTTCATAAACATCCTGTTCCGATATTGATAGACTAAACGTATTTGAACAACATATTATCATATTATCCAAACTCATATTTATATAATACATATTCATATTGGTGTGTTTACAGTGGACGTGCGTATGTCTCTATGCCTCACTACCAGTGTGACTTATTGATAGATTAGATAGATATATTTCCGATCGGTCCGACGTCTTAATTCAAACATATCTGTGTTAATGATGTGTATTAGCCGCTAAGGCTTGTTTATGGTAGCTACAGTTACAATCACTTCAGATGAGAGGTATAATACACACACACAATGTAGTAAAGTTTAGTATATGACGTATAAGTATATTACATTGGAAAGAAATGAAGACTTGTATCATATTAAGAATATTCTTATTCTTTATATATTTACAGGGAGAGGCATATGTTCAATATACAATACACACACATATACACACACACACACATATATATATAAAGAAGTGTATAAACTGTAAAATATGGTTTCGCATATTAGATAGAATTATGTGATTAATTAGATTTACAAAATCTATTCATGATATTTTTTTTATATTTTATTTTATACTATACTACCTGAAGATGAACATAACCTTCCTATACAATATTAAGTTTTGATTCATGTTTATGACATAGATCTCTTGTTATAGGGTTTATATGTATGATGCGTCGGCTAGTAATTATGCTAATTAAGTTTATATTTATTACATATTTTTAAATACTTTTAATTTAAAAATTCAATTCAAATTCACATTAATAAAGTATAAAGAATTTGTTGATTTAAATGTGATTATATGTGTGTGCGCATACAATGTCACAATTCTAACTTGTGTGTATATGTTAACTAAGTCATGTAAAGCATAGGTGTAGCTGATACTGCATTTACAGTTTAATAAAATTGCTTAAAGAATAGTGTAATTAAATAGTTAATTCTTATTCAAAACCTTAATACAAGCCCTAAAACAAGCTTTTATAAATTGTCATAAATTTAATTTAATAATAACAAAAGAGTATATATTATTATTTACTCAAGTTTGTATATACGTGTTATTTTCATTAAAAAAAATTTATTCAAATTCATGCTTTCTTTTTTTTTGTTTCTAACGTTTTATTATTGAAAATATAAAGTGCTCTTGTGCCGACCATGTTATCATCTCTTAGTTGAAACAATCATATTTAAATAAATAAATTCTTTATACTTTACTAATGTGAATTTGAATTAAATTTTCTAGTTAAAACTAATTTTACTTACAAAGGAGAACCTCCGGTTTCTCTAGGCGGTTTCTTGTAAACTTAAGGAAAATTAATGTTCTATACAAAATATAATTCTAAAACTATGCTGTTAGTAATAATTTCACATTACTTAGTAATATTACTATAATATGTAATAATAACCGTACATGCAATTTTAAACAAGTCTACAACTGTACGTCCCTCTCTCACACACACACTACATAAAATAATGCCTAAGAAAATAAAATCTCTCTCTCTTTTTCACTCTCTCTCTCTCTCTCTCACACACACACACACGCACACACACACACATGTGTGTGTGTAATTACCTCTATGGATGTAATGAGGCAGTGCGTAAGGCAAGATGCTAGAGAACATTTTAAAATTACGCAGTTAATAAACAAAATATTACTAGACTATAAACCCATGGAAATAGTTGTTTATTATAAACCTTACTTTATAGAAGATGTAGAGAAGGAAGGTATTTAAGAAGTAAAAGTCATCAAAAATATATTAACTGAATATTAATTTGCAATATGCTTTTGGGTGTATGTGTATGGCCTTGCGTATGTGAAGGTGATAACGGTTTTTTATTTTTGAATTATGGTGAATAGACAATATTAAGTATCGTATTATAATTCATTTTCTTTATTATTGAATTTAATTTTTAAAAAGAAAATGCATTTATTTATTTTATTTTGCTTTATTTAATGAAAAATAATCATTTTCATAAAAATGAATGTTGTAACTAAAATGGGAATGTTTACAGTCCCATTTTCTTAATAATTAATAATTTTAATTATTTAATTAGTATTTTTTAATATAAAAAAATAATTTTTAGAATAATATATATTTAAAGAAAGATTATTCTTTAAAATGTATATTTAAAATATTAATAATTAATATATAAGTATCAATTAAACTTTTTTTTTATATTCCCGTTTTCATATATCATTCCCATTTTAATTACAACGTTCGTTGAATTATTGATGCCACATTAGCGCTTTAAACAACTTATTAAATAAATGTTTGCCCTTACATATATATTTACATATATCATTACAATTCCTATACATCAAATATACAAACACATATAACTTATATTATATGCTTGGAGGTATGTAGTGCATACATATGTACCCATCACCAATATATGATTATTAGATTATGTATTGTCGTTTTGGTAGACTATGCATATCACACACGAACACTATATTATG
Organism: Selaginella tamariscina; assembly: GCA_003024785.1. NCBI lineage: Eukaryota > Viridiplantae > Streptophyta > Lycopodiopsida > Selaginellales > Selaginellaceae > Selaginella > Selaginella tamariscina. The sequence continues at coordinate 259,087 of PUQB01000135.1, forward strand.
ATCTATAGAATGCATATATATCCACTATAATGTAAATAATTAAACATTGGAAATCTCTCTCTCTCTCTCTCTCTCTCTCTCTCTCTCTCTCTATATATATATTATATATATATATATATATATAATTTGTAGCTAATATTACTGCACATGTATGTATATGTATCTTACTCATGCATATATATTTCTCTTTTATTGTTAAGTCATAAGCTAATCCAACAATACATAATAGACTGAATTCTTATCACTGTAGTACGACTAGATTATTACTGATAAATTACATTTCTGGAAAATATACATACACGTCCGTCTACATAAACACTTTATGTACACACACATGTATTATATATGTGATATGCAGCATGTCAGACTACACACACATACACACACGCACACGGCTATTCCGTTGAAGGTTTTGAATAAACAATATACAATAGGAGATCAAGTTTTCTAAAGAAAATGCATTGAGTGAAATATTTACTTTATTTATTTTATTCTGCTTTATTTAATAGAAAATAACAGATTAAATTATCAGGTCAATCCCTCGCAGAAGTTATCTCGAACAACTTATGGAAAATAATATTATAAAGGCACGCGCACACACCACACACACACACACACACACACACACACACACACTATATATATATATATATATAATATATTATATATATATATATATATATATATAATATTATTCTTTTGAGAACATGGTTAGGAAACAGATATTGTATTCACTGAAATGTGTTGGTACATCTCACCATCACGTACGCATATTATGGAACCGCTAAGATTGAATTTGATTATTTCTTAATTTTTAAATAAATCAGAACAGTAGAGTCATTTTTAAATGACATTCAAAATGTGCTGTGCTTGTGTGTGTGTGTGTTTGTGTGTTGAGAGAGCGAGAGGGAGGGGCTAGTAATAATGTTTGAGTTCAGCAAATCATAAAATAAATGAAATTGCTAATAGATGTATATTCATATGATATAATAATAAATATTATCTTAATAAAATATAGGCTTAAGTAAGATTGAGTTCTAAAACAAAACAAATTTAATTCACAATCACAAGTCTTTATTTTTAAACCTTGTTTGTATAAAGCTTATAAGTTTCATAGATTTGACAAAAAAAATAATAACATATAAAGTGTATATACAGAAGCTTGAAGCAAACTTAATGGAAAAATGTAATTAAATTCTGATTAAAGAATATTAATTATACCCATGAATATTGAGACTCTTCGGTGTCAAGTTGGATGGTGTTTGAGACATAAGATTGAAATATAAAGTGGACCAACGAAGTTATTAGTGTCTTCTGATTGTAATATCGTTATATCATAAACTTAAAAGACGGCGATTTTAAAAGGAGATTCTAAACTGCCGTAAGAACATGTGTCCATTTAAAGCGCACAACCATTACAACCCTTTGTGTTAATTTAATTAATCTTTTAACTGATTAATAAAACACATGTATTTGAAAAAGTTTATTTATAATGTTTATTTATTTCCACTAGTGAATGGTTAATAGCCTCAACCAATTAAAATAAAAGAAATTATTTATTCTATCATGGGTTTAGTTTTCCACTTGGTGGTTATTTATAATTTATAATTTACATGGCACCTATGTGACACCTATGTGGTGCCTACATGGCTTTTTCGGTGGTAGCCTAATAACCGGGCAATTTTGCTTAGTTATATTGCTATCGGGCATAATTGAATAACACATGTATCAAAATTAATAAAATTAGGTTTTATTTTTTTTAGCTTTCAAAAAAATTAATGAAAAATAAATAAATTAAAACTTTAAAATAAAAAGCAAACATGAGATTTAGTAAAATATCATTCATTTACATGTAAGAATTATTATATATATATATATATAGACACATTAGTTGATATACTTATTTTGCAGAAAGAACATAAATTATTGTAGATCTCTCTTTCTCTCAACACACTTACATGTTTGTGTAATATATATATATATGTGTGTGTGTGTGTACATTGTTATACACATACATATAGAAAGACATTAGTAAACTATAATTAATGATTTTATATAAAAAAATAACAATGAAAAGTTGGAGTTTTAATATATTTTTTTAATTAAAAATACTGAGTAGGTGCACATTTATTACATATGTATCTATAATATATATATGTTTATAATAATCGTATAAATAAAAATTATGCACTACTAATTTATTTTTTAATTCAATTAAACCACTCTAATGAAAAAGCACAGCGATAGTAATAATTAATGATGTGGCATTATTTAATTTACCACCGCTAAATAACCACCCGCTAGTGGAAAGTGAGCCTAAGTCATATGTATAATAAAATGTATTAACCTAAAGGTGCTTTTTTAGGTAAATATTGAAAATATATATAACAGTTTAAATTATGTTAAAAAATACACACACAATAACGCACGCGCGCGTGCACACACACTCCACTGATTGCTAATATGGTAAAGAGTGTACTAGTTCAAGAAAAGAATGTCTTATATCCAATGTTCATTTTATTATTATGTAGTAATTGAAAAATTGTTACTAAACAAATACAAAAATACGGTCGGAACATCTCACCTGCATTTGAAGGGTATTTTTTTAATGTCTTCATTTTAATTAGGTTTTCTTCATTAGTTTTTTTCAGTCCGTTTATTTATTCATTATTTTTTATTATGTTAAAAAAATATAAAGGAAGCTGGCAACAATATTAGCATCGTTTAATAGAAAGTTTTGAAACATTTGTTATATATGATATACGATATATGTTTTATAATTCCAGTTTATTACGTATAACAAGGGTAGATACGCCTAAATAGCGTAGAAGATTACGCACGCACACAGACACACACACACACACACACATATATGTATATTGAATATCGTAATGGTGTAGTTCGTACATGTATGTATATGCCAGGTCGTCCGCGTGACACTTACCATTACACTACAACCACTACTAATAATTGCATTTTCATTGATATTATTGAGAAATAAATTATATCTACGGTCTGTGTATATTGCATACATAGGCGTCTACATAAATTGAAACATAATTTAATGCACACATATATGTTTTAATAGCATTATACATATACACATATGTATAATCGTATTGAATACTTAAATGTTTAAACTATTTGCTTCATTTGATGCAGCTTTAATATTTAAATAAATAAACACTCACACACACATACACAATACCCTCAAGATACTGGTATATTTTAATTTATATATAATTCAAATTTCTTAAATAAAATTTAAAGTTAAAATATAATCTGAGATGTTGAAGCTCCATAAACTGCAACATAGTATATTATTAAGATATTTTAAATTTTATGATTAAAATATCTTAAATGAAAAAATAAACTTTAAACTATTTAATTAATAAATATCTTTAAAATATACTTACAACATGAAATATTAATAAAATATTCTAAATTTCCTACAATTGAATTAGTTAGAATTTTTAATAAGGTTGCTATTTATTACAGAAGATAAATAACGTATGTGTGTGTGTATTCCACAGGTTTACAAATCTCCTTGAATATTACATAGACTGCGAAAATGGTGAAACATATTTAATACACACATTATATGTTTTAATAACATTATACATATACACAATGTTCATATTGAAAAATTAAATGTTTAAAATATTTGCTTCATTTGATGCAGCCTTAATATTTAAATCGCACACATACACAAAACTTCGCTTACTTAGAATACTAGTATAATTTAATTTATATATAATTCAAATTTCTTAAATAAAACTTAAAGTTAAAATATAATCTGAGATAACATAGTATATTACTAAGAAGTTTCTAATTTTTAAGAAAAAAAAAAAACAACTTTAAACTATTTAATAAAAGAATATCTTTAAAATATACTTGGATATTATTAGAATGTTCTAATTTCTTAGTTACAATATATACACTACTTCCAACGTATCGTAATATTTAAGAAGATTTGTAAGTCTGTGGAATATCGAGACACACACACACGCGCACAAATATGTTTATATGTCTTCTGTAAGCTTATTAAAAATTCTACGTTTTGCACTTAATTAGAATTATATTAATACATTTGTAGATACTAAAATTAAGTTATTATTAACATATTGTAATTTGAGATTTAATATGATTAATATTTGCTAGATAAATTTATGCACATATAACATATTTGTGTTAAAGCTTGAAATGGTGAAACATAATTTAATACACACATGATATGTTTTAATAACATTATACATATACACACATGTATATTCATATTGAAACATTTGTTTCATTTGATGCAGGTTTAATATTTAAATAAACAAACACACGTACACACATACACACATACACAAAATTTTAGATATCCAATCATATCCTCAAGATACTGGTATATTTTAATTTTTATATAAATCAAATTTCTTAAATAAAATTTAAAGTCAAAATAGAATCTGTTCGTGACTTCAACATAGTATATTATTAAGATATTTTAAATTTTTACGATGAAAATATCTTAACGAAAAAATAAACTTTAAACTATTTAATTAAGGAATATCTTCAAAATATATATACTGATATTATTAGAATATTCTAAATTTCTTACAATTAAAACAGTAAGTTACAATATACACACAATACTTCCTTGTCAAGTTCATACATTTATACATTGTATATATATCTATTGATATACATACATAGTATAGTTACACAACACCTCCTTGGCAAGTTCATCCTGATTATATAAGTACGATATACTCAATTTATTCCAAATGTATAGATTTGAACTATTGCCGTTGCCAGGATCGAACCCTGCAGTAGTGTGTGTCCGCACGTAGTTTGTAATATATTCTAAAATTCAAAATTAACATTCTAATAATTTCATAATTAAGTTAAGCTCTTTAGATTAATATATATATATATATATATATTATATATAAAGCCAGTCTACATGTATAAACATACGCACACATGTATCTCGTTTTAAGATATTTTATACGTAATAACATCTATTATTTTAAATTTGACTTTTACAAATCTTTTAATATTAAAATTTAGGCACACCAACACAAATAAAAAATAAATAAAATATGTTGGTTTGCATGAACTATTAAAACTTAACAGCATCATCCGATAGGGAACGAGCAACTTATCCTTAATTAATTTAAATTGGTGAATACACATTAGTTAATTTATTTATTTTGTTAATTTCTTAATTAAATCATATTTTAATTAATAATGTTAATTAAGTAGTCACAATCTGAAGGTCTAATAAATCTCAAATTAATAGTAATTATTGCAAGTCAAACCAAATCTACAGCTTATAAAAAGATTGGCAGTTTAATGTATGATACACACACACCCACACACATGTGTGCTAGGGTGCTCAAGCGTGTAATGAGTGTATATGTGCTAGATATGTTAGTATAGATATCCAGCTTAAATGTAGTGTGTGTGTGTGTATTATGTACATATTCTTTATAGACATTATGATATATAAAATGTGCGAGGAAGGATATCCTAAACAAGACACACACACACACACTATGTACATGAATAGTACACATCAAATTTGTAATGAGTTAATCCTTTCGAGAGACTTTCATTGGAATATATATATACAAGTACATGTAGATAATGTTTGAATATATATATAAAATATATAGGTTTACTTGTGTATATACATCCGTATGTATATCGAACAGACTTTATACAATATACATGTGTGAATATACATGTACTTGTGAATATACATTTTAATAGAATAATGTCTAATAAAAATATAGCAACATTTTAATCTAAATATAACAAATCTAAAATTAGTTTATTTTATATGATTATTTTTAATAAAAAAAAAACTACTTTTTAACCAAAACATTCAACCACGGTACTACAAAATCAATATTAATTTCAAAGAGTTAAAATCTTAAACTTTTTAGTTATTGATATATAAATGTAAATGGCTATTATTAAATATTTTCTAATATTTACTATATTATCCATCAAATAATTATCTTAACTTAGCTACATTGATGTGTGTCATAGAAAATTGTGAACATCTATCTAAACACCCTTGGTGTGTGTGTGCGTGCGCGTGTATACAAGTCATTATGTATAAATAGCAAATCATGGTAATCACCATGAAATATGTATATAAATAATATATATAAGGACATCTTATCTTAATTCAGTATTTATATTTATACAAGTACACATCTGGGTTTATGATGTGATACAAATGAAACGGAAAAATGAAAACTTTAAAAATATTAAGAATACTCTTATGTTTTCGTTTCGAATATATTTACAGAAGAGGAAAATATATTCTTATGTCCTTTATAAAGATATACATAAAATTGATATGGGTATAAGTATACCGTTTAATTAATCAATTTATTATAAAGATATGTTAATCTTATTTTACTTTATTATTTATAAATACAATCAATAATATTGTTTTGAAAGTCACATTCCTTGCGTTAAACTAATCAGTTATATAAACTGGAATGTATAGAATGGAGGGGATATTTTCAAAAAGAAAGATGACTTTAAAAAAACCCGACAACTGTAATGATATTACTTATTAAACACGTCAGTTTAATTTAAAAAAGTTTGGATTGCCAAACATAACGAACTTATATACACACACACATGTATCTTTCATGGTGATAAGCCTCAGAACTTGCCAACCATATAATGATTCCATTAGAAACATAGTTATATACACAATATGACTTGCACACACACGCATGAAAATACTGCATTTTTTAAGTGTTATAATGCACACAATTACCCTTCCATTTTATTTATTATTAAATATCTTCACCAGTTAGTACTTTCCAAATTCATATTATTATTTTTCTCTATTAATATTTAATAATATTATATATTTTAATTAATATTTAAAATTATCACCACAACAGTTCCTAACAAACATCAACTCCTTTTAATAATATCATAGATTGCTTTTGTAAAACATCAGCTCCTTTTAATTATATCATATATTGCTTTTATAAACATAAAAAGAGAATATACTTACATATAATCGTGGCAGTACATACATACTAAAAGTATATTGTAATATAACTTGATAATTACTGCCCTTCTGCATATATATGTGTATATTATATTCATCCTTGTACGCCCACGCCCACGCAGTATAGGTGTATGCAACTACGCATGCTGGATATTTTTTGCTTTTGTTGTTATTTAGCTCCCAAACACGGTAATAATAATTAAATATTTATTTCGCTAATATTAATTTTAAGTAAATTTTTTTCATTAAGTTTTCTTCACGTGTTTTTAATTATATTTTGTAGAAGGCAGTTCAGAAAAAGGATTCTTTTAATTAAAAATAAAAACTTGTGAATTAAATGTGTTTTGTTTTTACTATTATACCATATGAAAATATATCAAAAAAATGATTTTCTGAACTTGAACATTATTTTGAAACTAATTTAGTTGAGCTTGCCCTATTTTACTCTCCAAAGGGGATGCAGACGTAAATAGCACATGCACATACACACACATTTACACACCGGTTTGAGTATCTTATATACCTAATTTTATACTAATTATTAATTTTCACTACGGTTTTTATAGCTTGAAGGTAAAAGGGGATTATTTAACATGCTATCCATTGCAATATAATGCTTAGTTTACCATTGTTATGTAATTTATTACATTATAACATTGAAAAAAAAGGCTTATGTTCATCTTCAAGTAGTTTAATTAGTTATAAATATTATATGTATTTGTATTTAAATAAATAAATAAATTCTTTTGCTTTATATGAAAGTGCACTGATGAAGCTACATAAGTTCTGAAAAATGTACTTTGTAATATATATTTTTTAATACAATAAATAAGGAAAGTCAGTGTTTCCTTTTTAATGTATTTTATAATATAGTTTTGTTGTATACTAGATGACTGTTATATAATAAATTAGGAAAGTCAGTGTTCTACATGATGTCCTTTTTTAATGTTATTCTAGATGCTGTAGGAACACACTCGTTTCCTTTATATTGTAAAGTCTACATTATTTAATAATATTATTATATATGTAATAATAATTTCATTACACTGAACTTTTAAAATGTAAACATTAAAGATTTCAATAGATTAGTAAAGATTTATTTCAAAATATACATAAGCAGATGATGTGCAAGTCACACACACACAACCTTACACACACAAACAGATATCTCATATATAACTCTGTTAATAAGAAGGCACTCCTTGCTTTGAGATGCCAGAGAATATTCAATAAGAATATTACATTTATTTTTAATAGTTATATTATATTAATACATATTATATAGTTAATAATATTTCCTTTGATAGTTTTGTTGAATCGGAGACTTAATAACACATATAGCTGATGGAAATAAATTTTTTTCCAATCCTTCTCAAGATGGTTGAACATATTAAAGGTGTTTCAAAGAAAAATCATTTAAAAATAAAATTGAATAATAATTCTCATAAAATGGTAATAATACTACATATAAACATTGAAAATGACACTGAAGTGTTTCATATAAAGAATAATTTGCTTATATACATAGAGAGAGAGAAGTGAAAAAAATAATATAATACAGTGAGAAAATTGTTGTCACGTGGGAATCAAATTTATTAAATTTAAGTTTTAAAAAGAAAATGCATTGCATGAGATATTTTATTTAATTTATTTTGCTATATTTAAAAAAAAAAAGAATCATCTTCATGAACATCCTGATCCGACCAAGGACAAAGTTATTTTTGAACAACTTATTAAAATAATATTTATAAACACATACTGAATATGTTTTGAAGTCAATGGGAAAATAGTTTGGAAACAGATACTCTAGCATAATATAAGTGTAAACAGACACAAGCATCCATGTATATACATGCGAGCATATTCATTTTAGTGTGTGTTTATTGTATGTCTCTATGCATGACTAAGCGTGTGACTTAATGATATATATTTTCGATATATGACATCTTAATTAAAACATATATGTTAATAATCTGATTCACAAACTTAAGTATATTAGTCACTAAAGGTTATGGTAGCTTTAAATCACTGCAGGTGAGGATAATTCACACACACACACACATTTATATATTCGATTATAACGTTACTGGTGTTATATATTTCTTTTTGTGTCAAAGCATAATAACTGGAATAACACACACACACACACATACACAAAATGTAGTAAAGTTTACTATATGAAGCATAAATGTTACAGGCTATTACATGATGTACTGTATATTCATATTTGGGATAGATTTCATACAACCTTGGACTTCGAAAACAATGAAGACTTTTATAATGTTTGTATCTTTGTTTTGTTAGGCATATATATTGTGTATGTTCTATATATAAAATGTTAATGTATACAATACATATATATATATATAAGAAGTGTAAAAATCCTAAGATATGATTGAATCATTTAATTAATCAATCTATAATATCAATTTATGTATGATATTTTTTGTTATACACTTTTGTTATTATGATGACATATCTATTAGCAATTCTTATGTAAAATTGATTTACCTGAACTTGTTCCCATCTTATTTCCTCCAAGAACGCGGAGTAATACACACAGACACGCACGCACACACGCAGTTTCTTTTAAACTTCATATTTACAATAACGGCTAATGTTTCCATCTCTCCATATTACTACAAGGTGGAAAGTATTCCAAAGAAAAGAGGGGATTGTTATGTATTGGTATTTACTCAAATTTGTATATATACGTGTTATTTTCATTATATTTTTTGTGTTCATCTTTGTGCTTTATTTTTCTTTTATTTTGTAATGTTTGATTAAAAATATCAAGTGAACTATAAAGATCTTATCATCATTTAGTTTAAAAATGTCTTTTATAATATAATTTGATTGGATACTGTTATATATCATTTTATACTCAAGAAAATCAATGTTTTATATATAACGTATATTTCTAAAATATGCTGTTAATAGCAATTTTACATCTTATATAATAAGTTTATTTATGTCTTGTCTATCTTGACACCCAATGAATGGTTATTTTAAATATTGTTTACCAATCATCTTAAATCAACAGTCATCTGTCACTAACGTGGCACTCTGGGAACCATTAGATGAGGCATGAATTTATGCATGTGTATTTATCACTAAGACTTTATTTAATAGTTATTTTACATTTTAAATTTATATGAGTTATTAAGTTAGGAATGACTTGTGTATAATCGTACATAAAATATATAAAACATTTTAAATCTTAAATCCACGTGGCACTACAAGGCTATTAAATGTGACATGGTTTATGTATAATTACGTAGGACATGATTTAACGACCATCTTAAGTCTTAAATTTACATGTCTAGATTAAACATGATTATGTATGACATGAGTGATTAATCATTAAATTATAAATAATAGTTAAGTTAAAAAAATTTATTATATTAAAAATTAATTGGGTTAAGGACTCTGCTCAAAAATAAATTTATGATCGTATGATTAAAAATAAATAATTAATTACAATTACAAGTCTTTATTTTACAAACCTTGGTTTTATAATATATCGACGGAGGCTTATAAGTTTTCACATATCTGAAAAAAGAATAATAAACAAAAACGTGACTTAAAGAAAATTTTATGAAAAATATATTTAAATTCTATTTAAAGAATAGTAATTACAAATAGTTAATTATTAAAACGCACCCCTGAATATTAAGACTATTGAACAGTGTTATGCTTGAGAGGTGAGAAATACACTTAACTGTAAGGCCACTGTCTTTAGAACATAAAGTGTGACAAAGATATTATAAATGGTTTTTGAAAAATGTATTTTATGATTAGTTTTAAAAAGTTAATTCTAAAATAACATTTTCTTAATAGTTTGACATTGTGTTATATATATGTAATAACAATTATGATATTTATTTCAAAACCATACATAAACAATCCCTGAAACCAGTTTCAAGTCCTATAAAACATACACAAGTGTGTTATATATTCAAGTCAGTCACATATATGTAACTACATGAAGCATATTAAACCTTGTATATATATATGTATGTATATCTTGTGTGTGTATATGTATATGTATACATACGCATGTACGTTCATCCTCATATACTTTAATAAAAACAAGATTGTTAGAATTTCTATGTTTCACATGTCTATAAAAAAAAACAGATTATTATTAGTATATTGTAATTTAAGATTTAATATGATTAATATTGTTTAAAAAAATTATATAGCTTGAAAAGGTGAAACATAATTTAATACACACAATATATATATATATTAATAACATTATGTATATAGACACGTGCAAATTCATATTGAAAATTAAATGTTTGAAATATTTGTTTTATTTGATGTAGCTTTAGTATCTAAATACACAAACACTCGCACACACGGACTGTACACGTTTCAAATTAAACTTTAGATATTTAATCATTCCTTAATACTAGTATATTTTAATTTGTATAAAATTTAAATTTCTTAAATAAAATTTAAAGTTACAACAAAAATCTGAAGTGTTTAAGCCCCTTAAAGATATATATATTTTTATGATTAAAATTATTTAAGCGAAAAAATAGTTTTTTTAGCTATAGGTATACTTAGATATTACTAAAATATTTTAATATAGTTACAATATAAATACACAATATGTATATATGTATATAATGTCCATACTTCCTTGACAAATTTATCTAATTATCTATTATGATATACTCAATTATTATACATGTATAACTTATAGTTTTAGACAAACTAAAAATTTAAAGTATTATTATTGACACTCCAGTCGTGAGGCAGAAATATAAAGATTTAAAAACAATTAAATAAATCTTTAAAATTATTTTAAATATTATATAAGATTAAAAATATTTTTTTATACACTTTTATTATTATAAGCTAGAGAAAATTACATTTATACCCTTGAAATTTATCATATTTATATAAAAGTTTTATATTACATATATACTCTTTAAATTTCAATTTAAAATTTCATAAATTTCAAAATTAAAAATTAAAAAATATTTTTAAAAAATCGATAAAAATTTATAAATAATTTATACAACCTATTAAACATATATATCATAATATAATATAATTATTTTTAAAAATATTTTATATTTTATTATAATAATTTTTTAATATTTAACACTTAATAAATTTTAATTATTTCATTTGCAATATATTATGAATTGAAAATATATTTTTAATTAATATTATTATTTTAAAAATCAAAATAGTACAATTGAAGTTTTTAAAAGGTATATATGTAAACTTAAAACTTTTAATGGGTATATATGTAAATATAAAACTTTTAGGAATATATATGTAAATATGATAAATTTCAGGATATAAATGTAATTTTCCCTATAAATTATTTCTCAATGATATTTTTAAGTATATTCTCTTTTCGTGTAAAACATAATTAACTGAAAGAACATAATCTATAGATAGGCATATGGATGTATTTCCGATCGGTGTATATAAAATTATATCTGTGCAGCAAATAGATGCATTTCTTGATATACAAAGTATATAAATTAGTATGATGAAGTACATATCATATACAAAGTAGATACGCTCTATACATGACTGATTGTAAATATAAACTGGTGTGTGTCGTGCGTGCGTGAATATCCATATCGATTTATGTCTACTTAATTATACGGAATAGATGTGTGTGTAGGGTCTATATACATGTAGACGGCTTATGTATATAATATATATATACACACACATACACACATATGTATAGAGAGAGAGTACTTACCGCCGTATATGATACGTATGAAATATCTTTCATACAGTACGATTAATAATGAATACAAAAAAAAATTAAAGAAATATAAAAGAAATACATAAAAAAAACCCCGCCTTTGTTCTTTCTCCCCTTGTCTGCCCCGCCAATTTCATCTTCCAGATTTTCTTACCTGTAAATAAATTCATAGTGAAATTAATGATATTTCATCGATTTAATTTCAAAAAATGTAGGTTTATAAATTTTAACAATGAGATTTATGTTTAAAAATCAAAATTTCATTGGTGATTTATAAATTCTAGTAATGTGATTTTAATATACTTGCTGATACAAGTATACAATATTTAAATCAAAATATATTTAAAAGTTTACACAATGTGTAATGTGTGTTTATGTTATGTATTTATATTACTTAATATAATATTAAAAATATAAAAATGTGTTCGAAGTCATATTATGTATATACCTATGTTTCTAATGTAATTATTATATGGTTGGCAAGTTCTGAGGCTCATCACCATGAAATATACATGTGTGTGTACAAGTACATGTAAATTTAAAAATAAATTATATAGAAATAGATGAATATCTTAGTCTCTTCAAAACTTAAATATACGAATATAAGAGGTAAACTTTAGAAATTAAACTGACGTATTTAATAAGTAAAAATATCAAAGATAACTAAATTGCCATTACCATTATCGTTTTTCTAAACAGTATATGAAAATGTGCAGACATTCCAGTTAACATAACTGATTAATGTCACTTTTATAAAAATCAATCTAATGAATCTCAGATTCATATTAATTAAAACTACTGCAAGTCAAGAAAATCGGCAGTTTAATGCATGACACGCGTACACGATTTTATAATTAATATTCTTTAATCAGAATTTAAATACATTTTCCATATGTTTGCATCAAGTGTAGTTTTTGTTTATATACTTTATGATATTGTAGTTTATGAAATCGTGAATGGTTTCTAAAATAAAAACTTACGTATCATAAACACGTATGTACATATGTATGTGTACGAGCGGTAAGTATGCTCTCTCTCTCTCTCTCTCTCTCTCTCTCTCTCTCTATATATATATATATATATAATGTATTTATGAATGTGTATATATATATTCATAAGCCTATAATGCTAAGTACGCACGACACACCTGTTTTACACGAAAAGAGAATATACTTCAAAATACCATTAAGAAATAACTTGTAAATTCAAAAGTGTATAAAAAGAATATTTTTAATCTTATATAAATAATATTAAAAACTTACTACGTGCTGCACATATTGTGTTGTGTTCTAAATCATTGTATATATCTGTCCGATGGATGGGTTCGATCCTGACAATAACAATATTTCAAATTTTTAATTTTTGTCCAACCAAAACTATAATTATACATAACAACATTGAGTTCTAGAAAAAGACACCTTTTAATGTATAAACAAAAAATGCACAAAGAAAAATTAATGAAAAAAATGTATTTAAAATGTTAATTAATTATAAATAGTTAAATATTAAGAATATTGAAGTTGTACAGTAGATATAATTTTTTGGAACTGTATTATCACTGTATTCATATTACTAACTGTAATAATCAATATTATATTTGTGTGTGCACATCCGTATCAATTTTTTACATATAAGTATATACATACTCTTATATTTAATTAATCGATCTACTTGGGTTATAACCAACCTGGTTGTTATAGTACGGTGGTATGTATTCCCGCCTGTCGCACGGATGACTCAGGTTTGGTCCTTGGTAATGTTTTAAAATTTTAATTTGTTATATATATAAACCACACCTAAATACAGTACTTATTATATATATATATATATATAACTTTTTAATATAATATAATATATTATATGTATTATGCTTTTTCTCATTAAATAACGAACTATTATAGGAAGTTAAAAAATAAAATGGGGCATAGTACGTATATATAGTTCTTTCTCAGAAATATTAGCAAAAACATTTCCGGATGACATGGGTTCGATTCCCGGCAACGGCAAGTATTTTTCTTTTATTTTATGCATATAAAATATTAATAATCTACATATATTCTGTCCCATGACTATTCTTATGCTTTATTTTGTTATATATAATGTAAAAATCTCATTTACGATATCTATGTTGTAATGTATGCAATTTCATTCCATTTACCAGAAATTTGAAATTTCAGGCCGTAAAATATGTTTTAATTTTTCTATATATACATTTATATCTATGTACATGATACACTTCAGTTTGTATATGTTATTATATCAAAATATCGCATGGAAACGTTCTAAACGAGTGATTGAGTGATGAAGATTCATAAAATCATTTGATTTCATACTTATATTAAAGCTTTTTTACATAAAATAGTTATAAATACTTTAAAAATCTTTTATTTATAATAAAAATAAACATTAGCACAATTTTTAAATTATTATTGAGTTAATATAGGTTTATTATGGGTTTTTCCTTTTTTTTATTCTATAATAAAACATAAATTATTTCCTATGACTTTTCCTGTAATAAATAATAAAATATTTTATTATTATTATTAATCTAAAAGCAAACTATGCACACATAGAAGTTACATATCTAACATCCTCGGCCGTAGATACGTTCTTCTGTTTAAAATTAACAATCTACGATTATGTAATATACTTAAACATAGACATCGTTGTATTTCAAACTATATGGTATACTGTAATCCATTTAATGGGATGTATAAATGAGACGCTACATTATATATATATATATATAACACGCGCGCGCGCGCCATAACATGTATACGTATATGCACATGTATGTATGCATACAGATATATATCTATATATTTAATTAAAAACTTACTGTCCACCCTTGCTTATACTTAGGAACGACACCATTAATTACAATTACATGTGTGTGTATTTTATAAGGAAAAATGCATATTATTATATAAAATATGAAGCATATTCTTTCTGTATCTAAGCTACATAAGAGTGGATATAATATGTTAAATAATCTACTGAGCCGGTACACTCTTCACCTATAAAAACAGCAGTAATATAGAAACAGTAACCGTTAGTGGAGTGTGTGCGTGCGTGTGTTTTTAAATAAATCTTCATATTAAAATTTAAAATGGTATATATAACGCAATTACTGTAAAATGGACACATGTTCGGCATTTTAGAATGAACCCCGTCTAAATATTCGAAGTGTACGTGATAATAAAACCTAACGATTTTATATTAATATTCTTTAATCAGAATTTAAATACATTTTTCCATTAAGTTAAATTTTAAATATATGATATATTTATTAAAATAAATATAAATAACTACTTGTTAAACAAAACTTTCAGTCAAGAGATTAACCAAAGGAACTTGTACTTCATCTTTCACCCGAGGATTCACTAAAGCTTACGGTGCCACTTGGCCTCCCATTCAGTTTGCTTAATGCAAAATCAATATTGATTTTGAAGAATTAAAAGCTTAAACTTCATTTAACATAAGCTCAATAGTAATACGGATTATTGAATAACTATATGTATAAAAGTAAATTGCTATTATTAAATATTTTCTAATATTTACTATATTACCCATCAAATAATTATCTTAACTTGATAATATAGTATTTTATAATATAGTTTTATTGTATAATAGTTAACTGTCTGCCATTTTAAGGACTGCTGTAAGAACACGTTACAATATTTAATAATATTATTATATATGTACTATATTTATCAATACATTCTAACTTTTAAATGTAAAAATGAAAATTTCAAATATTTCAATAGATATTAAAGATTCATTTCAAAACTATAGAAATCTCGTATATAACTTATTAAATCGATATTAACTGTATAATAATAATAACTGTATTAACTCTTTTTTTTGTCAAATCATAATACACACACATACACACACTGAATACATAAAATGTTACACGCGTTATATGATGTACTATATTCATATTTGGGACAGTTATAATATGGACTGTTTATGATCTCATACAACCTTGACTTAAAAATAAAGACTTTTATAATGTTTGTATAATATTAAAAATATTCTTATTCTTATTCTTTTTGTTTAGTATATATTTACAGGAAGAAGCATATATATATATATATATATATATATTGTATATGTTCAATATAAAGATATTATATAAATGTCTAACACTACATATATATATAAAGAAGTGTATAAATCATAAGATATGGTTTTGAATATTTTGATTAATCAATTTATAATATCATGATATTTTTTGTTTACAATGGACATTTATGACAACGTATACGCTTGCTCAACATAACGGAAGAAGGTTTATTATGTTTTATTTTAGAACTTATATTTTATTAAGATAATACTATTATTCATATGAAAATATATCTATTAGCAATTCTTTATGTTGAAACTAGTGTCCCCATCTTATTCTGGAGACAACGAAGTAATACACACAGAAACACACACGCACATACAACTGCATAAAATAATCTCTAAGAAAATAGGTGTGTGTGTGTCTCTCTCTCTCTCTCTCTCTCTCTCTCTCTCTCTCTCTCTCTCTCTCTCTCTCTCTCTCTATATATATATATATATATATATATATATATGCATGTTAGCTCGATGAGTGTGTTGTTATGGATAATGAGGCAAAAGCGGTGCTTGATAAGTGCCAGAGAATATTCTTTCTAATTGCAGTTAATAATAATTTAGATTGGTCAAATAAACAAATATTACTAATAAAAATAATTGTTTATTATAAACCTTAATTTATAGAAGATATAATTCATCAAAAAATATATTAATAAACTGGAGAATGAGTTTGAAATGTTTCATAAAAAAAATAATTTGCTTTATATATAAATATGCATATATTAGATTTTTAATATATACATTAATTTATGTGGTGTCACATTGAACTAGAATGTGCGTTTGATGTCAAGGCGATAACTTCTTTTTTCTTTTTTAATTAATAAACAATATTAAAAGGACGATACACAATGACTTATTTGTCTTTATTATCAAATTCAAGTTCTTGATAAAATGTATTTATTTATTTTATTATGCTTTATTAATAGAAAAATAATCGTTTTCATAAACAATTGTTTTCAAAATATAATATAAAAAACATAACGTAATATTCAATGATTGAAAAAATGGCGGCCACAAGCGAATACATGTTCCCTGTGAACATCGCCAAATTAGGGCACTACAATAATTAGGGTTCCTCGAATGCATCCGAACAATGAATGTGACGATGGTCACAGGTGAAATTTTCGCTACATGGGTCGCTATTGGGATCCTCCTTCTGTATTGCTCTATTGTCTCCACTCTCAATTCGTGTCTCTCAAGGAAGATAAATCACAGTTCCAAGCTGAAATCCAGGTATAACTGTGTGGTGTGTGTACATATACATTCATAGGGACAGAAGAACACGAATTACACATATATACTACCTGTATATGTATAGACACAAGTAAATATGCATATTGTGTATGTATATATGCGTGTGTTATACATAAGGGAGTTTCTATGCTGAGGAGTTTCATATAGAAGGATATACAATATACCTTCGTTATATATGTGTGTGTGTGTGTTTGGAGAGAGAGAGAGGCACACACACACATATTATATACGTATATTGTGCATGTATACAGTTAATATATACGCATATGAGTGCATATATATCATCGGTTTATATATGATAAATATTTATACACGCGCACACCACAGGTATGTGGTATGCAAGTTGTATACCACGTACCTGGTGTCGGTGTGTATATGTCTTTATTATATATAATGTTGTCTAATACAACATTATATATAAATAAAGATGGACACATAAGGCACAGACATATAAGGGAGCAATTTCTGTATGGAGAGGAAGGACATATATAGAACATACGTATGGAAATATATCTGCATGGAACGTACTCATATACTCACATATGTGTTCCTCATGTTGGAACTTGTCCTTCAAGAGATATGGAGAACTCTCTCTCTCTCTCTCTCTTCTCTCTCTCTATATATAATATATATATATATATATATATATATAATCTGTGCGCTCAAACGAAGCGTATTTGTGTGTGTGCATGTGTAACCACACATTGTATCATCAATATGATATATTTGTCTCTGCGTATGTTGGTGAATGATATACACTAATACATATCATTGCGTTTATGTTTCAGCGAGAAGCGCATTCACTCTTCGAAAGGCCTACAACACTTGGTGACCAAGGCAGATTTGCAAAAGCTTATAGAGGTATTATTCATTATCTCACTCACACACACGCACGCACGCACTATATCCATTTTTCTGACATTGGTATATTGCTACAGGAGATTGACGAAGTTGGATCGAGCTCTAGCAACAATTGGACTTTGGTTATAGATAAAAGTAACCAGGAAGTGTCATACTTTGCAAAACGTCGTGAGCCTAAGGTAAACTTGTGTATACACATGTATTTGAAACTTATGTCTGTGTGTGTGTAAGGATGGAGGACCAACAGAGTATCTAAGCACAACAACATTAAAAAACTGCACAGCAGAGCTACTACGGGATTTCTACATGGACAATGAGTTCCGTACGCAGTGGGACAAGACGGTAGTGCAGCACGAGCAGCTGGAAGTGTGTACGCAAACAGGTACCGAAATGGGAAGAACGGTGAAAAAATTTCCACTTATGATGGCTAGAGAGTATGTTCTTGCTTGGCGTCTGTGGGAGGAAACGGGGACCAACAGATTTTACTGCGTGGTTAAGGTAAATTATGATCATCTCCTATATATTACTATATATGAGACAGCTCTGTATATATTTGTATTTATCTGTATATTTATATAGATGTGTTTATCTATGATAAACACACACGTACACATGCATACACATGCCTATAATGCAGGCCTGTGAACATCCTGCTGCTCCCAGGAGACCTTCGTGCAAACGTGTAGAGGACTATTTCTCAGGATGGAGGATTCAACCTGGTAAGCTTATCAGAATGTATGTATTTAGAGCTATGCTCTCTTCTCTCTCTCTCTCTCTCTCTATGTATATATATATAGGGATCTATATACAGTTCTGGGGACGGATGCATGTGAAGTGAAGATGCTTCACAGGGAAGACGTCGGACTGGGTAGAGAGATGGCAAAAATGGCATTCTCTCGTGGTATATGGAGTTATATAACAAAAATGGAGCAGAACTTGCGAATTTACTCCATTAAACACCACAAACCTCAAATATCTGCTCCAGATGCCGTTACTCTTTGTAAAAGGTATACTCTTTGTAACAAAGTATTAACTATTCTAAGTATTATCGTTTATTCTAAGTTTAATGTGTTTAACATTTTATAAATGTATTGTTTTTCTCTTTCACACACACACACACACTCTCAAATCTATACTACAGATTGAGAAGAGAAGTCATTCAAGTTCAAGCCGAGTAATTATAAGGGTGGAAAGGTGAGTATCTCTATATTTTCATGTTCGTATTAAGAGCTCATAACTATGTATATAAATTCCAATGACCAACATATACACATTCACATAAGGAGATATATACACATATACACACATACATACATGTATATACACATACGTGTGTGTGTGAATTAGGCATAACATTTGTTTTGTGTACAGATTCAACAAAGAATATGCAAAGATGGAAAGGGTGACAAGGTGAACAATAGCGGGGAAAAGGGTGAAAGTGCCAAAAGATCAATAAGCCTGATCACACAGAGCATGTTCTTATTGGGATGGGCGGTGTTCCTAGGACATGGATCCACGTCACTTGGTGCCAAGATCGCAGCCGCTGTTTTTATGAATAAGGCTGTACGAGGAAGAGGATGGGTCCCAAGTCAGCTGCCACCTAAGCATTACTGCATTAATGTGTTTATTGATATTATAATGTTATATTATTTAATATTAAAAATATGTCTAGTTAATAATAATAATTTTTATTTTGTGTGTGTGAAAAAGGAAGAGTTTAAAAAAAGAGCATCTTTGTTTCTTAAAAGGAAACAAAACAAATAAGTAAAGAATAATTCTTTTTTTTGTAAGTTTACATATAAGAGTTATACACGTGCGTAGATTATATGTGTGCGCGTGCGCACATGTTATTCTGTTGTCCCCATGTCCACAGACAAACATTTGTGTAAGCTAATACATATACATACATGTATATGTATGTAGATGTTAAATTTCTTTATAAAACTTCCACACACATATATATACACACATAAAATGGTATAATATATAAATCAATATAGATGCATGTGTGTATGTACATTCCCAGTTGTTTTCCAGCTACACGAATTTGCAATTGAAATATATCTATATATATATATATATATATATATATATATATATATGAAATAGTCAAGTTGTTAGAAAAAAAGAATTTTCTTTAAGTAATTATTAAAATATTCTTAATAGATACCTTGTCACTTTCCGAACTTACTTAACAACATAAACTCATTTTGTATAATCTGATGGGTATGGATCAAAATTGTCAAACTCAATTTGTTTCTTTTTGACATTTTTATCAAATAATATCCCAATTTGTATTATAATTATACATTATCCTGTAAATGATACAATTAATTATATTTTACTGCAGTTTTAACTTTTGACAATTGACACATATATCTCTCTTTTTATATATTAGTCCTCTGCTGCATCTGCATGACACTCACTCTAGTCTACTCTTTGACAATATAAACACTCCATAGTTTACTCTTCATCTTGACTTCTCTTATCAAGCTTTGCTATACAGTATGGAATCCCGCGTTGTAATGGTTGAATCACTCTCGGATTGGGATGGAATTCTTAAGCAAACCAAGTCCCAAAATGCAAGTGTAAGTCACATATGTATGTATATGTAAAATATATACTAAGGTTCTTCTTGCAGATTGTAGTGCATTTCTATGCGGATTGGTGTGCTCCTTGTAAGTATATGGCGCCTCTTTTCGATGAGGCCTCCAAGAGGTTTCAACAAGTTATCTTTCTTGTGGTGGATGTTGATGAAGTGAAAGTAAGATATTTTATATATATATAATAATAAAACACATATATAAATATATGAATCTTCATCTTGAAAAATATATATATATATGTGTAATAGGAGGTGGCTGAGACAATGGAAGTGAAGGCAATGCCTACATTCATATTCATAAAGGGAGATAAACAGGTAGGAAAGCTGGGGGGGCAAACAAGGAACAGCTGTTTAAGAAAGTAACAGCATTGGCAAATGAACACTGAAGTCAAGTACGGTAGCAGAAAGATTGTGTACGGTGCTTTCTTGGCTACAGCTAATATAAAAGAGTTACACACTATGCATATCTGGATTTTCTAACTTTTACACGTCAGATGCTCATCTTTTACACGTCAGATTCATCATCAACCAGATGTATCTTATTGCATGTCCCTTTATTGGAATATGAATGAGATATAATATATATATATATATATATATATATATATATATATATATAATATATAATGATTTTAAACAGAAAATGACAGTATTGGAGAGTTACTTTCTACACTTTTTCTTTATAACGACTTTTTCTTATAATATCCACCCATATAATGTTCAATGTATGCACACATGTAAACGTGTGTTTTGTCTATGTGCAAGGTGTGTGTGTGTGCGTGTGTGTATATATATATATATATATATATATATATAATATATATATATATAGATATTACATTATACTTATCTCTCTCACACACACGCACACATACACACGTTATTTAACATCATATTTAACATAAAGCTATATATGAACCGATTAGAATGATAGCCTGGCTACCTCTTTCCAACTAACAATTCTTATGTATCAGAAAATGCTTCTTACACGTGGCAGATTTCCATTGGTTTCCTAGAGCAAGTCTTCCTTCTCCACGTGGTGCTATGCGGACGGCTAGTTGTAGCTGAGTCTTATTCGTGGTACATACATATGTATTGTTATTAAGCTTAAGTAACCTTAAAGTTAATTAAGCTAAATGGTAGATGGTTTAAATTTTATAATTCTATTAGAAAATGGTAATCCATTTTAATTCTAAATAGGAATATATATGTGTGTATTCTATTCTATTATGAGACTTTTAAACATAAAATATAACCTTAAAGAGTACGAGTTTTCTTACAATTATTGATATATTACTTAAATTTTAAATTTGCCTATGAATATATGTATTTGTAATTTAAATATATTATATTTCAAAGTATGATACATATTTATAAACATAGACAGTATACATATATATAATGTAGAGGTATGAAATTTATCTTTAAATATAATGTAATTTCTTTGAAGCCTTTATATGAATATTAATATTATGAAGAATTTAAATTTTTGCAATTAACATCTTTTAAAACAAGGTTGTTAAAAACTTCATGTTTCACACGTAGAGTAAACTATATTTAATTTATATCTTTATGTATGTATTTATAATATGAATATTTATATCACAAACTTTAAAAATACATTATTACTAGTATATTTCTATGTCATATAATAATTATTTATTGAATTAATTTATGCACATATAAATATTTAGAGCACACATGTGCATATTCATATTAATATTTAAATAGATAGTTCCATTTTAACACACATATATATGTAAACAACACACATGTATATTCATTAAAACTTTTAAATGGTAGAATATTTATTCTCACGAGAAACAATTCTAACACAAAATTAATATAAATACACAGAATAAAACCTTAAACATAAGTTATTTAAAAATTAGTATATTCTTTAATGAATTTAAAATTTAAATTATAATATACAAATATCTTAAACAATATTATTAAGACATTCTTACGGACCTATATAATTATAGAATGAATTTATCTAAAGTATTATATCATTTTCACATCATTCAAGGGTCGTTGTATTTCTAAATATACATTGTACTGTTGCTTAATCTACATATTAAATATAATTTAAAAAATATAATATTAAATTTATTTTGGTATTCTGATATAAAATATAAAGATGACAAAATAAAATTATTACTTTTCAATTCTGCATGTAGTCCTATAATGTAAGAAGAGTTTAATATTTTAAAAAATGGATCTTGCATGAAAAATCAATACAATATACATGAAGACAAATAATCACTGTACATATAAACACGTACATGTGTACAATTAATACAAGTGTATATTTAATCATTTTATTATCATTAGATTGATTGTAACATCAATATAATAATTCTTAATATTTCTTATTTATAATATTTGGATTAAGTTATGCATCGATCTATGTATATTTTGAAGATTAGCTCTTTCATATGAATATTCCATGTTATGCTGTGTTTGAAACACACATTAATGTATATGTATATTGAAGCTTAACTGGGTGAAGATAATTGAGTTTAATTTGATATTTTTCACCGTCTCATATTTATTAATAAAATATCTTAATAAATATTAATAATGTTTTTAAAATAAAATAAATACATATTTTTAATTTAAATAATTAATAAAATATCAATAAAAATTAGTGTAATAATTAACAAGGGCTCGTTTATGGAGTACTCAATAGCTGTAGTTGGATTGGGCCTCATTGGTTCTGCAGCATGTCGATATTTTCTTGTATAACATCAAATCCAAAAGAGATTATAGGAGTAGGTGTTGCAGATGATGATAATTCAGGTAATAATACACACACTGCATATGTATGTACATATACACACGCATGTGTACACACACACACACACACACATATATATGCATTTTATAGGCAAAATTTTCTCATCACATGGTGATCAAGGGAGAATTACACGCATAGTCGATCCCGACATCGTATGGTCCCAATTAGCTGCAAAATCCATCCACAGCTACGCAGAAATACAAAAGAAGAGCGGAATTACCTTCCACGGCCCCGTGGGATCCGTACGAGTCTCGCGTTGTACGGCACCCCGGGAGACAGCCTGGCACGTTCCCTCCAAGTCGGACTATCCAACGGTGCAGACGCAAGGATCGTACAAGACAACGAATCCGCGTTCCCGTACTTTGGATTTCTCGATGATGACGTGTCTGTCATCGAGACCGGTGGTGCGGGGTTTGTTAATCCGATGGACATGATTAAAGCTCAGCTTGCCATCGCTAGAGAAAACGGAGTTCACCTTGTGCACGAGAGAGTCACTAAGATTGAGTATATTCCGGAAGGTGGCGCAAGAATATTCACAAGCAATGGGAGTATATTCTCTGCTGCTAGAATATTGATTTGTGCTGGAGCATATACCAATTTTCTACTTCCCAAGGAGCTGCAACTTGAAGTTGAAATCAAGGCTGTCTCCATATTACTAGCTGAGGTATTCTATGCATATACACACACATATAGTGTGTGTGTGTGTTACACGGGGAAGGGGCAAAATGGGATGTTAACAAGTAAACCTGGATATGTATCCTATATACTGCATTTTATACATGTTGAGGATACTTAGTCGTTTCAATATTAGAAAGTCCGCTTGGGTGTCACACACACACTACACACACGCACGTGTGTGTGTGTGCTTATGTGTCTTTAAACAGGTAGATGATGCAGAAGTGGAGAGGTTACGTGGCATGCCGTCGTTTATATGGAAACTTAAATCCCATCCGTTACTTCACTCTGTGTATGGCTGCCCACCAATTATATATCCAGATGGAAAAGCATATGTAAAGATTGGAGGGACGACGTGGAAATAAAACATATATCAACTCAAGATGAGTTTCTAGAATGGTTCCATGGCACAGGTTCGAAACCCGAGACAGACGCCTTGCACGGGGTCCTCGTACGGATTCTACCGGGTTTGAGGGTACGGAACTTGAGAACTAAGCCCTGTGTGGTTTCGTACACACCCCGTAACTATCCGTACATTGACAAGGTTGGAAATGATGTATATGTTGCTGTGTTTGGATGTGGAGCCTCTGCAAAGTCTTCTGATGAGATTGGTAAGATGGCTAGTCTGTTGGTGTTTAATGAGGTTTGGAGTTATTCAGATCTCAAGGAGTCTATGTTTCGTTCAGTATTTGTAAACAACAAGGGTTAAGTATAGGATTATATGCTCTCTCTCTTGCACACACACACACATGGCGTGCATAAGTCTCTCGCGCACGCACACACACACACACATGGCGTGCGTAAGTAGAGGTTTACTAGCTAGCATAGTTGAATGCAGGCTCACTAAGTACCTAATGTTATCATTATTATTCATAATCCTTTAACATGAAGTCTATGTTGATTCCAATCGAAGGCTCCTACTTAAGAAAAATAGTAAAAACTTATAACTTCTCATTTAGAAAAAAATAAAGAAAACATGATAATTAAGAGACATTATTTAATCGCACACTAGCTATAATAACCATGAGCCATGTTTAAATAAAAGATGTTCAAAGAGTATTTATTTAATGCTTAACAATTACAAGGTGAATAAGTAAAGTCTTATAATAAATCAACTCATCAATAATACATGTTTAAAACATTGTTAAAATCCAAGTAGCATGTCAAAAACATGAATGCCACATATTTTATTATGTATTATAATGGTTATTACACCAGCCGAATGATAAGTTATATTGAACTAGTAAAGATCATTAACATGGGAAATCTTAGTAATCATATAATCATAATCACGATCGATAAGTTAACATGAACAAAAAAATATGAAATTATATATTAATTAACTATGAAAAATTACAATACATGTTATAGTTCAAAATGTTAATTAAAAGAAATAAGTAAAAGAAGATTTACTAAATTAAGTAAGTATTAGAATAAATTTGTTATTTTCAAGATAGACTTTTATAATGAATAATGAATTTGTTATATAATATTTGACTAAATGGCAAGTGTTATACAAGATTGAAAATAAAATTTAACACATATTATAATTTCAAATGTTAATTGAAAGAAATAAATAAAATAAATTTTATAAACTAAATTAAGTATTTGAATAAATTTATTATTTTCAAAATAGACTTTTATGGTGAATGAAGAATTTATTATGTAATGTATTGTGAATGTATTAAGTCAAAAGGCAAGTGTTATACAAAATTGAAAATGAAAATGAAAATTTATTAAAAATTAATTATTAAAAATAAATCATTATAAAAGAAACATATATTATAATCATTAAAGAAAAAAATATTAAATTTCAAATTTCAAATTTTAAAACATTAAAAATTATAAACAATAAAATAAACAAAAATAATTAATGTTCGAAGATAATCAAAATCTTATATATAACCTAGTGTACATGTGAAGATCATATAATAATAATAATATTCATGTGATCAAATATGACTATATAATTATAATTAATGAAGTTCTCAAGTTGTGATAATATAGTATATTATAATATTTATACAATCTCATACATATATCATATTTATATGGTAGTTTTTAAACTATTTTGAATTTAAATATATATTATTCGATGATCATGAGATAATTTATTTTATGATGTGCGTGTATATTGTTGTATATATATACATGACACTTTTTATGCAGCTATATATATGTATGTTAAAAAAATTATAATAAATTAAAATATTAATACTGATGTATTTTATATATAAAAGGCATCTTATGTCGGATAATGAAATGAAAAAAAGGATCAACACTTTTTAAAAAAATATAAAGATTACGAGTCTTTATATATATAAATACACTTTTTTAATTATAAGAAATACTTAGAAAACATTATATATACTTAGTACTTTAGTATTTCTTATATGATTAAATAAAACATCTTAACAATATAGTAATGAATTACTAATAAATATATGTGTCACCTTTATGAAACTATATTAATATTGTCTAGGGCAAATTAGAGCAAATTATTAAAATGTAAATATCATTCATTTATAAAGTGTCAAGATTTTATTGTTTAAAAATTCTTGATAAGTTACATCTAACATTATTAATTAACTTATATAAAATAATATTAAAAATAAAATTTGTATTACTAATATGTTTTCTATTGAAAAATAATGAACCATTAGAGGATTTTATTACACCTAAATTATGTTGTATAAGTTACATCACATATATTTTATTAGTTTTTACCAAAATAAAATATTTCTTTAATCTACTTTTCAAATAAAATATTTATTTAACTTAATTATTAATAAAATATTTATTTAACTTAATTAGTGGATCAAGGTACTGAAAATAATTGAATAACATATAAATAAAATACATAAAACATTATATAGAATTAAAAATAATAATATTAATAATAGTGTTATCAACTTTAGGGTTGTATATGACAATTTTAATGTAAAAATATTCCCAAGGTTAGTAATATAATAATCTTTTTCTTAAAAAATGTGTTTTTATCATAATTATCATAATCACATAGATATATTACAAATGATAATTATAATTATAACCACGTTTTTCACAATTGTAACTATTATAAAAAAGAAAGTCCATTAAAATATATAATGGAATCTTTAATAAAGATAAAAACATATACATAATTCTTAATGAATTAATGCATGTGCATGAAAATATGCATAATTAACAAAATAGAATTGTCGCATATTGAAAAATTACATTGTAAAATAAATATATATTTTAAAGGAAAAAAACTAAAAACCACTTTATAAAAAGAAATAACATCTTTATTAATATTACAAAGACATTTTTTAATAATCATTAATGTAATGATATATTTAGAAATTTAATGATTATTTCCTAATTTAAGACATAATAATAAGTTAAATTTAAATTATGAGCCAATTCATAATCACAATTATATCATGATTGAAAGATATGGATTAAAGAAAAATGACCAGGTAATTAAAGCATTAATGTTCTTAGATGCACATATATTAATATATTAAATTTTAATTTGAAATAAGCATAAAGAATTGTGGTATTAAAATTGTATTTTTAAGTGATTGTTTAAAGTTTTGATGTATTATATAATTTTAAACATTACATATCTAAATAATGTTAAATCTTATATATCAAAATGAATTTCTACTGCTATAAATTCTTTTGTAATAAACCTTAATGTAAAATTAATGTTAGTGCATTATAAGTAACTCAAAACACAACATTTATGTCTTAAATAATAAAATTAACTTGAATATTCTTAAATTAGAAAAAAAAACATTAATATAAAAAGATAATCAATTAATATGCACATAATAAAATTATGTTCTAAAATTTATATTGAACCACCAATTCATTCTAAAAGTTAGGGTTACATTAAATTTTTTCCAATACTCAATTAAGACGCATATATTTCATTTATAACATTAGATCCACATGCATTAAAATATATATAATATGAATTAAAATATATTATGGATTATATATATATATACACAATATATATATATATATATATATATATATATATATATATAAATATATATAGATTGACAACCTTATAATTATTTAATTTATTGATTCATATTGTGATCTATTTATTGATTAATCTTATTTTAGTACTATGGATATATAATTAATAAGAATATAATTAATGACCATGTTGTGAAGTAACAAATGTAACAACCATGGTGGCACCAAAAATAAAATTAAAAATAATTAGAAAACGGTAATAATAATAATAATAATTCCATGGAGTGAATACATGTGTTCAAGGTGTACACATGTTTCAGATATTAAATTCAAAACTGTGCACTTGCCTTCCCTCATAATGTATTATATTATATTATTCAAGTATTTAAATAATTTACTCTCTGCATTTTCTAAAGGAAGGTTATATAATCACATATACATATATAAGTAAATGTATTTCCTGTGTAAAAATTTATAATGTAAAAAAGGTATGACAATATTAAGTATATATTTTATCTATATGCAAATGGTTTAGTATCAGTTTCAATACCATTTTTGTTTTTATTATAATTCTAATCTTATTTTGAAAATACATTTTCCCATTTTTCTGTTTGAAGAGCTCTATGAAATGATTAACTTTATTAACTCCGTTTCTTGTTTGTGAAATTTATGATAGATTGGAAGTATCATTCGTCGTTCTATTTTCTTAAACATTTATATGTGTGCGCGTGTGTATGTGTGTGACTTGTGTGCACTTATGTGTATGTAAAATGTTTTACAGGACTTATGTATGGTTTTGAAATAAATATGAATTAAAAAATGAAGTAAAACCGTGTCCGAGTATTGCTGGCTTCTATGAAGAGAATGGCGCTATTTTGAACCATTCATCCTTTGCATGCTTGACCGGATTTGTAGAGATTGTGACCTCGAGCCTATGTTATATCAGGTACATATTGTGTGTGTTTTCTTGTCTATGTTTGGGTGGTATCCGTTCGTCTGTGTACATTGCATATATATGCTTACATGCATTTAGTTGCATGTAGAGGGAAAGCGCACCGTTCGCGTGCACATCGAGAGTATATTCATAAACCCCCCGTGTACATGCGGGAGTACGTGTGTATAAAGTGATACTGATTCAGTTAACTTTGTTTTCAATAGTCAGTACCGCAATTCACAGACACACTTACCTAAACTTGCCAACTAATCGTTGTACTATATGGTGTGTGCACAGTTTATACAGTTTAACAGTTTAAACTCCAAGATCCGCTCGTAACAGTTTATACTCCAAGATCCGCTCGTAAAAGAGCAGCATCGTGAGTGAGTAGACAGCATAAGTCCTCCGGACTTGACACCGTCCGCCCAAGTGATATGCGGATTAAGGAATGGAGGGTACCTAACTTCGTTCTCCAGTCCAGCCCAGTCGAAGTCGATAAAGATTACCCTGCCGCTGTCCCGGCTGTAAAGGATGTTAGACTGTCGTAGATCCCCGTGAACATGACCCGGATAGAGATTGTGCACCTGCTGGTACGCCTTGAGCACTGCCGTCTTACACGCATCCCACGAAACAGGGTCCAGTGCAGTCCCATCCGTGATGTTCTCAGAGTGTGCAGGGTCTAGACTGCTCACAACCATCCAACCGTCCTCTGGAGAGTAGACGTCCATCCGAATCACCTTCCAATCTCCACCGAGCTCTGACACCGTGAAATCGGGGGCGAAGCCTGCTTCTTTCCATTTCCGGTGCACCTCAGTGCCATATCTTTGACAGAACTTGACAATCTTCTTCTCTCCATGGCTGTACTTTAACAAGTACAGGAGCTGTTCTTCTCTTCCTCGGAACATCTGTCGGAGAGTGGTCCGGTCGAGCCGTCTATGGAACTTTGTAACCCGAAGACCAGGATCCTTCTCCTGTTCTTTTCTCACGTAGTAAGGCCAGGTAACTGACTTGTCTCTCTCAGTCTTGATGTCTGTCCTTGGGGCAATTCCCCTGTAAAAGGTTGCAAGCACTTCCAAGGTCCTTGGAATGGCAGCAATAGCCCTTGCAACTTGGTTCCTGTGCTCCAAGTCCTGTACATACTTCAGAAGGTGCAGATAAGGAGTCAGAGGCTCATAACCAGGCCGGTCGTGGCAAATGGCTGCACCCACTCTTATAGTAGCTCCGACTACCTCCACAATCAGCATGGGAATGCACGAGCGGCAATACATCCATCGCTTGTAATCAACATCTTCTGAGCGGGCTATGTTCTTAACATAGTCCCCATAATATTTCATTGACTCAATGCAAGCCTCTCCCCCGAACCCTATCTCGTTCTTGACTTCAACTTTCATAAGTACCAACCAAAACTGCTCAACCTTGACCATGACCATCATATCCATCTCTTCAACATCGACAGAAGACTTGAAGTGGAACTGCAGATTGGGACAGGCAGCCTTCAAGTAGCCGGTAAGATGCTCAAAAATTGTCCTATGGCGCAGCTTCTCATTTTCATAAAAGTCACTCATCTCAAACATGTTGATCACATTAGCCCAGTCAACCGCAGTAGGGACGAGAGTCCGGAAGAGCTCCACATACCGTGCAAATGCTTCATGGGCCACGGGCAGCGGCATGATTCCAGAAGTACGGCCAATGTCATAAACTGGGTCTGCGGCTCCGAGATGCTTAATAATCTGCGGCACTGATTTCGCCACGGCAGAAGCGGAAGGCATTTTCGCTTGTGTTGACATCCATGCTTCCTCATGTTTGGGCCGTTTCTGATACAACGGGTGAGCTTTAGATTATACACGCTAAAGAATAGAAAACTTACCTCCAAGAAGACATATGTTTCCCCCGAGACGAGCCGCAAAATAGGAAGCTGAATCCTGTTGGTTGATTTGCGAACCAAATCGCCCTTTCGACCATCCTCTGCAAAATAGTCGAGGATATCCCGCACCGCCATGCCCTCCTGGATGCCCATCTCGAAGGCGTCTTCACCGGTGCTGAACTCGATTCTTACATATTCCATCACAACAAGACGCACTCACAAACCCTAAGCCTCCGAATTTTGCAATTCACATACATAATATGTATACAGTGCATATGAAAATACCTGCAGAAGTTGGTTGACGCTGACATGGTTGACAAATACTATATAATATAAAGTTCTGTTAACAACAAATAAATGGATCTCTAGTTTCCCATTGAGAACTTGTATATACTCCAGTTAAGGTATTAATATTCAGTTTTTATACTTGCTTTAACTGTAAGAACATAGACTATAAATAGGCATATAGATGTATTTCCGATCGGTGTATATAAAAAAATATCTCTGTGCGCATTTCTTGGATATACAAAATATATAAATTAGCATGATGAAGTACATATCATATACAGAGGAGATACGCTCTATACATGACTGATTGTAATTATAAACTGGTGTGTGTCGTGCGTGTATATCGATTTATGTCTACTTAACAATAATTATACGGAATAGATGTGTGTGTAAGGTCTATATACATGTAGACGGGCTTATGCATATAATACACACACACACACATATTATAATATATAGAGAGAGAGAGAGAGAGCATACTTACCGCTCATACACACACATATGTTTACATACGTGTTTATGATACGTATGAAAAACAGTATCATTGGTAAAGAATTTAAAAAAAAAGTAAAGAAATACATCAAAAAACATAAAATTAAGCAAATCCCATTCTGTCTTCCTCCAACAAAATTTCCTCCTTCCTCTTTGTTCTTTCTCCCCTTATCTGCCCCCTCAATTTCACCTTCCAGATTTTCTTACCTTTAAAT
The DNA here is from genome assembly GCA_003024785.1 of Selaginella tamariscina. Classification (NCBI taxonomy): domain Eukaryota; kingdom Viridiplantae; phylum Streptophyta; class Lycopodiopsida; order Selaginellales; family Selaginellaceae; genus Selaginella; species Selaginella tamariscina. The sequence goes on from PUQB01000135.1 coordinate 291,954, forward strand.
AAATTCATCATGAAATTAATGATATTTCATCGATTTAATTTCAAGTAAGATACTATATACTGTATATATGCATGCATATATACACACATGCACAGTGACACATGGGTGTAGGAGATATCGATGCGAGAACTCTGGAAAGTGTTCTATATAATTAAAGATGTACATGATCCCGCTAAAAGGATAACTGGGCGACACGACTCTATGTCTACCTGGTGGTAGTGATGTGGCATAGCGTGACTGGACCTCCAACACTCCTCCTCAGGCACGCTGCTCGTGGATCCCCGGTTCACCAGAATGTAAAGGTCGAATACCTAGTGTGTCCCGGTGTGTTTGGAAGAGTAACTTTGCCAGCGGCTTGGTCAGGAGATCCGCTGGCATCTTGTTGGTTGAAAGATATTGGAGTCGTAGATGCCCTATAGTTACCTGATTGCGAATATAATGTAGACGAAGATCAAAGTGCTTGGTCCAGGCATGAAACTTGGGATTGGCTGCAAGCGCTATAGCACTTTGGCTGTCGGAATACAGTAGGATCGGCTTAACAATGGTGATGTCCAAGCTATGGATCAAGTGCTCTAGCCAAGCGGCCTCTTGTGCGGCTGCAGCCGCAGCTGCATACTCAGCTTCGGCACTCGAGAGTGCTATGAGCGTTTGCTTGTGGCTGCGCCATGTGATGGTGTTAGTCGCAAACTGAAATATGTACTCGGTGGTGGATTGCCGAGTATCTGGATCACCTCCCCAGTCGGCATCGCAGAAGCCTTGTAGCTCGAGGGTCTCCTTCTCCGAGGGCGTTGCTATATACGTGAGAGCATAATGTTTGGTACCTTTTAAGTAATGGAATATCCTTTTCACCGCCCTCCAGTGCAAGGGCCCTGGCTGTGAAGAAAACTGGCTCACAATTCCCACTGCATGGGAGATGTCTAGCTGTATGCAGACGACCAGATATAAGAGGCTCCCCACCCCCTGTCTGTAGGGTACCGTGGCCATTTCCTTTGACTCCTCCTCGTTCTTGGGCCCCTGCTCTCGGGAGAGTAAAAGACCCACCTGCATTGGAGTGGAAACGGGTTGGCAAGCCTGCATCCAGAAACGTTCCAGGATGTCGTTGACATAAGCCGCTTGTGAGAGCTGCATCACTCCCGCCTCTCTCTCTCGGTGCACCTGGATGCCGAGGCAGTAGCTCAGAGGCCCCATCGCCGATATATCAAACTCTGCAGTGAAGAGTTTATGCACTCAGAGCATGAAGGCATGCTGCTCACGGTGATCATGTTATCATCTACATAGAGAGCGAGCTTTAGCTGCTCCTCACCCTCTGTTAGCATGTAAACATTCCCATCGGCCGGGTTCTTCTCGAAGCCTAGGCTGAGAAGAAACTTGTCCATGCGGTCGTACCAGGCCCGCGGGCTTTGCTTGAGCCCATACAGAGCTTGTTGGAGCCGGCACACCGCATGTTCTTGTCCAGATTCCATGAAGCCCTCTGGTTGTGCAACAAAGACCTCCTCCTGAAGATCCCCGTATAAGAATGCCTGCCTTACATCGAGCTGGTACACACTCTAGTTCTTTGTGTGGCCTCAGCAAGAAGGAGTCGGATCGACGACATTTTTGCAACTGGAGAGTAGGTCTCTGTGAAGTCGAGTCCCTCAATCTGCAAGAAGCCGCAAGCAACTAAGCGAGCTCTATACCTGGGTTCAGGAGTGTCGGGTGTGTACTTGCGTTTGAAGATCCACTTCGTTGTCACCACCCGGCGACCCTCTGGTAGGTCTGTGAGCACCCATGCATGGTTCTTCATGAGGGTTGCATACTCCTCCTGCATGGCGGCTTGCCAGAGCTCAGCCTCCGGCCCGGCAAGTGCCTCACGAACAGTCCTCGGCTCGAGAAGTCATGGAACCGATGTTCCACTCGGTAGTACGCATCCTGGCTTTTCCTAGATGCACGCCAAATGCGGACTGCTCCCCAGCCTCCTTGGCCTTTTGTGAAGGCCGTGAAACCCGCCCAGATTTCATCACAACTGGAGGGTCATGCAGAAGCCGCAATGCGGCATTTGCCGCAACCGGGCTTGGCGAAGTTTTGGGCGGTATCTGTTGTGCCGGTGGCGGGGTAACAATCAGCTGATCCCCTGTAGCTGTGAAGGAGGGACGTGGTGTTGAAGGTGCCGATCCAAACAGCTCCTCTTGAGCATCGTTAGGAGCAAGCCCTCCTCCAGCACCGGGATTCCCAAACCCGGCATTTGCTGTAGGCTGTGCCGACGGCGTGTTTGGTCGTGGTGCGCCTAGCTGAGCCTGTGGCAATGGCCGGATCGGTCTCGGTGCAATCGTATCCTCCTCCTCAAGCAGGCGCACCCAGCCTGGAGCCTGGTCCGGATTATAATTGCGCACGAGATGATGGAAGAGTCTCGTCTCGTCAAAGATCACATCGCGGCTAAAGAGAATAGCCTCGCGATTGAGGCTGTAGAGTCGATGTGCCTTTCGGGATTCGCTGTAGCCCACCAGGATTGAAACCTCACTGGCTGGATCAAGCTTTTTCCAGCACGATTTGGGAATTTGGGGATATGCTGCGCATCCGAAAACCCTAAGGTGATCGATGCGCAGCTTGCGCCCACTCCACCTCTCCAAAGGTACGCCGTGATCCAAGCTTCGGCTTGGGAGGCGATTACGTAGGTATGCGGCCGTGACCACGGCCTCGCCCCAGAAGTACACCGGCATCCCGGCATGGATCAACATACAGCGGGCCATTTCAACGATGGTTCGATTCATCCGCTCCGCCACACCATTCTGCTGCGGGGTGTGTGGAGCGGTGAGTTGGCATTGGATTCCTGCCTTGGCACAATAGCTCTCGAATGCATGCGAGACATACTCCCCGCCTCCTCCGATTGAAGGGTAAGTAGCCTCTCACCCATCTCTGCCTCTGCACCTCCTTGTATTCACAGAAGAGTTCCAGGGCCTTGGACTTTTGTGCCATCAGCTTCAACACCACATTCCTCGAGAAGTCATCGATGAAGGTGATGAAGAAGCGCTTGCTCCCTGGAGTCTCAATTGCATAGGCCCACAAACGTCGGAATGAACAAGTTCCAGAACTTTCGAGCTGCGAGTGGTGGAGGCCTGTGGGAAAGGTTTCCGTTGATGCTTTCCAAGAGTACAGGTCTCATAGAACCCAAGTGGGGCTCTTGAAACTTTCATCTTGGCTGCTGCTGAGAGAGTTTTTGCAGGGCCTCGGCATGAGCATGGCCATACCGGTTATGCCATGTCTGCAACGAGCCCATCTCCATCATCGCCAGAGCACTGTCTGGATAGAGCAACTTCACCTCGAGCCGATAGAGGTCGCCGCTCCTGGAGCATGTCGCCAGCACGGCCATCACTTTCCCGGATAAGCTCACAGGTACCCTGCTTAAAAACCACAGTGTATCCTACATCTGTGATCTTACTGATTGAGAGCAGGGTTTGGGAGATGGCAGGAACATAGTAGACATTGTAGAGCTCTCGCCTTTCTCCTCCTGGCATCTCCACTTCCAGCGTTCCAACAGCAAGTATATTTAGCACGGCGTCGTTTCCCACGACAACCGTGCGGCCTTTGTCAAGCGTTCGAAATGATTGAAGGCTTCCCGCTGTGGAGACATATGGAGAGTGGCCCCGGAGTCCAACCAGATCGAGTGATCCGAAGCTGAAACCTCTCGGGCCATCAACAGTTGGGCTGGTTTCTGGAAGTCGCATTTTTTAGATTGACAGTTGTTCAATGTGGCCGAGCTTGCCACAATACGAGCACTTCAGTCTTTCCTTCCCTTCCCAGGTCTTGGCAGGAGCCTTTCCCTTTTCTTGGCGATCTCCATCGCGGCGGCCTTCTTCCTGCCGGTTCTCGGATCTCGGCCTTCTCAAGCGGTTCTTGTTTGAGAACCAGCATAGAAGAATACTTCATCAGTACCAGTCTCCTCCTCCTCTGCTGGCTTCTTGTCTACCCAGAACAAAGTAGCACAGAGGGTTTGTAGTGTCAAGCCCGCCATGTTTGTGAGAGCAGCATGGAGCATGGTGTGAGCTGGAACATGGCTGTGCTCGAGGGCGGACAGAAGAACTGCAATATGGTCATCATCTGTCGGCTTCGAGGCTGGTGCCAGGGCTTCTAGCTGGGCCACCAGAGCTCTCATCGTCCCACCAGGGTGGAACAGGCTTCGCCACAGTGGAATGCAAGCCGAAGAACTATGTTTTATACTCCACGCTAGTGGAGATCACATGAGCTTGGTTGCCGAGCGTTTTCTTGAGGAGATCCCAGTTCTCCGCCGCCGTTTTCTTTAGATCAAGGTGGTGCTGGAACAACTTCCCCAAGCCTATTCCCATTGAGGATAGTGCTTTGTCATTCCGAAGGTTCCAGTTTTCCACCTTCTCGGCCAGGAGTTCAGGAGTGGCTGCGACCGTTGGCAATGCTTCAGTACCAAGGACGATTTTCATGCAACCATCTCGTAAGAAAATGTAAACCATTTCTTTTTCCCAAGTAAAAAAATCTCTGCCATTATACTGCGGGATATTGATCGTCCGAATATTCTTGGCTCTGAGTTTTTCTTACTTTCTGTATGTGTTTGGGGAAAGAGAATTTTATTCAGAAGTTTCGTTCACATGCATCACAATAGGGTGTGATGCGAACACAGATGGATTTCATTTTTGGCTTCTCTTTCTGTGCTCTTCAAGCTCGCCTCTTCTCGACTCGTGCGATGCTCTGAGCAATCTCCCGACGTCTTGCTGCAGCAGCCTTCCACTGTTGTCTACGTTTCCAGGTTCTCTTGCTCATGCTCCCAATTGCTCTGATACCATGTAGGAGATGATCGATGCGAGAACTCTGGAAAGTGTTCTATATAATTAAAGATGTACATGATCCCGCTAAAAGGATAACTGGGCGGACACGACTCTATGTCTACGTGGCAGTAGTGATGTGGCATAGCGTGACTGGACCTCCAACAATGGGTGGTGATATGGCCCCCATATGTCAGCACCACGTGTCGCATGTGTGCCATGTGGCAAAAGATCTCCTGTATATAAGTAGGGCTTTGAGCTGAATAAAGTATCGCATTATGTGCATATTTATACGTTCTTTCATTGGTGGAGAAGTTGGGTATTCCTTCTCTTCTGTCTTTTTATTTTCTCCTGCCGCAGGATCTGCTTCTAATACTCCTTCATCTTCTTCATAAGCCACAAATTTGAAGGTTCGACCCTGATCTTTTTATGGTGATTCAGAAGATGATGTATATCACTAGTTTGATCATTTCTAGGTTATTATTTGGTATTATGGTTGGGATGAGGCTTGTGCTCTCAAAGAATTCCCTACATGTTTAGAAGGCCAGTGCTCAAATTGTATAATGGATTGGCTACGGAGATTCAAGCCAATAGTAATTGATTGACAAAGTGTCTCAAATGTATGTTTGGCAAAGTTGAGGACTCAGATGATGCTTTCCAACAACTGCATGCGGTACGACAACATCTTGGTGAGTCTATTATGCGGTTCAATATTAGGTTCATCGATTTAGCTCGGCATGTATATCCTAACATGCCTGAGCCCATTAAGCTCGGTATGTTATGGCCGACTATGCAACTCGAACTCATTCAATTCATTCGGGCTCTATGTTCTACTACATTAGAGGAGGCTTTTGCACTGGCTCAACAATTTGAGTTGGTGCCTAGTGAGGGCCGTGGTCCTCTCAGGTTACCTGTTCCTCCTATTTAGCGTGCTGATCTAATGGAGGTTGACGTTGCTGCATATGTGCTCGCACGACAAGCCTTCGTAGTCGACCTCTTGCACATGGGCCACACCGCACTTACTCCAATTCCTACTCATGGTGGTCGAAATCCACAGATTCGTGACAGGAGGAATTGGAACAATGTAGGTCGACCCAATCAAATTCACTGTTGGGCATGTTGGGCACCTTGACATACTTGGCGGGCATGTGATGTATATCCTGATTGGCGTCCACCACATCCAGGCTGGCAACCATATGTTCTGGATGGTGTGCCTATGGCAGCCATTATGTTTGATGATGAGCTTCCAGATGACAAAGCCTCTCTTGCAAGTGGATATGTTGCGGAAAATCAGTAATCGTACAAGTGACGAAGGGATTCCGTGCGATGAAGACTTCACCTCCATGCTTTTTTCGCTATGCATATCAAGGATTACAAGTTTCACTAGATCATCTAATTTTCACATTTTCTACACGGGTGAATGATTTTTCAGTCAAAGTGCTTGTGGATACAGGATCCAGTATATCTTCTATAACTACTTCTTTGGCGCATCGATGCTCATTACCCTTAAGACGTGCAAATAAGGTCTTGCACATTTTTATATGGTAATGGGTAGTCTCGTGCAATATCATAGTACACCACTTCGACTACGTTGGTTATGGGTTACAACCGTAAGTTTCCCTTTGGGTCTCTTAGGGTTGTCCCTTCCCAGGTCTTTGACATTATTTTGGGATGTGATTGGTTAAAGTAGTCGAAAGGTATGTGTGATTTTTCATTCTTTTCTCCCGTATTACGCTTGGAGTCTGTGTCTTTGCAATCTGTTCCTTTACGTCCAAAGAAGCTTGTTGCTATTTATATCACGCATATAGCTCCTTTGATTCCGGTCTCGGGTGGTGTTCATCTCAACATGTTCAAATACTGGATCTGTCACCTAAGTATCGGGCACACTACATCGAACAACTTAAGTAACAGTATGCAAATTTGTTCAAATTTGATATGTCCCAAGGTGCACGTGTGAAGACTTGACACTATATACCCATTGGCAATACAAAGCCTTTTGAAGTCCCGATTCAACGCAGGTCACAAAAAGAGTTATCAGCCATGCGAGCATATGTTACCGATATGATTGATAAGCGGGTGTGTCGTCCATCATGAAGTGCATGTGAACTTCATTTGATTCCCAAGCCTGATAGATCTTTACAATTATGTGTAGATTACCAACCTCTCAATGATGTTACTGTCAAAGATGTTTATTCACTTCCAAACTCTGTTGATCTATTAAATTGTTTGGGTCAGAGTCGGTGGCTTACTAAGTTGGATTTGGCATCAAGATACTGGCAAGTTCCTATGGCTGAGAAGGATATTCCAAAAACGGCCTTTTGGACACCAGTTAGTCTTTATGAAATTTTGGTTATACCTTTTAGATTGACTTTAGCTCCTATCACTTTTCAAAGCATGATGGATGAGCTTCTTTCAAATATGCCTAATATCACTGTCGATTTCATCGATGATGTGCTCATTCATGAGTCCGATTTTTGGGAGGATCACATTTGTGATGTACGACGAGTTCTTGATTGATTTTGAGAAGTTGGCTTAAAGTTAAAACTTAAAAAGTGTGTGTTTGGTTCGACCGACACCATTTACTTGGGTTACTTTATATAGGTCCAATGAAGTTGCAAGCTGTTCAAAAGTTCCCTCATCCCCATACGATACAGGAAGTCTAGCGTTTATTGGGCAAGGTGCAGTAGTTAGGTTGATTCATCGATCATCTCGCTGATTGAACTGCCCCTCTTTGGGAGTTAATTCGTCCGCATGTATCTTTTAAGTAGACTTGCAGGTGTCAACAGGCATTTGACCAATTAAAGGAGTTCTTGATAATTTCACCATTACTTTAATACCCAGATTTTACTCATCCATTCATTTTACAAGTAGATGCATCAGATATTGGTATTGGTGATGTGTTGATGCAAACCGATGCTATGGATCCTATAATTTAACACCCGATGGCTTACATTAGTTGAGTACTCAAGCTTGCTGAGCGGAATTATTCTACTACTGAAAAAGAATGCCTTACTACTATTTGAGGTTTTGAACAACTTCATGCCTACTTGCATGGGAGTGAAACCCTTTTGGAGTGTGATCATGCTGTTGTCACTTCCTTATTAAAACGAAAGAATTTAGTGGATTGTGTAGCCAGATGGACATTATGTCTCCAGGTATATAACTTTAAAGTGGTGCATAGGCATGGGCAAACAATGGTGGATGCAGATGCACTTTCTCGAGTACCCCTTTCCAATTCCACTTTGCCTGCTTATGCAGTAGCTATGGCATTCGATTTGATACAAGCCCCTCAGATATTCGATGTTGACTTACCGTCCTTAAAACAGTGGCAGGATGCGTTTGCAAATCCTTCTTCCGAACCTCGATTTTGACAATATTATGCTCAATTTCGACTTCAAAATGGTTTGTTGTATTTTATTGGGACAAATCCAGAAGACAAATTGCATTTGGCTGTACCCTCTACATATGTTTAACACCTTCTTCAAGCATATCATGATTCGCCTATTGTTGAAGGTCATCTTGGTCACCAACGAGTGTTGGAGAAGCTTTGTCAATCCTTTTATTGGCCTAGCATGTGTGCTGATGTGATCAGGTATATTTAGAACTGTCTTAGATGTTAAACTCGGAATTCCTATATGATTTGGGCCATGGGGTGTTAGAATCCATCAAAGTTTCTCGCCCTTTTGGGTTAATTGTAGTGGATTTAATGGGACATTTTCCACGTTCTTCTTAAGGTAACCAGTACATCATTGTCGTATCTGATTATTTAATTCGTTGGGTGGAGGCTGATGCTCTTCCGGATGCAACTACTATGTCAATAACTTTGTTTTTGTTCGATAATATGGTTTTACAGCATTCTTGTCAAGAGCGGATATTATTAGATAATGGCCCTGCTTTCATTGCCCGAAAGGTTGGTCCTCAAGTATATCAAGTATAGTCAGTGGGATCACATGGGGTTGAGATAGTTCATGTAGTTCGAATGAAATGGTTTATCGTTTGGGACTCGTTGAGTACATTCGATCATACTTTAGATGAGCAAGCTTATATGAATCCAGGACCATCAAATCCATCACCATCGACACAGCCATAGAGGGGAGGATAATGTAAGATACTATATATTATATATACACATGCGTATATACACACATGCATAGTGACACATGGGTGGTGATTTGGCCCCCATGTGTCAACACCACGTGTCGCATGTGTGCCACGTGGCAGAAGGTTTCCTGTATATAAGCAGGGTTTTGAGCTGAATGAAGTATCACATTCTGTGCATATTTATATGTTCTTTCAAAATGTAAGTTTATAAATTTTAAGAATGAGATTTATGTTTAAAAATCAAAAGTTTGATTGGTGATTTATAAATTTTAATTTTAAACCAGTAATGTGATTTTAATATACTTGATGACTCAGGTTTGGTCCCTGGTAATGTTTTAAATTTTTAATTTGTTATATATATTAAGTAATGCTTTTAAACCACACCTATATATAGAGAGAGAATTTTAATATGATATAATATATTATATGTATTATGCTTTTTTCTAATAATGAACTAAATTAACCATGGGACATACCACTTTACGGTAGATATATGCTGTAATTGTATTATCATAGTATAAATGGGACACTTGCAGAACACGCCCCCCCCTTAGAACGTGTATAATAAATTCAGGAGAAATTAACATTTACCCTAATTCCCAAGGGTTTCTTGAGTACTTTTTTAAGGACCATTTAAACTTAAATTAAACTTTATTATTTATACAGGAGCTAGAACATTGTGAACATATAAATTAATGCATTCACAAAGTTTTGTGAAAGCATTTCCGTTGCCTACAAATTTTCTTCGCCACATATATTCTTGAAAATAACTATCATACATACTTTTGTAGTTCTATACCTTGGTAATGATCGTTTAACAACTCCCCATGTAGATTCAATTGTTCGTATGAACTCCAATGTCAAGATCTACAAAGTTTTCAAAATGGTTCACAATGTAATGCTCAAAATTAAGTTGACTTAACCATTCTGAATCATAACCCTTCCAATAATCACTTAAAATCATACTTTTAGCTTCAATATACTGATAAATAAGATCAGTAAGTGTCTCTTTAATTCTATTAGGTACTGATACTATGAATATATTATTTAAATCTCATTCTATACCACCAAACACCCATTGACCCTTTACTTTTCTACCTTTATTATATTATATTTATCAAACTTACTTTCATTTATTTCTACTATTTTTTCTGGTCCTTCTATCTTAGTAGTATTATTTTGTAAACTAATATAACAGATATTTCTACAAAAATTATACCAATCAACAATTGTATGTGAAGAAACTCCACATTCTATCATAGCATTTTGTTGTGGCATTTTAACTGACTAACAATACATAATATCAATCATTTGTTTCCACTCTAGTTTATTATGAACAAACCAAGTGCATGTTCTAAAACCTCCAGTAGTATTACATACCTTACATTTTCATTTCATACCATCTTTTACACTGTTGTCTTCTCTCACCTTCATCAAACTTTCACATTTTTCACAAACATGATATTTTGGAAGCAAACCAATTTCAACATAAAAATCAATTATTTTTAATGGTGAACTAGTTCTTTCATGCAATTCACGCGTATTCATATATTGCAGAAAACAATTTGCAAATGATAAAAAAATTAGACATTATGAGAATAATAAAAGAAAAAACACAAAAGAAGAAAGTAATGCACACAAATAAAATAAAACCCTATATAAACACTAAAAGAGAAGCACCACTTATATATAACATATACACGAGGATTCACATTTTTCTTTTTAATTTGTTTTAACTTGCTTTAAAGTATTCACAAAAGGTACGATAAAAACAAATACTCTTTACATAGGAAAAAGACACATGCTATTTTTAAGGTAATCACAATGGGTATCCTTTATATAAGAAAATGCCAATACATACTACTTTTAAAGTAATCAAAAGGGTATTATAAAAATAAATAACAAAAGATATAATTCATGTTTTTTTTTTTTTTCTTAATTTATCTCATTAGGGTTTTTCCCATCCTAAATCCCTCCGAAAAAGTATTGGAATAAAGGGGGGCGTATTTTACAAACTAGCCGTATAAATTCTATGTTAATGTGCTTGCATGTTTGTGTGTGTACATGGGTGTGTCTCCATATTGCACAGGTTTACAAATCTCCTGCGTCTAAATATTCAAGTGTACGTGATAATAAAACCTAATGATTTTATAATTCATATTCTTTACTCAGAATTTAAATACATTTTTCCATTAGGTTTGATTCAAGTGTAGTTTCTGCACTTTTATGTTATTGTTGTTTTTCAGATTTATGAAATCTTATTGCGAATAGTATACAAACAAGATTTATAAACTAAAAACTTATAATTATGAATTAAATGTGTTTTCAATCTTACTTAGCCTATATTTTATTAAGATAATATTCACTATTACATGATGTGAATATATATTTATTAGCAATTTCTTTTATTATATATATGATTTTCCTGAACTCAATCAAACATTATTACTATTCCCGTCTTATTTTCTCTTTCACTCTCTCTCTCACACGCACGTACAAACACATCAGGTTTTCTCTTTACATAATTAAGAAATAATCAAATTCAATTTCAACCATATATGCGGTTGGATAATATGCATACGTGACGTTGAGATGTACGGTGTATTATATAATTATGAATGTAACACACTTTAATGAATACAACATCTGTTTCCTAATCGTATTATATATGTGTGTGCGTATACTTTTATAATATTATTTTTAACAAGTTGTTCAAAATAACTTATGTCAATCAGCATTGACCCTAAGTTATGGAAAATAATCATTTAATTTATGTTTTTTTAGTAAATAAAGCAGAATAAAAATAACACCTATTCCTTACACGACGTAAACACACAAGTTAGAATGTGCCATTGTACGCGCACACACATATAATCACATTTAAATCAACAAATTCTTTATGATATATATGCTTTCAAAATATACTGTAATATAAATTTATAGAATATTATCGTACCACTTTAGAATTAATTTATTGTTTTTGGTGTGAATAATGCTCCATGGCATCTTTCTATCACAATGAATACATATTATATTATATTATGTTAAAATTAATGACAATTTATTATATAATGTCCATTATATTGTACAATGTCCTATAAATATTTTATGATGTAAATGTATAAAATTAAACAAATCTAAATAAATTTTGTGTAAAATAAATAAGATAATATGATATATATATATATATATATATATATATATATATATATATATATATATATATATATATATATATATATATATATAAGTATATTTATCATCACAAGAATTAAGAAATTAGATGCAAATCATTTAGGGTAAACCATAATCCTTATACCCTTTAATTATTAATAACACTAAATAAATTGAGTTTATTTATTGGTATTATACACGAATGAATATATTATTCATAGCTAACTTAATTTGTTTACACAAAACACTCAAGCATGTTATATTGTGAAACATTCATTAATGTTTCTTTATTATATATATCTTATGTACGTAAGTATAAAATGCATGTTTTATTTTTTGATTAAACATGTGTATTATTTATATTTATTCTTTTAATATAAAGCCTCCAATTATTATTTTAAAAACATACATATACATTAATTCCCTCCACAAATGATTATATAACTTTGCTTGTAAATAAACTTTAATTCTATTAATATGTAATGTTATGGATGTTTTTATTTCATTTTATTGTGAGGTAGATTTATTATATAGTAAATCATACATTTAAATATATTTATTAACATATATCTTATATACATTTACTATATTACTTTATAAATTATATATTTAAATATATTTATCTTTATACTTTTTTTATTTATACATACACATTTCTCATATATTTACATTTATCATATGTAGGGCTATGTTATTTTATGTGAAAACAGTAGTGGCAAAACAAGTGGCAAGGCAAGAGAAGATAAGGCAGACAGAGGTGGTTAGCACTGTCATAATTCTAACATGATGGATTGATTATCTGGGTAAATATTGTAGAATATATGGGATATATGAGTAAAAAATCGAAATATACCTAGGTCATCATAACTAGAGGCCCTTTCATAAACACTAATTAGCCATTTACCTAATTGGCTTAAGGGGATATAAAAAGATTGTGACAAGCACAATGGCAGCAAAACCTACATAGTAGTGGTGGAAATCAAGTATGTATGTGTGTATGGATGTGTATTGTATTATATATATAATATGTATAAATATATCATATGCATACACTTTTAATATACACAAATGGAAATCCGTTTTTATTGAATATAAATGTATATGTATTTGCATTGTTATGTATGTATGTATGTGTGTCTCTTGCATTTTGCATATTATACATATAAATGATATCCTTATAATTGTTTTGTATAACTTCACTTCAATAATTTATGTATGTATATGTTTATAATATCTTAATTGATTCATTCATAGTGGTATAAATGTATTATGTGTATACACACTTTAAAAGTATATATACAAAGTTATATGTATTTATATTGCAAGAAATGTATATACATTGATTTACTTATTATACACAAATTAGCCTTAAAATATTCCTAAGGAATCTTAGAATAAACTTAAGTAATATTGAATATTCATATATAGAATTTAAAATATTTTTGAAAATCTTATATAAGGAAGCATTGTTGCCTTCTTTAGTTAATTATAGTTGTTCTTAACTGAGCATAATTTATTCCACCGAAAGAAAGCCTATGGGGATAAATTTCACTCATGTTCTCGGAGGACAAGATGAATTTGGAATTAATCTCGCTGAATTTATTATATTCTCCATTGTATACAATAGGATTTATCCCACAAAAATCTTAATTTCATTGGGCATTCAATAAGATTTTTTTATTACAACCTTGTTATTTTCCAAAACATTAGGGGGGGTCAATTTTAAACTTTTTGAGGTGGATTTCGTGAAATCAACCATGGCCAAATGAATTAAGTTTTTTATATCAATTCCACCAAATTTGGTGGATTTCACAATCTGCGTCTTTGGAGGTGCGTTTTTCCAAATTCACAAAACGTATAAGTGAAATCCGTCATCTACCTCATTGCCCATGTTGTCCTCTAGTACATCCTCTTCGCCAAACGCGTCCTGCAAGGCTTATGTGGTAGCTGGCGTGTCGACGAGGCCAGGGGCGCGGGATGGACAGAGGCGGCCAATGCAACAAGCGAGGTAGTGAGAGCCTCATCCATCTTGGTTCCCAGTTGGGAGGCAGCATGCTGATTGGACATAGGACTCTCTGGCCAAAAATTAGGGACAACCACAGCATCCAGTGGAAATTTGTCTCTGAAATCTGCCAATTTTCACCATAAAAAATTAGGGTACCTGAGAGACGGCCGAGGATGATTTCGCTCCCAACCATTAATTAATATCTACCTTAACTTCGAGACGTAAAAAAGGCGGATTTCATTTTGCACATTTTCTAAGATTGACCCCCCTGTTAATATTACATGTTTTCCCAAGTAAACATAGAAAATTGAAATAACATATTAAAAATAAAATATATAAACATGTAATGTGATTGTTTAAAGCATTTTTAATAATTAATAAATATTAAGACTTATCTAATCAAGTCACTTGCTCAAATTCAAATTCTTTCATTACTTTCTTATGACACATAAACTGTGAAAAGTTTTCATTTTCTTCTCCAAAAGTACAATACACTTTCTTATTAAGATAAATAATATATATTTATTTAGTTAATTCATGAATACAAAAGTGTATTCATTAGACTTTTTAAAAATAAAAAGTGCACAATGAAATTATTTACAAAATTACATGTAAATAATTTTATTGTGATTTTTTAGTTATTTAATTTATTTCATGAATATACTTTAAGATTCATGAATTAACACAAATAACATCTTGTTAAAACTATGTCTTATAACGGTAAAGAAAAGATGATTAAACATGCCAGAAGACTAAGAAATGTTATATTAAATAAAGAAAGAAATGATTAAATAAGCTAAAAGACTAAAAAGTTTTGTTTCAATCATAAAAATTATTATCACACACATATTTATAACTAACGTGATCTGCAACATACATTGCAGAGCATGTTAATTATATAGTGACTGATCATATAAAATTTTAATTATTATTTTTACATGGAGATGATATTTTAAATTTTAAGTGCATATTAAATAAATACTTCATGAAGATTGAGAATGAGGTTCTCTTTAAATTAAAGCCTACATAAGCATTTTATATATTATTTAATATATTATACTTTAATATTGCTCATTCAACTTGTTAATGTTGTTGTATATTCGTTAATATGTTATATATTTATTATAAAGTGGTTAATTGATAACAATATCTATGTGTATTAACATATACTATATAAATATAATTCAAAAACATAATTTTCATAGCAAGAGCTATAAATAAAGACTCATTTAATAAATATTAATTTTGTCTTGTGTAATAATTTGTTTTGGTTCTTAAACCTATTGGAGCATTGGCAAATGATTAAGATTGGCTTCCACATTTTAACAACTATATATCTTATTAGAATACATTATAGTGTCAAATATAAATAATTTTTTTTTATAAATTTTGTATTATAAATAAAAAGGTCAATAAAATTTTAAAGATTCTTTTATTATCAATATAGTAATTTACATCCAAATGAAAGTGTAACATCTAAAAAAATTTGTGTAACATCGATATACACTCAATTCAAACTGTTTAAACAAAAAAATAAATATTTAATTTTGATAGGGCTTTTACAACAATACTATATAAAACACAATATATATTCATTCACACAATAAATTAGTAAAAATTACATTATTTCGTAATATAAAGATTTTATAAAATAACCTGTATATACTAAAACCATATATGGATGATGACTTAGATGCTTTGTAGGAAATTAAGACTAGATCGAAAGTTGCCTAACCTTTGCTTGGCTTATAAAAATTATTAAACCGTATAAGTAATTTACTAATTATTGATACGTGTTAACCAAATTTCCATATGATGTTTGAACTAATATTATTTTATGATCTAAGCAGCCATCGATGCACAGGTGGTGTGTGCATGGGTATATACGAATGTGTGTGTATGTTAAGCGTGTGTGTAATATAACAAGACTTTTTTTATGTAAACAGCTTCTCTCTCTCTCTCAACACACGTTATATGGGTGCATATACAAAGTATAAAAACTGAATATTAACACCTTAACTGGAGTAACACCATCGCTCGAAGCATATACAAGTTCTCAATGGGAAACTAGAGATCCATTTATTTGTTTTTAAAAGAATTTTATATTTATCAACCAGCGTCAACCAACTTCTGCAGGTATTTTCGCATGCATTGTATACATATTATGTATGCGAATATACATCTCCACTTCATGATTACAAGATTAGTTTAATTTTGAAAATATATATTTTGATTGTACTTTAACAATGTTTATGAAAATCAATTTTTATTGTTGTCTGAGGCTTAGGGTTTATTGTGCGTCTTGTTCCGATGGAACATGTAAGAATCGAGTTCAGCACCGGTGAAGACGCCTTGAAGATGGATATCCAGGAGGGCATGACGGTGCGGGATATCCTCGACTATTTTGCAGAGGATGGTCGAAAGGGCAAATTGGTTCGAAAATCAACCAACAGGATTCAGCTTCCTATTTTGCGGCTCGTCTCGGGGGAAACATATCCTGGAGGTAAGTTTCTATTTTAGCGTGTATAATCTAAAGCTCACCCGTTGTATCAGAAACGGCCCAAACATGAGGAAGCATGGATGTCAACACAAGCGAGAATGCCTTCCGCTTCTGCCGTGGCGAAATCAGTGCCGCAGATTATTAAGTATCTCGGAGCCGCAGACCCAGTTTATGACATTGGCCGTACTTCTGGAATCATGCCGCTGGTCGTGGCCCATGAAGCATTTGTACGGTATGTGGAGCTCTTCCGGACTCTCGTCCCTACTGCGGTTGACTGGGATAATGTGATCAACATGTTTGAGATGAGTGACTTTTATGAAAATGAGAAGCTGCGCCATGGGACGATCTTTGAGCATCTGACTGGCTACTTGAAGGCTGCCTGTCCCAATCTGCAGTTCCACTTCAAGTCTTCTGTGGAAAATGTTGAGGAGGTGGATATTATGGTCATGGTCAAGGTTGAGCAGTTTTGGTTGGTACTTATGAAAGTTGAAGTCAAGAACGAGATAGGGTTCGGGGGAGAGGCTTGCATCGAGTCAATGAAATATTATGGGGACTATGTTAGCAACACAGCCCGCTCAGAAGATGTTGATTACAAGTGATGGATGTATTGCCGCTCGTGCATTCCCATGTTGATTGTGGAGGTAGTCGGAGCTACTATAAGAGTGGGTGGAGCCATTTGCCACGACCGGCCTGGTTACGAGCCTCTGACTCCTTATCTGCACCTTCTGAAGTATGTACAGGACTTGGAGCACAGGAACCGAGTTGCAAGGGCTATTGCCGCCATTCCAAGGACCTTGGAAGTGCTTGCAACCTTTTACAGGGGAATTGCCGCAGGGACAGACATGAAGACTGAGAGAGACGAGTCGGTTACCTGGCCTTACTACGTGAGAAAAGAACAGGAGAAGGATCCTGGTATTCGGGTTACAAAGTTCCGTAGACGGCTCGACCGGACCATTCTACGACAGATGTTCCGAGGAAGAGACGAACAGCTCCTGTACTTGTTAAAGTACAGCCATGGAGAGAAGAAGATTGTCAAGTTCTGTCAAAGATATGGCACTGAGGTGCACCAGAAATGGAAGGAAGCAGGCTTCGCCCCTGATTTCACTGTGTCAGAGCTCGGTGGAGATTGGAAGGTGATTCGGATGGACGTCTACTCTCCAGATGACGGTTGGATGGTTGTGAGCAGTCTAGACCCTTCACAGTCTGAGAACATCACGGATGGAACTGCACTGGACCCTGTTTCGTGGGATGCATGTAAGACGGCAGTGCTCAAGGCGTACGAGCAGGTGCACAGTCTCTATCCGGGTCATGTTCACGGGGATCTACGACAGTCTAACATCCTTTACAGCCGGGACAGCGGCAGGGTAATCTTTATCGACTTTGACTGGGCTGGACTGGAGAACGAAGTTAGGTACCCTCCATTCCTTAATCCGCATATCACTTGGCCGGATGGTGTCAAGTCTGGAGGACTTATGCTGTCTACCCACGATGCTGCTCTTTTACGAGCGGATCTTGGTGTTTTAGAACCCAATGCAAGTCAATATATCTAATGTAAAAGCAATCTCTATCTCTTCCGTGCGTGTGTTTTCCGCAGCACATATGCTCCTCTGTTTTGTACATGTATGTAATACTTGATGCGTGTATGTATGTAGAACTATTAAAATAGAACACTTAATAAATTTAAGCAAGTATATAGAAAAAATAGCCTACTAAAATAGTGGTTTACACAAGGTCGTCACTGGTTTGTTTATGAATATACTCTCGATGTGCACGCGAACGGTGCGCTTTCCCTCTACAAGCAACTGTATAGTATATGTATATATATGCAATGTACATATACCACGCAAACATAGACAAGAAAAACCACACACAATATGTACCTGATATAACATGGGCTCGAGGTCACAATCTCTACAAATCCGGTGAAGCATGCAAAGGATGAATGGTTCAAAACAGCGCCATTCTCTTCGTAGAAACCAAGCCAGTACTTGGACACGGTCTTACTTTTGTACTGGCATCCTCGGCATATTCCGCTTGTTCTGTATATTCTGTGTCCATTTGACTAGCATCCTTTTATGTGTGTGTGTGTGAGTTACACAACAGTAGTATAAAAGAAGACTATTAAAATAGCTTCTAAAGTAATGTGTGCATTTATACGACAGACTTCGTAAAATGACTCTGTTATGCAATGCTGTTGGTGCTTGGATATAATCTATGTATTATTGACACAAATACAAGCTAAAGATTACAAAAAACAAATAAAACACACACGCACACGCACACGCGCACACACACACATATACAAAATACGCAAAATAGATAATTACCTGCTAGGTACTGAACACTACAAGTCGTTCAAATAAAAGGATTCAAACAATTTCAGTGTTTGGTCGTACAAGAGTTCGTACGCCATCGTCCTCGCCATCCGTACATCACGGTCTGCATCTTCGGCACGGTTTTTAAGCACAACATCCAGGATATACATCTGTCAAATACAAGCATGTGTGGATTCACATCACCATCAACTGTATATTAGAGCCACACATGTAGATATATTATATATGCACGTATGTCGTTACAAAACACACTTTTCTGTGTCTCGGTGTCCCACCATCTCCTATTTAAGCAGAGTGTGATTGTGACATAGACTGAAGAAACATGAACGAAGCAATTTGATTCTTAAAATTATAAGGAAATAATGGATTTTGATTTTGACAATAACTTTAGAGATGTGTGTTAGTTTCTCTTTACATTTCACTCTTTCACAAACTTTTCTTATTGCTTAACCTAAGCCATTTTTATGTTTCTATTATTTATTTTCATTTGGAGTATTTCATTCTCTATAATTTATGACTTTTACGATTCTCATTTTTAATTCAATGTTGAATTAAATATTTTTTGTCCTTATATTAATTAGATGTTTAACATATATATAAAATCGAGAATCTTATCTTTATTTTATTTATAAAGTCTTATATTGTTTTTGGTACTAAGAAATCCTCTGTTTTAAGGGTTAAATTACTTTTGTTAGAATTTTATATTATTGGAGCCATTAAACATCTTTACCTTTTACTTATCTTATGATGGTTAAAGTATTTTATAACAAGATGTTTCTTATTATCCACTTCTCTTTTTGAAAAAAGGTCATTTATAATAAAAAGTATTGTGTTATTCAAGTTTTAAGTATATTCCTTTTTCTTATTTCCCCATTTTCGCCTTGATAATTACTAAAACATTTTATTTCAATATTTTTTTATTCACTTGTTCTTCATCTACAATGTTTTTTCCTCATTTTTTCTTTTTTGCTCAGACACTTTAAACCTTTTTTATTTAAAGGAAGGGGCGAAGGGAAGCTTATTTACCAATTAATATGGGTTATAAGTTATTTTAAGTTAATATAAGTTTTAAATGTTAATTAAAAAAAAGACATTATTACAACTTGAAAAACTCCATGAAAAATATTTAATATTTAAGCATGACACAATCGCTCATAACAACTTATATTTTAACTTACCGAAATATTTAGGACCCATCAAACATCGACATAACTTAAATCCTACTTATAATAAATGCAAATTACATATGAAAGTTCGTTATAAATAAGTTAAAAAATGATCTCGAACATGAAGACACCGATGATGTTGCAAATGATGATAATTAATACAGTTATGTATGTACATATACACACACATGTGAGTATGTATACATAAAATACAAGATATATGCATTTTATAGGCAAATTTTTTTCCCACATGATTATCTTAAATCCTTCAAAACCTAACTTAAGGAACATCTTGAACCATGTGTGACTAGTGTATATACTTATAAATGCACTATGTATTTAGTCATATTACTTCATTCTTATGTTTAAATTAGAAAAATGATCTTTATTAAATAACAAAGATATGTTAAGTTTTAGTTTATTATAATTATATATTTGAATTATAGAAATATAAAATATTTACATAAACAGTATCTCATCATTCTATCTCAATTTTGTGCTATATAAAATTATAAGTATAAGGGTCATTTCACACTAACCTTTACTTAGGGTTAAATGTGAATTTTAATCGTCTTTTCTTCACACCACATTACCTTTACTTATAAATTAAAAGTGCTAAAGTAAAAGTTAATTTAATCAAAATTTCTTCACACCAAAAGTACAATTACTTTAAAGTTAAAGGTCTCGTGTAAATGTTTTAAATTTCTATTGTGCTTTTAACATTTAGTTAAATGTATAATTTCTAACGTTTACAGCCTTTAATTAAGGGCATGGCAAAGGTGCGGCAAGCTGAGTAGAGGTGTGGCGACTTGATTTAGGGTGTGACTGAATACACATGCGTGGTGACCAGGTTTAGGGTGTGAGTTGCAGATAGGATTTGGCAGCTGCTATGAAGAAGATGAATCACAAATCAGGTTTGTAACTTGAGACTCCATGCTTTCTTCTCACATTTTTGGCCCTTTTCTTCTTAAGGTTCTGTTGTTGAGGTGCCTGAAGGAGAAGACAACAATTCCACAACAAAAAAGAGTTTCCGAGGTAATTTTCTAGATTAGATTGCACGCATGCATGATAGTTTTGCATTTTAGATGGTGCTACTAAGGAGAAGGTCACGGCCAAAGAAAAGAAGAGTCGTGATCGTGGATCCAATTGGTCAAATGAAGAGACGTTGCTACTGATTGAAGCGAAGCACCATGAGTCTGAAGAGGTTGTTGTTGTTGATCCACGGGCAAGGATGGTTTCTGCAGCAGAAAAGTGGGAGACAATCTCAAAGAAGCTTGCTGAGGATGGTGTGAACTGCTCCAGCAGAAGTTGTCAAGCAAGGTGGGAAGCACTACAACAGTCATACAAGAAGATTCATGACTATGATAAGAGCACTGGTTGTGCTGAATACTTCAGTTTGGGTGAGAAGGAGAAGCAAACGTTAGTTCCCGGGAAGCTGCAAACAAGAATAACAAAAGAAGTGTTCGATGCAGTGGACGAGATTCTAGCGATCAAGCCAAACATTAGGCCTGTCAACTTGAGAGACACCAGCCAACAACAACCACAGCATAAGCATTCGCATGACACCTCACGTGCCAGCAACCACAAGAAATTTGATGACGAGGAAGATGTTGAAGTAGTTCATAGCCCGATGCATGTTGCTGGAGACAAGGAACCTGGATCTAGTGGACGACTCAAGCGAAAAACTGAGTCAATGGTGGAAGTGATCAAGGAGGGACAAGCAACAACTTTGAAGATGATGGTAGAAATGGAGCAGGCCGAACAGAACGCCATGCGAAGTTTCTGGAATTTGAGAAAAGCAGACAGGAGGAGATGTTCCAGATGGAGAAGGAGCGATTGGCAAATGAGCATGAGCGCTTGGTAAATGAGCGAGAGGCAGCTGCTGCAATGAACAACAATTTTGCAAGTCTGGTTGAGCTTCTGTTGCAGAAGCAAGCTGGTACTTTGCATGTTGCATCTTCATAGTTTGCTAGACCTTTTCCATGGAAGTATTTTAACCTTCGTTATTTCAGGTTCCAACTAGCGGATGATGGAGTTGGAGCTGTTTTTGTTGTTCCTTCTTTTGCACTGGCACCAGCAGCGACAAGTGCAAAGGAAACAACATGAAGCAGTGGCACAAAGGTTAGAAATTGTAGAAAAAATAGAGAATGGGAGAAAGAGACGTAGGCTTCTAGTGCAGCTCCAGGATTTAGAAGAGGAATCTAATATGCAACTAGAGCAGTTACTACAAGTGCAAGCTACTTTAGCGCAAGCAATAACAAGCAACTCTAGATTTGGATGTCACCGTTCCTGGTGGGTCAAGCCACGATCTGTGACATGGTTTCATAGGTTTGTAGAGGAGATCTTTGACGACTTTAGATGGAAGCAGAATTTTGGCATGGGAAAAGCAGCTTTTGATCAGCTTGTTCAAATCTTAGAGCCGGTAATTTTGAAGCAAGATACACACTATCGAAATCTGTTTTGGTGAGAGTTCGTGTTGCCTGCACACTTTACAAGCTCAGGAATGCCTACAAGTTCATAACACTATCAAGTTGTTTGGAATTGGGGAGAGCACTGCTACAGGGATTGTTCTAGAGACTTGTTTGGCCATAGTTGAGAGACTTCAAGACTTCATCAAGTTCCCGGAAGATTTAGCAGGGGTTATACAAGGATTTTCACGTGTGACAAAGCTTCTAAACGTAGCTGGTGCCATTGACTGCTCGCAGATTGAAATAATGGAACCATCACAAGATCCAGAGGTCTATGTCAAGCACCATAAGTTCAGCATTGTCCTCCAAGCAATTGTTGATACCAAAAACAATTCATGGACATTTGTTGTGGCTGGCCAGGCTCGGTGCACGATGGTCGTGTGGAGGACTTCTGGATTTCGAAAGCGGCTAGAGCAACAGGAAGTGATGCAACGTCCAACAATTCAAGTTCCAAGTCACCAAGTTCAAGAGGCTCCATTGGTGCTACAACCTTACCTTTTGGGAGATAAAGGTTATGCTTGTAGTGCAGAGATCATGACTCCGTATCGACGTTCTTCAAACTTAAATGTGACAAAGCGGTTCTACAACAAAGAGTTATCAAAAGCAAGAGGCATTGTTGAGTGTGCCTTTGGTTGCTCAAAGGTATGTTTTTTGCTCAAGACTTCTAGATTTTGCTATCCTTTTTTTTCTTTCCAGGGAAGTTCAAGATTTTGGCTCACAAGCTTCATCTACAGCCTACTGCTGCTCCAAACGTTGTCTACGCATGCTGTCTACTACACAACTTTCTAATAGCTATTGGGGATGCAAATGTTAATGAAGAGATTCGAGAACTTGGATTGAATAAGTGGCTGATATGGAGGAGGAGGATCCGGTGCTCAGACTTCGATCGGAGTTGAATGGAGAAAACATTAGACATAGTTTAGCTCAATATATTGCAAATGTTTGAATGAAAAAGATTTGCTTTAAATAAAATTTATAAGTAGTTGTTGGTGTGAAGCGTTTACTTTTACATGTTTTAAATAATGGTTAGTGTGAAGATAATACCTTTTATTTAGAACTACATTTTATTAAAATCTTTGGTGTGAAGAAAATTATTTTAAAAACTAACATTTACGTATTAATATGGTAATTGTGACTAAAGGTGACCTTAACTTTACTAGTGTGATTATTTTACATTTAAAATTTTCCATTACACATATTTAACTTAAAAGTTTTGGGCTAAGTAAAGGTTAGTGTGAAACAGCCCTAAATTCATGTATCCAGAAAAGTTTATGTTTCACATTTGTATTAATATATATATGTATATATAAACTAATAAGTTATATATTCATTCATATATATTTTACATGTATATCATTTTTTATATATTATCATAAATGCACTTCTGAGTCCGTTGCCATACATCAATATGTTTAATTTTTAATTTATTTACAGATTCTATGCATAAATTTAGAAGTATATATGTATAATGTATTCTTATAACAATAGTCAATAATGTATTATTAACATGCAACTACAAATACATGTATATATGTATGTTTATATTTCTTTACATAATTAATATATATCATAACTTAATTAATATTACAAAGAAAAGATTTATCTTATTTGATAATTAAAGTTAAAATATTTTGGAATAATCTACCCAACACCACTTCATGTGAAACAATAAAGATATAGACATAGATATTGTCCTTATAATTTAAGGGGTTAAATAACAAAATCTACCAAGCAAACTCTTTATACTTTTAAATATTAATTTCAAAACAGCAATACATTTGAATATAAATGCCGATGAACACTACATACAACAAAATATTATACAATATTAAAAACTATATAAAGACTTTTATAAACATTATAAACATTATAAACATTACCTATAATATTACTTTGATTTCACATCTTGAGCTGCTGCTTTTGCGGCCGTCCTCAAAACAGCAGTGGGCTTAATGGCGTTTTTAGGATTAATCGCATTCCTAAGCTTGGAGACTGCCCATGCAGCCGAAAACAAATATCCCGCTGATGCAAGCCCTTCTTTTGTAAGCTCCCCTGCTTGTTCTCCAAACCTGACATTCATATATAAAATTATTAAAATACTAATTAAAGTATACATATGATGATTACTCCAGCTAATAGATGCCAACCATGTGTATACATGTGTGTGTGTGTGTATGTATTATATATATATAATACATGTATGTACCTGTGAGATACAGCTCCTGTCGTAACCACTGAGCTCGTATTGAGTACATTAGTGCCAGCTACTTCAACAGCATCGAAAATTTTCCCTGCAATTACAAATTTACATGTTATAGGGATACACACACACACACACATCATTTGTATGTCTAGAGAGAGAGAGAGAGAGAGAGAGAAGAGAGAGAGATGATATATCAATCTGTAATATAGACATTTAACATGCATAATACATATATGCTCGTACCGAATCCCTCTAATGAAGCAAGTGCAACTTCTCCAGGGAGCATCTTGAAGAATTTCTTTCCGACTCTTGAGTTAACGAACGCAGTTGTGAAGAACCCAGTGACTGACACAACCCCCGTTAAAACACCCTTTGCCACCTTCTCGGACATCTTCGTCACCGTCTTCACCCTGAACGACATAATAAGACAATCATATATACAATCTACGTATATATGTAACTAGTACGTATACCACATCTTGTACATAACCGAGCACTGTATATTTATATATATAGTGTATACTTATAACTAAACAAACATTCATAGAGGTACATACCTTCTAATATTATTCATTGTTCGTGGACTAACTTCAGCAGGCTTTGAATAAGTGCCAGAGACACGTTTTACAAACTTCCCACAGCTCTCAAGATTGGAAACAGTGGTATCACTCAACCAAAATATACCCCGTATTATCTGCCCTGTTCCACTCGCAATTGCCCTAGCCAAACTGCTTATCCAAAAACCAGTTGTCAACATACCACGCGCGTGATGATGTATAATTTTATCAAACATAGAGATATGTATTACCTGTGGTTGTAATCCTCCACATTCGGGGCAATTGTAGTCCAATATGCAGCAGCTACATCCGCAGATGGCGTTGTCTCAGTCATAGCCCCTGTTGGAACCGGCTTTCCTGTTTTCACAATTATTAGCACACATAGATGCATTACATAGACTACAATGCATGCATGAACAATTGAAACAACGTATACATATATTTATGACACACACAAACACACATGCAGGCGAAAACACATCTATAGATTTATTACCTGGAATCGGGAGCTCGGAACTAGTAGTAATCTCCTTCGATTTAGTCTCAACAGAATCCAGCTTCTTCAGGTCTTCTTCAGATGCCTGGAGCATTTGGGAGAGGAAAAATAAGTATACTGCTCTAACAGCTTATCAAGCTTCTCCAATGCCGGTTTATTCCCACCCACTTTAAAGGTAACCCCATAATTAAGCGTTTCCTTCTCAGAGTCCTTAGTTTCCTCATCAGATTCTGCGAAGTGATCACAGTCATATATATTCACATAGGTACACACGCGTCATACATGACACCTATTTACCTGTGACACGAAGAGTAAAAACGTAGTGCTGTGAGTCTAGCTTCGTAGTGGGCTCGTCTTTCAGAATGGGCCATTGTATCTCATTACCCACTCTCGCAAACAATGCGACTCCAGCTCCGTTCTGAGAGAGTTTAACCATGGAAAACTCACCAGATGCTAGAAGAACACTCTGCTCGCTGTCTACCAAGTGCGCTAGACAATCTGGAATTGCAACTAGAACTTCTTCAGTAGACACAACCTTTTGGGTGCCGCACCAGAGTCTTGGTAGATCTCTGGGTAGATCTTCTCTTTACCACCCTTCTCCACTTTAGTACCCTTCTCCACTGTAAATTAATACATCAATACAACCTTATTAGGACCATGTACATAGAAATAACTTCTATTACGTTGTATCATATGTGTGGCTACATATGTTATTCTATAATTTATGAACGTGAAAATATCTAGATTTAAACTTATATGGATTCAGGTCGCATATACAGATACGTCTGTGTATGCATACGTACGTGGATGTGTTTGTATACACATACTTAGCTGTACACATGTATAAATGTTATATAGCTGTATAAACGAACACTTACACAAGTATACAAATACAAACACGCATATAAGCTCGAGCAGAAACATAAGCAAATACGTATTATATCAGGTTGACCGTTTCATTCAAACTCATTGACTCCTAAATGTGTGTAAATATATTGCTCAGAAGCATACATGACTCACAGACACAGACACACACACACACACACACACAGCTACCAATCACTTACATGAATTCACCGCTTGATCGAGATTATCATCCTTCTTCGGGGATCTCACTCGCAATCCAGTTAGAGGATCATAATGTGTAGCGTCAGCATCTAGATTCGGGAGTGATTTCTGCTTGGAGAGACTCTGCGGAGGAGCAGGCGAAGGCATGCCTGTCTCCTGCGAACCGTTCTGCGAAGAGCTGCTCTGTGCACTCCCCATCCATCTATCTGACCCCAACTATGAACGAAGAACGTCCTTTGAACCACTGCATCTTTGCTACAACTCTAGTTCCTGTAGAGCATATAAATAAGTATGTGTTATAATAAGTCTATATCTGTGTCGGTGAATGATGCTTGTGTGTATGCGCCTATAACTCGTCATTCTCTAAATGGAAAATGTTAAAGCTATAAAAGATGAGATATCTATATCAAATCTCACGAAATCGAATAAAAATTGAGGTTTTCCATGGAAAACCTCACGGATCAACAGGCAAACGCTGATTTTCAGCAAACAAGATCTTGTACAGGAAATTTACAGAAATATTGATTTTCAAAAGAAAACCCCGGTTTTTAATAGAAAATCATGTCGAATTGGGAAGACCCATTGAAAAACAGGATTATCAAAGATTTGAAGAGTAGGGTTCTAAGATCATATGCATTTCCAGAAATCGACTGAATCAATACATACCTGGAAATCCGCAGCTGAATGTGGAGATTGAATGGAGATGTTTGCGAGATCAGACAAGAAATTAAGATCACGATAGCAATGTACGCGCCACCGACTGCCGAACAGAACACGGGAGATGAAGCAAATAGGGTATTTATGCTAGGAAGAAGAAGATGCCGTGGCCCCGTATACGCTGTTGGATGAAAATATCGCACGGAGGAGATTAAAATGTGGAACATAGCGCGTCACGGCGTCGACGGAACGCGTGGCGGCAGTGACACACCTCAAGGAATTCTGCCACGTGGATATTGATTTAATTTTTGCTTATTATATATATTAATAATAATAACCTTTGATCAAACGTTAATATGTTATATAATATAACACTTTTCGACAGTAGATTATGGAATAAGAAAAATATAACTTTAGGATATACTATTATACACATATTTTATATAATCGAATTGAAAGTAATTTCTGATTTAATATAAATTATATTCTTATATAAAATTCATTTACATCACTAATGTAATATTAGTAAGTTCATTATACTTACTTTAGTCGAATTAAATAAAAAAGAATATTCTTAAATATTATTTAAATGAACTCTCTCTCTCACACACACATGTATATAAACTTAAATTTGCATTTATACATACTAAAGATAATATATTACCTCATGGATGTTAATAGTTTATTATACATGGGTATATGCATTGTACAAACCCCTCTCACACA
The DNA here is from genome assembly GCA_003024785.1 of Selaginella tamariscina. Lineage (NCBI taxonomy): Eukaryota > Viridiplantae > Streptophyta > Lycopodiopsida > Selaginellales > Selaginellaceae > Selaginella > Selaginella tamariscina. Next base: position 320,180 of record PUQB01000135.1, read on the forward strand.
CACGCACACACCAGTAAAATATGCTCACCAAACTATATACCAGATAGATAAAATAGAACGTATAAAAAGCTATCAGACAACCATATACTTATGTGTGTCTATACCTTATTATAATACAATCTATCTTTCCAATTGCCAGAAATATTTTACTTGATTTAATTACATTTTAAAAAAAGCATTAATGTTAAATAAATATCACTAAATTAAATATAATTTAAACTGTTAAGAATTTTTGACAATTGTGATTATAGTGAGATAGTAATTTTTAATGTTATAATTATATTTTAAATTATTTTTAATTTGAATTTTTCTGAAAAGATTTCACAAAACATGAACATAGCATATGCTATAATATTTTAAAATTCATTAACAACTAATATTAAATTTATCATTTTTATGTTATGTAAATGACAAGAGAGTAAATCACACTGAGTAATCTTTTCATTTAGAAACACACTAAGTAATCTTTTCATTTAGAAACAAATTAATCAAATTGAATAAATACAATGCAATATTGTATATATAAGTAATGTTATTTCTAAAACTTTCATATTATAGGAATAACTTTTTTTATGATTTTTAATAGTGGCTACACAAAATCTTTGTGTAGAATATATTTTGGAGTATAGATACAATATATTCAATTTTCTATTATTTATACTTGTGTTAAGACACAAAGTTTATTTATTTATATACATGTGTATTACTTACAGATACATGTGTATATATGTATATATAAAATATATGGTATATACGTTCTACTCAGTATTTATGTGCTAAACATATGTGGATTAAATGCATAATTATCATACTTTCATATTATAATACCTATTGACAGCATCACGTAATCCACGTATATCCATCTTTTTGATAAAATTCTTAATATATATAACTTTAAATTTGTATGTATACACATACTAAAAAACTATTAGTATAATATATTATCTAATATACTTTATATATGGATGTTTAATAAATTATATAATAAGAGCATCTTTATAAAGTATACAATATATTAATTATCAAAAGTAGTTAATTTATTTTGCGTAAGTTTTAAATTAAAGGTAAAAGTAGCAAAATACATTGGTGTAATTGATATCAAATATAATATTAATTCCATGTCTATGTAAATCGATAAGCAGTTGTGGTCGATCTGTTGAATTTTTAAGTGTTTTTTTTTTTTTAATCATAAACTAGCTAAATACAATGCAATATGATATATATAATAAGTTATGCTATTTTTAAAAGTCTCATTTTATTGGAATAAATCGTTTCGATGATTTGTTTTTAATAGTGGCTACACAATTGTATAATATATTTTTCAGTATACATATAATAAGTTTTAATCTTCTATTATATATACTTGTTATTTTTCAAGATATTAAGACATGTACATGGGTATGTAACTAAATAGCTCTTTATCATATACATGTGTAGGAAGCAGGTTCTTCTTAAGAACAGTTTTAATTGATTTACCGTCTGAATATATCATTGTGATATTGACACAGACTGTAGATTTGTTGTCACACACACACCACAACACACACACAATTGACATGTTATATAAAAAGTTTGTTTAAAAAAAAGATATTGTATATTGGAATAATGACATTAAGTATATATTATTTACTTATACGAGAATATCTTAGTATTAGTTCTTGTTTCTATTATTATATTCAATTTATTTTTTAAATGGCTTTCTTCATATTTTTTCTTATCAGAAGTTTACGGAAATTTTGTCGTTTCTTCTTTGTAAAATATATGATAAACCAATCAAGATTGGATCACTGATTAAAATTTATAAATTATAACAAATTAAAATGTTGATTATTAAAATACTTGTGAAAAATATATACATACATATGCATACATACATATTCATACATACATACATATATATATAACATGGGGGGAGGGGGATATACATATGTATGTAACATTTTTATTAAGAACGTTTTGTATGAAACTTAATTTTTTCCCTGGAACATTCTTTTTATTCAATATTTAAGATTTCACATTTACAGGCTAGTGTGAAACAAATATTTGTATATATGATATTGATTAGGGTGGGAGTTTTCAACTAAAAACATGTAACTATAATAATGATATTAAATACGTTTAAAAACCTCTCCATGTGCGCGTGAGTTAAGGTAACCAATTAATAGATATACATATCGGTTACATTTTTAAACCGGGTGCAAATGTTAAATAACACATACAAATTTTTGTTTAGTATATATTAGTTAATCAGGTTATTTATCTAAATCGTCAATACTTAAACCATTTATAAGATCGTATATATGTATAAATTATGTTTTAAAGCATCACTGGGTTATATCACAAATTAATAATTTATAAGGCCTCGCCGTTGTCGGGACAGGTGGAAATACTTATCACTGTACTGTAAATTGTTTCTCACAATAAATATTAACACACCTCTATACAATATATAAATGTTCACAGAAGCAATAGCCAAAATTATAAACAAAGATTAATGTAAAATTAAAAAGATTAATCACAAATAGTTAAGTACTAAAACATACCAAGCTATATAAAAATTAATATTATTAGACTTATATACCCCTTACTTGAGAAGATGCATAAAGTAAATTAGGAAGTCATTTAAATTAAGTAAAAGCTGGAATGATAATATTCTTACTTAGTTACTGGTATATAGAACATCTGAGAGAGATATACAGTATACTACCTTAGATAATTAGTATTAATGGTGTGATAGTATTGGAGTAAATGTTGCAGATAATGATAATTCAGGTAATAATACATACACACACATGTGTATGTACAGATACACACGCATGTGTATATGTGTATGTAGAATACAACATATCTACGCTCGTCACATGGTGACCAAGGGAGATATCCAACGGTGCAGATGCAAAGATTGTACAAGCTTCGTTTTCCGTACTTTAAATTTCTGGAGTGATTACTTACAAATTTGTAATAAGTGTGATGAATAAATAATTTATCTGTGCATGAAACAGTATTTAATGAGTTGGATGTGATGCTTCAATAATTCAGATTTGTGTCACTAATATCAATATATTACATTCTTATAACTATAATTTCAAATTTAAAAAGAAAGTAACTAGTTTTCCACAATATTTATTATTGATTTTTAACTTTAATTATCTTAAATTAATCTGAATAGAATGAAAATAAATTTAACCATGCACTTAACATATTCAAATATATTCTAATAATAATTTCACAACTAGACCCTGATTTCGTATACACCTAATGTTTTAAATTAAAGAAATCTAGATACTAGTTTTTCCACATTAATTTTTGATTTTAATTATCTAAAATTAAATCAAATTAAATTTAACCATATACTTAATAATATTTACACAACACCACACTTTGTAAAACAATATAGAAGTAAATAGATATCGTCTTAATTTGAAGACAGCGCTTCAAACCATCTTAAATCTGTTACTTATCTTTCATCAAAATAAAAAATACTAAATCTGAATACATTATATTACACGTAACTAAATATCATATAATATTTTATTAATTTCCATGTCTTAATAAAACATTTAGTAACAATATTACAATTTCTATAAAATAGCTCTTAATGACGTTTTTAAGATGAATCGCCTTCCCAATCTTGGGGGAACATCCATGCAACTGAAATCAAATGTCCCACTGCTGCAAACCCTTCTGCTGTAAGCTCCCCTGCTTGTTCTCCATACCTGAAATTCATATATAAAATTTTAATTAAAATTGATTAACTCTCTAATAAATGTGCATACTAACTAACTATTTATACATGTACCTGTGAGTCACAACTTCTGTTGTAACCACAGAGCTCGTCTTCAGCACATTAGTGCCAGCTACTTCAACAGCATCGGAGATTTTCTCTGCAATTACAAAATTACATGTTATATATATGTGTGTGTGTGTGTGTGTCTAGAGAGAGAGAGTTTAAACATTTAACATGTATAATACCCATTAGTGTATATTACCTAGTCCCTCTAATGAAGCAAGTGCAGCTTCTCCAACGCTCGTGTTCAAGACTTTCTTTACGACTCTTGAGTTGACTAGCGGAGTTGTGAGGTACCTAGTGACTAACGTAACCCCCCTTAGAACACCCTTTGTCGCCTCCTCGGACATCTTTGTCACCCTCTTCACCCTGAATGTTTAAGTATGACGCTTACTCTACGTATATATATATGTACTAGTATATTATACGTACAGGCACAGACCTTCTCATATTCCTCATTGTTCGTATTCTGACTTCAGTAGGCTTCGAAGAAGTGCCAGACACACGCTTCACAAACTTCCCACAGCTCTCAAGGTTGGAAACAGTGGTATCACTCAACCAAAAATAACCCGTATAATCTTCCCTGTTCCACTCGCAATTGCCCTGGCCAAACTGCTTATCCAACATACCAGCTTAGTATAATTATGCATCGATCTATAATTTTATCAAACATAGAGAGAGATATGTATTACCTGTGGTTGTAATCCTCTACATTGGGGGCAATTGTAGTCCAATACGCAGCAGCTGCATCCGCAGATGGCTTTGTCTCAGTAGTAGCCCCTGTCGGAACCGGCTTTCCTGTTTTCACAATTATTAGCACACATAGATGCATTATATACATGGATGAACAACTGTAACAACGTATACATAGATTTATTACCTGGAATCGGGAGCCCGGAACTAGTAGTGATCTCTTTAGATTTATTCAGGTCTTCTTCAGATGCCTGGAGCATTGTGGGAGCGGTAAAATAAGTATACTGCTCTAACAGCTTATCAAGCTTCTCCAATGCCGGTTTATTCCCATCCACTTTAAAGGTAACCCCGTAATTAAGCGTTTCCTTCTCGGAGTCCTCAGATTCTGCAAAGTTATCATATTCAGACAGGTACCATGCATTCACCTACTTACCTGTGACACGAACAGGAAAAACGTAGTGCTGTGGGTCTAACTTCGTAGTGGGATCGTCTTTTAGAATAGGCCATTGTATCTCATTACCCACTCTTGCAAACAATGCAACTCCAGCTCCGTTCTGAGAGAGTTTAACCAAGGTAAACTCACCAGATGCTAGAAGATCACTCTGCTCGTTGTCTATAGAGTGCGCTAGACAATCTGAGATTGTAACTAGAACTTCTTCAGCAGACACAGTCTTCTCGGGTGCCGCTCCTGAGTCTTGATATACCTCCACTGTTAATTAATACATCAATACAACCTTAGAGTATATATGTACAAAGAAATAACTTCTATTACGTTGTATTCATATGTTATTCTGTTATAAACATGAAGATATCTCGATAAGCTTATAGGGATTCAAGTCGTATACACCATTAGATATGCGCATACTCAGTACACACGAACATACAGACATACTCAAGTACATCAATACAAGCACGCATATAAGCTCAAGTAGAAGCATAAGCAATACATACTATACAAACAGAAAGATATACTCAGAAGCATACAACTCTCTTTCTCATACACACACACACACACACGTATATAATTACTAATCGCTTACATGAATTATCAGATTCGGGAGTGATTTATGCTTGGAGAGACTCCGCGGAGGAGCAGGCGAAGGCATGCCTGTTGCTGTTCCCAACTATGAACGAAGAACGTCCTTTGAACCACTAGAACTCTTAACTCCTCTGGACGATCGTATTAAGATTCACTGTAAAGCTATGTAATAAGATTTGAGCATAGAAATATGTGTGACAATAAGTTTGAATGCTTGTGTGTGCGAACTATGCGTATGCAGTGAATTGAATGACATATCTCCTCGAGAATAAAAATTGAGGTTTTCCTTGGAAAACCTCGTGGATCAACAAACAAACGCTGATCTTCAATAGAAATATTCGTTTTACGATATATTTTCGAGATTTTGAACACGCAAATGCACAGAAATATTAGAAAACCCCGAGAAAATCAGGTAAAAACGATCTAGCAGCGATTGATATCAAAGATTGAAGATTAGAGTTCTAAGGACCATATGCATTTCTAGAAATCGATTGGATCAACACATACCTGGAAATCCGCAGCCGAAGGAGATTGTGGAGATTGGACAAGAAATTGAGATCACACCGATGTATTCTAGGAAGAAGAAGAATCTGTGGCCCTTATCCCGCTGCTGGATGGAAATATCATACCGAGGAAATTCAAATGGACACGGCATAACTTTCAACGGAAATTAACAGTCAAATGAAATTATATTTAAATTTAAATGATTTATACTAAAGATATTCAATCCTCAACATCTGTGTCGTCACAAGTGTCTTGTTTTAATGTTTATACGTTCGTAGCTTTTATTGATTCAAAGCATCGAATTTCGGTGAAGGTGGCCACTTCCATAATACGTTAATGTCAGAATATGCTTTAGAATATTTTAAATGTGTATTAAGAATGGGACTAGCAATTGTTAGCTTTTTAAACTTAATTGCTTATGCACGGGGTTCACAAATCTAGAGTATGAGAATCAATGGTTAATGCTAGAGAATGAAAGATTTATTAATGAGAAAATACAATTCACCAACATTAAGATAGAGAAGGTCAAAAGATGATGAGGCAAGTGGAAGAGTTGTCATAACAACAAGTGTGACAATTGCAAGGCAATCCCTCAAGCTTGAGTACTATCACAGGCCATTTGGGAACCCAATCTTAGCTTACTTGAAAAGTTTGACAGTATTGTCACATGCACTTGGAAATTCAAGGTTAATTTACTTGAAAAGTTTGATAGTACTAGGTCTCAATCAATGGAATGATGAATCAAGTTTGTTTGGTTATTCAAATAAATCTTAACTACTATGCTAATGACCAATCAAAGGTGGCTTACTTGATTTATCGCACGGTCATGGTTCATGCCCCTTTTGGAGAAAACTTCTCCAACTTTGAAGAATTTACTTAAGAATTCAAGAACAAGTTTGGTGACATCTACAATGTTTGCATAATAACTAACAAGACCTATCAACTCACCTAAGGTAACCATTTTACATTAGTTTATGTGTTTGAGTTTTGTTTTTCTATATGCGATGTATCGTGAAATGAGAAAGCCATGATGAACTAATTTCGACAAAGATTATGTAATGATGTCAAAGATCTTCTTATGACATTCCACAAGGATTTGAAGTCCTTTACCGAATTTATTAATCATGCTGTACAATGTGATAATCAGTTGTTTAAGTATTGCTTAGAACTATTTTATGTCTAGAGACACTTATGTGGTGGCAACCATTGGTATCACAGATGGTATCTCATGCCTCAGTTCCAACTAGAGGTGTAGTTCTCATGACAATCAACTTTCTAACAAGTTAAAGCCAATGATCAACCACATCGTTCCAAGAGTCTCAAGCTATTGAGTAAAAGCAAAAACTTTAAGGTTCTTAACAAGTTAATAAGTCTAGTCAAATTTGAAATTGTTTGGTCAAATAACCCTAAGCATGAAGAGCCCTTGCAAGTAATTAGCTATGGGAAGGCAACAAGTAAATCCCAAATAAAAGTTTTGTAAGAATATTCTAGATTCTATATGAATATTTAGCTTCATTTAATCCTCTTGAATTAATAAATCTTTTACAACATGAGCTGAGTTCCATATGACGAAGTGTCACAATGTCCTAACCCTGACTCTTTTGAATTCTGGAGCGAACACTCATTTCATGGACCGTCACTTTATTCTAATTATTTTAAAGAAACTTCCTTACAAAGTCCCAATTTCAATAATGAATTCAATCAGTTGCATCAAGTACCGTTGTTAAGGAGTCTGAAATTATACAAGCCATGTTGGGAGATAGTTCTTGTGGAGTCTCTTCAACATAATCAATAGTCTCGAATATTTCATTATTCTTGGCATGCTATAGTTTGATTGGTAAAAATGATGTTTAATTTGTTAAAGGAGTTGGATTTCAAGCTTGGAACCTTTGTTTCAAAGCCTTTACAAATCAATTCAAAGGATTCATTCAAAAAGATGAGTAAAATCGTTTGTTAGTCTTTGATGTGGTCATTACTTTAACACTTAAGGTTTCAATACACATGTTCCTCAACTCTTAGCCAAATATGTTGACTTTGCTGATGTATAGCAAGAGCAAGGTAAGTAAGCGTTCCATTGGTCTCTTGAAAGAAACCTAGCCACCACGGAGTCCAATCTATACACCAATTAGGGTTTAGGGTGTCATTAGGTCGTTAAGTTAACTCACCAAGTATATTATCATTGATACTCAATTAGGAAAACACAGAGGGGTCACATAAATAAAGTAGAGTATATGTAGGAGAGTTCTTGGGTTTCTCATTATTCTTCTACTGGTGCAAGTTTTAACTTGTGTCATCAAGGTATAACGCCCTGTTGTGCCACCTCAACTTCTAGACAATAGGGGCATGTCTCACCTTTGGGGTAGCCTACCCTTAACGTTGGCGAATCCATGCTTGAGAAGTTTTAATGGAATGCACGTTTCGAGGGTCAGAGGTTGAGGCTTGTCTTCCATATCAAGTTAAGAGAAGCACTCACAGCTAAGTAGGGGACATTTGTGTTCTTGTCTAATTGTGGGCATGGAATCTTGATTAACAGGTTTTTCTTATTGAGTTCTTGAGGGTTCACATAGGAGTTTTAAAGTTAGCATTTAAGAACCATGTTCGTAGCACATGGTGTAACTCTTGAATCTAAAGGAGTTATGGCATGATAGCTCACATTTTGGGAAACAATGTTACATAAAGATGTAACACTAGGTAGATGGTATACAGTACAACGCCCAAGGCACGCCCTTTGGGAGTTATCTCATGAGCTCAACACTAAGGGGCTGAATATTTTATCAAGCATGCATGCTTGTGCTCACATTAGGGTGCTAAGCCTTGGCATTTGCTCAAGGGAGGTTAAGTCTCCTAATTAGATGTGTTATTAACATACTCGGTTAAGGAGGGGGTCTTCGCCTTGGGATCCAAGTGTTGAATAACCTAAGCTCATTAATAAGAGCCCATTCATGAGCACTCACAAGGTCGTGTACTTAGGGTTGTTCAAATTTAGTTTAGGGAATTTGCTTAGCAGAACATTTGTGTTCACCTACAGCAACACTCGTGTCCTCACTAAGTACTAACCCTAAATCTAGGGTATAGCTTGGCCACTTAAACCCTTAGGGGTTAGTCATGGTTCAGGGTACTAAGGGTTATACTCACGGATAAGGGTGATTCCTCAAGGGGTAAGTGACGATGCCTTAACTCTGTCACAGGGGTATGTGTGAGACACATCTCGTTAATGAAGTTAAGGCATGAGCCTGTCTAGGTCTTATGGGACAGAGTCCTAAAGTCTACTTGGGTTGTCCTCCGGAGTCATTCTAAATAGAACTCTAAGTATGCCTATTTGGGCATTTGAGACTTAAAAAGACTTAGCATTACTCACACAGGGTGATGATGTTGAATGGCCATTCATGTTGACCCTTTGAGTTAAAACTCTGACAATTAGTCTCTTGAAGTGTCTCCATGAAGTTAAGTACTTCATTAAAATTGATCTTCGAGGTGTGTATAGTTTAGTTAAGATTCGCCCAAGAGATAAGTATAAAACCATATTTCATATATGGTATACACATTTCAAGTATACAATAATGTTGTTTGGTCTTACCAACGCACAATTGTCTTTAAGCACATGGTTAATGACATTTTTCGTGAGTTCTAAGACTTGTTTATGATCATGTATCTCCATGATATCTTGTTGTTTTTCAAAATCTTAAAGAAGCATAAGGATTGTGATTACATGTATTGCAAAAATTACGAAATTACAGTCTTTACACTAAGTAGGATCATGTGGAGTTCTTAGGGTATATTGTCTCTTATGAGGGAGTTTTTATGGACCCAATTAAGGTCAAAATTGTGTTGAATTGACAAGCTCCACGCTCGATATGAGATGTATAATGTTTCTTTGGTTTTACTAACTTCTATTGACAATTTATCAAGAATTACTCTAAGATCACATTGTTACTCACCAAACTAATGATCACATAAAAGAAAAAGCCGTTCACACAAACACTAGAATTGAATGCTGCATTTTATGTTATCACTAGGTTTAATCTTCACTCACCCATATTTTAACTAACCTTTTGTTGTCAAGCTAATGCATTGGATTTTACATTTGGTAGTGTTCTCTTTCAAGTTGGTAAAGATGAATAGCTTCTTTTCATAAACAAATTTTTATGTAATTTAAATGTGTTTATATATACATCACTAATGTAATAACATGTTTATTTAGTTTTATTAGAGTTCATTATGCTTGCTTTAGCATTGAAACATCAATAAAACTAATTAAATGAAAAGAATGTTCTTAAAATATTATTTTAAATTTCTCTATATTTTTAAGTTTATACATAAAATAAACTCTTCTCTCTCTCTCTCTCTATATATAATATATATATATATATAAATAACTGTATACTCATCTATATATAAAAATATTATATTATCTCATATACTTTATGTATGAATGTTAATAATTTAATATACATGGGTATGTGCATTGTATAAATCTCTCTCTCTCTCACCACGTGCACATGCACACCCCAATAAAATATGCATGAAATATTTAACTTACCAAATGATACGTTACTGAATACAATAATAAAAATAAAAAATATAAAAAGTTACTAAACATGCAATTTTACAACCGTATACTTATGTATTTCTATACTGTATTATAATACAATCTATACTAGTTATCCTTCATTTATTAAATTTGAAATAAGCATTAACATAATACTAAACAAATATATATTAAGTATACAATATATTAATTATCAACAGTAATTAATTTACTTTTCGTAAGCATAAATTTCAAGGTAAAAGTAGCTATATCATAACCAGTATTGATATTAAATAAAATATTAATTTCATGTCTATGTAAATGATAAAACCAAGTAAAAATAATTTTAAGTGAGTTTTTAATTATAAACAAATTAAAACAAACTGGCTCAATATAATGCAATATGATTATAGATAAGTGATGTTATTGTTTTGAAGTTTCATTTTATAGGAATAAACTGTTTTAATGATTTGTTTTAACCTGTATAATATATTTTTAAGTATACGTATAATAAGTTTAATTTTCTGTTATATATTCTTTAATATAGATGTTAAGACACAAACCTTATATTTATATATACGTGTGTATGTAACTAAATATATCATATGTATAAAGGGAGAGATTTTTAAAGGTACTGAAATTATAAAATTAAAAATATTCTTCAAACATTCACATGTATAAATATGAAGAGCAAGAAGCATATAAATACTGCTGTGTTGGGGGTGTGTGTGTGTACGTGCGTGTGTGTGTGTGAGAGAGAGAGAGTACAATATGCATATTATATAAACACGTAACTACTCCTGGGGCGCATCTGGCTGCAGCATTGGTAATGTTTGTTGAACTTCTTTGAGCTTGTATAGCCCTTCCTTCAATCCAACCAGAGTGGGAAAAGGTGTCTGTTTTAAATTAAAATATTAAAATAAATTTTTTAATAATAGTGTGTGTGTGTGTGCGCGTGCGTGCGTGTGTGTGCGTGTGTGTGTGAGAGAGAGAGAGAGAGAGAGAGTTACCATATCCACACTATATCGAACTGCATTGTGAAGCTGGGGAACCAACACGACATCCGCCTGAACAATATATATATTAAAATAAATAAAAATGTGTGTGTGTGGTGTGTGTGTGTAATGTATGAATAAACTTGCCAGTGTAAGTTTATCTCCAAAACAGTAAGAGCCTGAAGTTTTCTTCAAGATTTTCTCCAGCGCTATTAATAACCATTTAATTATAAATATAAAAAATACAGATTATTAATTAATTAAACTAAATTTACCAGTAAACCCTTTGATAATCCAATGCTGTGCCCATTTTAGTTTTTCTTCTTCACCAAGCTTCTCTTTGATTTTAGTCTGTTAAATAAAAAGAAAATTGATTTAATTAAACGAATTAAAATTTTAAAGTTTACCAAAACAGCGCCCCATTTTGTAATGGCTGAATATTGGATGGCTATGAGGTTTACCACCTAGATAAAAATAAGTTGTTGATAATTAAATTTTATATTAAGCTTTTAAATATAATAAATAAAATAAATAAAATAAATAAAAATTACTTGTCGAATTGCAGCACGTTCTTGGATGCTTTCGGGCATAAGTGGTTTTTCTGGATATTTCTCTTCCAGGTACTGTAAAGCTATATATATATATATATATATATATATTATATGTTGATATATATTCACATGTGTGTGTGTGTGTGTGTGTGTGTATTAATGTGATTAATTAATATTTAATCATATGTTTACAGAACTAACCTCAAGTATGGCTATGGAGTCTGCAATGACTCCATCTTCAGTCTCCAAAGCAGGTACCAAACCCAAAGGGTTGATTTTTAAATACTCTAAAGATTCATCAGTTAACACACGCACACACACGCGCGCACACACACACACACATAATTAGAAAAATTATACCTTCCACAAATTTCTCATTTGCAGGTTGAACACCCCATACTCATATTCAAGTCCTAGAAAGAAATATATAAATATATGTATGCACATATATACATACATACACATACATACATGTGTGTGTGTGTGTGTGTGTGTTAAACATGCCTTTGAAAGCAATTGCCAATCTTACTCTCCAGGTGCAAGAGCTAGCCCAAAATGCATAGAGCTTCATCATATTCAATAATTTCTCTGTAACATGTACAGCATATACTGAGATATATTTTATTTTTTTATATCAGGGAAAATTATCAAACTGACCCTTTACAATTATAGTATTATATAATTCTTAAATTATCTACGTAGTTTTCGAATTGGCCTTGAGTCAAATTTATTATTAATTAGCTTAATAATACACATGCAAATGTTTCAAAATTATATATTCTAGGTTTTGCATTAGGGTCTTATTTAACAATACATTAGATATAAAAAATTGACATATTTAAAATTTTAATTTTATAATAATGATTTCATGCTATATTTATATATATATATATATATATTTACTTATGCATAATATAATTTCAAATATGTAATTCTCGTATTTAATCCATATAAAAATCAAGGAATATACACGAATCATATATATATAATATTTACATAGCCACTCGATGATAAAACTGTATATATGCTCCACGCGTTGAAAAAACGACATGCATGCAACGTTATGCTTGTTCCTTAACCCTACCTCTATAAGGTTCGGGGTTGGTGTCTTCACTTTGTATGGATAACATCATTGATTTTTTTTATTTAGTAGCTAATAATGAAAGTATATGAAAATTTCTTTTTATTAATAAAAATCTTTTCTAAAAGGATAAAAAATAAAATTTCCAAAGTATTATTTATATTATTACTTAAATGCCATGGAGGGTTAATTTTAACCTGAATGGCCAAGACGTGATTGTCTAATGGTCATTCGATGTCATTACCTTATGTAAGCAATGCTAAGTTTCAAGTTGATCCCAAGAGTTTGACTCAAATGCTTAATTAAATAAAAGACTTAGAGTCATATCCTAAGTCCTTAGAATTACCATCTCCTGAACCTTTCCCAAGTAGACTTTAGGATTCTATCCCAATAGACCTAGACAGGCTTATGCATTAACCTCATTAAGGAAGTGTGCTTTCTTTACACATACTCCTGTAATAAAGCTAAGGCATTGTCACTTACCCCTTAAGAAATCACCCTCATTTGGGAGTATAACCCCTTTAGGGTGACAAGGGGTACCCTAAACCACAATTAACCCCTAGGTTTGAGTGGCCAAAACGTAGAGTTAGTACTTAGTGTGGACACAAGTGTGTGTTGTAGGTGGACATGAGTTTTACTAAGTAAACTCTTTAAGGCTAGGTTTGGATAACCCTAAGTACATAACCTTGCAAGTGACTCACAAAAAAGCTCTTGCTAATAAGCTTAAGTTGTTCAACCCTTGGTTTCCAAAAGAACACTCCCCTAGCCAAGCACACCTAGTTACGAGACCTAACCTCACATGAGCGGATGCCCAAGGCTTAGCACCCTAGTGCGAGCACAAACATATATGTTTGCTAGAGTATCCACCCTTGGCAACAAACCCATGGCACAACCTCAAAGGTTATGCCTTAGGTGTTGTATCGTGTGACACCTAGTCCAGTGTCACATCTCCATGTCACACTACTTTCATGATGTGGGCTATCATGCCATAGCCTTAGATTCAAGAGTTGCACCAAGTGCCACAAACGTGGCTCCTAAATGTCAACTCTAAAACCCCTCAAGGAACCCTTAAGAATCGGGTAATGTGTCAAATGTTAAGGGTGAACTACCTCGAAGGTGGGGCGTACCCTGTTATCTGAAAGTTAGGGCGGCACAATAAAGAGGTTGTAACCTTAACAACACAAGTTAAGTTTGCACCTAGGAGAAGAGTAACGAACTCAGTCATGACCTAGGAACTCTCACTTCTACATCTCTACTTTATTATATAATAGCCTAAGTGGGGATAGCATGGAATTTAGCCCCTTAATTAAATTAAAAAGATGAACTATCTAAAGGGGGTGGGTTTTCTAATTTTTAATATTAGGGTTTTCTAATTATATATTAATCATGCTAATTGAGGAATTTTAGCCCCTTAATTAAATTAAAAAGATGAACTATCTAAAGGGGGTGGGTTTTCTTATTTATATAACATAGCTAATTGAGTGATGTAATTATGAAATGAACACTATAAGAATCATGAAGTTATTTTTGCCTTTCACAAGACTTGAAACCCGAGACCTTTTGGCTAACACACACATGTGTTAACCAACTGATCCGTATGATCTTAGATGCTGAACTACATCATCAACAGCAAGGCGTATATTCATACGCATATTCCAGATCAATTGTGGACCACACATTCTAGACCAGTTGTGGATCACACATTCCAGACCAGTTGTGGACCATACAATCCTCAGACCTCAGATATATAAACAGGGTTCCAGTTCAAGTTTCTCAGAATCATTCAACACCAGTCTTCGGCCTTGTGTTTCATTTTGTATTCATTTCTTTTTTGAATACAATCTCCTTCTTTCAAGGTTCTACCCTTGTTCTAAAGGTTTCACCCTTTGCACAAGGTCGTTGACAGTTTGAATGATTCTGAGGTAGTGACAAGCTTCTGTTTCCGCTTGTCATCGATCCCATTTTTCTTCTTTCTTTCTTTTCAATTTTTCTTTTCTTTTTCTTTTCTGATTTTCCTCTCTTTTTCTTTTTGATTTTTCTTCTTCGACTCATCATGTCCGAGCATGCTCTTCATGAGCAAGTTGCTGCCCTCCAGCAGTAGCTTGAACAACTACACCTGGAGAATGATCAGTTTTGATAGCATGCGAATGTCAAGCCACGATCCAGGAACCAGGAAGGGAACAGGATTCCAAGGACAGGAAGGCCTGACTCAGGAACAGGACCGAGAGCAGGACAGGAACTGGAAATAGGAACAGGACGGATCTAGAGCAAACAGGATCAGGATAGGATCCGGGACGAGCAGGAACAGGAAGGATCCCGGAGCAGGATAGGATCCAGGGGCAGGACAGGAAACAGGAGCGAGACAGGAACAGGACAGGAAACAAGACGAGAACAAGACAAGACGAAATTGATCGTAGTAAGACTGGTGTTGATAGTAACTGATTGTACAACAATTAGGTCGGAGCTTTTATGCTCACAACTCCAAGAGCTAATCTAGGCATGCATGCAAAAGTGGTTGCATGCATGCAAAAGTGATTGCATGCATGCAGAGGCTAAGATGAGTCCACATGTCCCTTATCCTCTAGGCATATCCTGTGGCATAGGAATATCCTGTAGGAATATCCTGCAACCGAATCCTGTGTCCGGAATCCTGGTAGGAATATCCTGTAGGAAAATCCTGCAACCCATATCCTGTATCCGGAATCCTGTAGGAAAGTCCTGCAACCCATGTCCTGTATCCGGAATCCTGTATTCTGTATCGGGTCGTGACAGCACCTCCTCCCTAAAGACGAGTTCCACGAGTCTTGGGACCTGGTTTAGCAGGATAATGCCGATGGAAGGCAGCAACCTTGGAAGAAGCATGGAGTAAGTTGGATGCAGGTTCCCAAGTGCGATCAGTAGGCAGGTACCCTTTCCAATCCACCAAGTATTGGAGTTGGTGACGATGAAGACGAGAGTCAAGGATGGCTGCGACTTCGTACTCAGGTTCCGTGTCAATGACCACAGGAGGGGGAGGAGAAGAAACACGACCGGGAAGAGAAGAAGGATGATACGGCTCCAACAAAGAGGTGTGAAACACAGGATGAAGTTTCACCGTGGATGGTAACTCGAGTCGGAAAGCTACAGGATTTACCTCCGCCACGATCCTATAAGGGCCCAATCGTTGAAAATCCAACTTAGAAGAAGGCCTGTTGGTGCGAATGTGTCGACGAAGAAGCCACACGAGATCACCAATCTTG
Organism: Selaginella tamariscina; assembly: GCA_003024785.1. NCBI lineage: Eukaryota > Viridiplantae > Streptophyta > Lycopodiopsida > Selaginellales > Selaginellaceae > Selaginella > Selaginella tamariscina. The sequence goes on from PUQB01000135.1 coordinate 336,597, forward strand.
TATGCAGGTGCCGGCTGACGGTGAGCATCAGCATGATGCTTGTATCGTTCCTGTGCCTGTTGAAGATGAACCTGGAGATCATCCTGTACCTGCCGAAGATGCTGAAGACGATCCTGTACTGCAGGAGCGGAAGAAGGAGAAGCGGGAGGAGCAAAGTCAAAACGTGGATGGTGGCCTGTAAGAGCAAAGAAGGTGTCTGTCCTGTAGATGCGTGGATGGAGTTGTTGTAGGCAAACTCCGCCATTGGAAGGAGGTCCAACCAGTTGTCCTGCTGGTAACTGATGAAGCAACGAAGATACTGTTCTAAGGTCTGAATTGTGCGTTCGGACTGCCCATCGGTTTGTGGGTGATATCCTGAAGAAAGATCCGCTTTGACCTGTAGACTCCGAAGAAGCTCTCGCCAAAACTTGGACATGAATTGTGGACCTCGATCGGAAACAATGCTCTCAGGAAGACCATGATGTCGGAACACCTCGCGGATCACCAACTCGGCAGTTGTCTGACCTGTAGCTGTCTTGTTGCAGGGTAGGAAATGAGCCTGCTTGGTGAAACGGTCAACACCACAAGAACTGCATCAAATCCACGAGAAGGAGGAAGATCTGTGAGGAAATCCATAGAAATGGATCTCCAAGGAGCAGACGGAACAGGAAGAGGACGAAGAAGACCAGAGGGTGCATGATGAGGCATCTTCGACCTGCTACAAGTGTCACAACTCCGTACAAACCTCTCCACAAAACCTCGCAACCCAGGCCACCAATAGTTGCGAGTCACCAACTCCACTGTCTTGGCCACACCAAAATGTCCTGTAGCCGGGGTATCATGACAATCCTGTACCACGCGAGTCCTGGAAATACCAACAGGAACGTACAGGAGACCTTCCCGGTACAGGAGTCCATCCTGTATGGTGAACAGGTTGTAGTCTGGACGGGAACTGGAGGAAGAGGAACTTGCAACGTCAGGATGAATGTGTGAGAACACATTCTTTGCCAAGTCGTCTGTAGCCAACTGCGAACGGACGTCCTGTAGGAGTGTTGAATTTGCTGGAGCCTGATGAACCTGCAGTGCCGCAAGCCGGAAACGATCAGGACCCAACAACACTTGCCTTTGACAGTCAAATGCAGGATCGCCCGGGCTTGGTGCAAGGTAAGAGCGCCTAGACAATGCGTCCGCCTTGCCATTCCGAAAGCCGGGCCTGTAGACGATGACGAAGTCAAAACGTGATAGGAACTCTGCCCACCTAGCCTGTCGCCGACTGAGGACCCGAGCCGTTTGAAAGTACTCCAGGTTCTTGTGATCCGTAAGAACTTGTACAGGATGTGCAGCACCTTCCAGGAAATGCCGCCACTCCTCAAACGAATCCACAATGGCCTTGAGTTCCTTGTCATGAATCTCGTAGTTGATCTCCGCCGACAGGAACTTACGAGAGTGAAAAGCTACAGGATGAAGCAACTTGTCCTCTCCAACTTGCGATAGCACGGATCCTACTGCAAAATCCGAGGCATCTGCTTCAATGAAGAAAGGATGAGAAGGGTCAGGATGTGCTAAAATCGGAGCTGTCGTGAAAACGTCCTTGAGTGTTGTGAACGCGTGTTCCGCCTTGTCGGACCAAGAGAAAAGTCCTGTGCGCTTGGTGAGTTCTGTGAGTGGAAGTACACGCTTGGAGAAGTCCTGTATGAACCGCCTGTAGAAGTTTGCAAAGCCAAGGAAACATTGTACATCTCGTACCGACTTGGGCCTCTCCCACTCCACGATGGTCTTCACCTTGTGCATGTCCATGGAAACGCCAGCAGGAGAGACGATGTAGCCCAAGAACTCCACCGAATCCCTATCGAAAAAACACTTCTCCAACTTCGCGTACAGGCCATGCTCGCGAAGCCGCTCTAAAACTAGTCGTACATGCTTGTCATGTGCCGCCTGGTCCTTGGAGAAAATCAAGATGTCGTCGAGGTAGATCACCACAAACTGGTCCAAGAAGTCACGGAAAATGTCGTTCACCATGTGTTGGAACACAGCTGGGGCATTGGTAAGGCCGAAAGGCATTACCGTGTACTCAAAATGTCCATACCTTGTACGAAAGGCAGTCTTCCACTCATCGCCGGGACGAATCCGTACAAGGTTGTAGGCTCCTCGTAAGTCGATCTTCGTGAACACCTTTGCTCCTCGCAGCCGATCGAGAAGTTCCGGGATCAATGGCAACGGGTACCGATTCCGAATGGTGACTTGATTCAAACCCCTGTAGTCCACAACCAAACGTAAACTCCCATCCTTCTTCTTGACAAAGAAGATAGGAGCTCCTGCAGGGGACTTTGAGTGACGAATGAAGCCGGATGCCAAGTTGTCCTCGATGTACTGACGAAGAACCTCCAACTCTGTGGGTGACAATGCATAAATCGGTCCGAATGGTGGAGTCTTTCCTTCCGCAAGATCAATAGGACAGTCGTAGGACCTGTGAACAGGAAGAACTGCAGCCTTGTGCTTGTCAAAAACGTCCTTAAAGTCGTGGTACTTGGATGGTAGGGAAGAAGGAGGAGAAGGAGAAGGAGAAGGAGAAAAAAAGGGGAGTCGGATACAGGAAAGGTAGAAGAGGACGTAGGAGTTACTTGAAAGGCAAAAAGGTGGAAGGGAGCAGGATCAGTGGCGAGTTCATGCATGGTAGTGGTAAGAACTCGGAGAGGAGAAGGAGGGAGCTGTGACTGAAAAAGAGGAAGGATCTTGGGGGATGGAACAGAAGCAGGGTAACAGAAAGAAGCAGGATTGGAAAAAACCTGTGTGGGTGATGAGTGTACAGGATTGGAAGAATCCTGTACAGGAGTCCGTGGTTGCGCAAGAGTGGAAGAAGCCTGCGAATGTGCTGACGAATCAACAGGAGGTGGATCCTGTTGAGGAGGAACCTTCGACACTGATACAGGATTGGAAGAACCCTGTACAGGACACCGCAAACTTACAGGAGTGGAGAGAGCCTGCAGATGTGCTGAGGAACTGATATGAGGTGAATCCTGTCGAGGAGGAGTCTTCAACACTGGTACAGGAACAGGCACGGTCAATCCTGTAGCTTGTACTGCCTCAGATACTAAGGATGTATCCTGCACGCAGGAAGGTACAGGATTGATCCTAGCAGTTGGAGAGGAAAACGTGAGCGTCCTAGACCTCCAGTCGATCTGCGGATTTGCAACAACGAACCATGGCATGCCCAAAATGATGGGAGTCGACCGAGTCTTGATCAAGTTGAAGGAAATTGAACAGTTGAATGTGCCATACCTGCAGGAGAGAGGTTCGGTAGCATGGGTAACTGCACCAGAAGCAATTAGACGCCCATCGGCCACCTCTACAGGAACTGCACGCTTCAACTTCACCACCGAAATGCCATGTTGAGTTGCAAACGTGTCATCCATGAAGCATGCATTTGCACCAGTGTCTAACAAGGCAAACTCCATGAGCTCTCGATTATTAAGATGAATGTGTACAGGAAACTTAAGTGATGGGATGGTATGAGCAGCACCAATGGAGCCTGCACCTACGTCCAACTTCGCGGCTCCTAGACGAAGTGGACATTGGAGTTTTCCGACTGAACTTCAGCTTCAACTTCACGCGTCTTGAAGTTCCTGGCTTTAATAGGACAATCTGCCACCTTGTGTCCTGCTCCACCACAATACAAGCACAGGTTCTCACTGCGACGACGTTGCTTCTCGCAGCGGAAAGAGAGCCACGCTTGGATTTCTCAACCTCCATAGGAACTACTCCAGAAGGTGGTGCAGGAACATGTACCACAGCTGCAGGATTGGTTTGCAGGAACTGTTGACGGGATCTTTCCTGACGACGCTCGAACAAACGGTTGTCGCAACGAACAGCTTGTTGCATGATCTCCGCTAATGTTTGGGCATCCGGTAACGTAAGGAGAAGGTCCTTCACGTCGTCCCTCAACCCAAAACGGAAGTGTTCGATCAATGCAGTCTCGTCCCATGGAATGTTCGTGCAAAGTTGCTGAAATTCGGATGCATAGACGGAAGCTGGTCGGGATCCTTGAGTGAGCTTCCGTAACTTCGTGCATGCAGAACGGTACTTATCAGGATCTCCAAAACAGGCTTCAAAGGCAGCCACGAAACCTTCAAAGTCTTCCATCAATGGATCGTCACGCTCCAGCAAGGGGGCAACCCAAGCCCGTGGAGATCCACTTAGTAAGGATGCCAAAAGACCCACCTTTTGAGCATCAGTCGAGTAGCGCCGTGGTTGCATACGGATCAAGAGCCGGATCTGATTCAGGAAACCTTGGAAATCGGCACGATTACCACTGAACTTCTCTGGCATGCTAACCTTCGGCTCCGAAGAAAAGTTTGATGAAGAGGGAACCACCGATGCCTGGGAGAGAGCCTGCGCAGCAGCCTTGGAGGATGCATCAGCAGCTGCATGTGCCGCAGTGGTGGAACCTTGCAGGTCGGTGACCACTTGGCGCAAAGTGGCCAGCTCATGAAGTAGCATTTGGTGCTCGTGTTGAAAACGCTCAAAATCAGCCATGATCTAGGAAAGAAAAAAGGAGGAAAATGAAGGAAAGGAATCAAGAAAAAGGTAGCTGGAAAACGGAGAACTATGAAGCAGTTACTATCAAACTGTCAAGCCACGATCCAGGAACCAGGAAGAACAGGATTCCAAGGACAGGAAGGCTTGACTCAGGAACAGGACCGAGAGCAGGACAGGAACTAGGAATAGGAACAGGACGGATCTAAGAGCAAGACAGGATCAGGATAGGATCCGGGAGCAAGACAGGAACAGGACAGGATCCCGGAGCAGGATAGGATCCAGGGCAGGACAGGAAACAGGAGCGAGACAGGAACAGGACAGGAAACAAGACAGAACAAGACAAGACAATTGATCGTAGTAAGACTGGTGTTGATAGTAACTGATTGTACAACAATTAGGTCGGAGCTTTTATGCTCACAACTCCAAGAGCTAATCTAGGCATGCATGCAAAAGTGGTTGCATGCATGCAAAAGTGATTGCATGCATGCAGAGGCTAAGATGAGTCCACATGTCCCTTATCCTCTAGGCATATCCTGTGGCATATCCTGTAGGAATATCCTGCAACCAATCCTGTTCCGGAATCCTGTAGGAAAGTCCTGCAACCCATGTCCTGTATCCGGAATCCTGTATTCTGTATCGGGTCGTGACATCCTCTTTCTTCTTGGTTCCATCTTCTCCCATTTCTGCAGTCCCTGTTCCCTCATCTGCTGATTCATCATCTTCCTCAGTAGAACCATCCCGATGGAATTAGGGCGATCACACCGAGGCAAGCTTTTGCCAACTGAACGTCAGAAGTGGATTTAGTACAAGCTTTGTTTGTACTGTGGGGACCCGTACCACAAGTTGGAGAATTGTCATCGACGTCCAAAACAAGCTCGTGAAGTGGCCCTTGCTGTGCTGCCGAGAAACGAGAAGATCCAGCCCGAATAGGAGCCGTCCGGCTGGATTGCCGTGGAACAACTCATGTTCCTCAAGGCTCTTCACTCATAACATCTTCCCTTTCTCATCTTGGATCCATTCCATCCACGAAGGTGTGCAAGCCGTTCCATGTTCCGGTGCAGCTGAAACACCAGAGGTGGAGTTCTCTGGTAAAGCTTTGGTGGATAGCGGAGCGAACGCAAATTTCATCGACAAGAATTTTGCTGTCAAACACGGGATCCGTCTACATCCTTTGAAGACTCCTAGTTCTGTACAGGTCGTTGACGGACGAGATATCAAATCTGGAGCGGTAGTAAATGACACGGAGTTCATTGAGGTCGTTGCTTGTGGTGCTGTGTGCAACATCTCCTTCAGTGTTGTTTCTATTTCAGACTCTACGATTATCCTTGGTTTGCCGTGGATCGAGTTGGTGGATCTTGGTTGGAGAGAACGTTTCATGAACAATTTCCCATCTGTTTCAACTCCAGCCACACTCTTTGATTCCGATCCTGTTCCAGTTCCTCCTCCACTTCGAGTCTCGCATATCACCTTGAAGCAGTTCAAGAAAGATAGCCGACATGACCTAGCATCCGTGTTCGCGATCAAAGTCTATCCCTGCTCTGCTAAGGATGTCTCTGTTCCTCCTGCCTTACCAAAGCAGTATGCTGATTTCGCAGAAGTCTTCGACAAAAAGAAAGCTTCTGCCTTGCCACCACACCGTGAGTACGACTGTCCTATCGATCTTGTTGAGGGTAAGCAGCCGTCCTCCGGTCCCATTTACGGTCTCTCACCAACAGAGTTGGAGACATTGAGGAAATACATTGAGGAGAATCTTGTCACCGGATTTATCCGTCATTCGCGATCACCGGCTGGTGCTCCAGTATTCTTTGTTTCCAAGAAGGATGGAAGTCTTTGGCTCGTGGTGGACTACCGAGATCTGAATAAGGTCACCATTCCAAACAAGTTCCTCTCCGCTCGTCTCCGACATGCTCAAACGTCTTTCTAGTGCCCGGTATTTCACAAAGATCGATTTAAGAGGAGCGTATAATCTCATCTGAATTCGAGAAGGGGACGAGTGGAAAATAGCTTTCCGTACACGCTACGGACATTTCAAGTACGTAATAATGTTGTTCGGCCTGACAAATGCACTTGCTGTGTTCCAGCACATGGCTAACGATATTTTCTGGGACTTCTTGGATTTGTTTGTCATCATGTACCTAGACAACATCCTGATATTTTCCAAGACTCGAGAAGAACACGAACGGCATGTACGGTTAGTCTTGGAGAGGCTCCGGAAGCACCACTTGTTTGCCAAGTTGGAGAACTGCTCTTTCAGTCAGTATCTGTCGAGTTCCTGGGGTACATCATTTCAGCTGAAGGTGTTCACATGGATCCTGTAAAAGTCTGGACTGTATTGGAGTGGGAGAGACCATCAAATGTTCGTTATGTTCGATGTTTCTTCAAGTTTGCGAACTTCTGTCGACGTTTTGTTCGGGATTTCTCCAAGATTACATTGCCATTGATGAAGTTAACTGGCAATGATGTTTCATTTGTTTGGTCCTCTGAGGCTGAGGAGGCGTTCGAGTTCTTAAAGAAGGCGTTCACGTCGGCACCTGTTCTATCCATCCTGACCCTGCGAAGCCATATTCGTGGAAGCTGATGCCTCTGACTTCGCCATTGGTGGAGTGTTGTCCCAGGAAGGTCCAGATCATTTTCTCCATCCCATTGCTTTCCATTCCTGCAAGTTCACTGCACCTGAGATCAACTACGATGTCTACAACAAGGAGCTGTGGCGATCGTTGATGCCTTTGAGGAGTGGCGCAGATTCCTTGAAGGTTCCCTGCATGTGGTTAAGGTGTATTGTGATCACAAGAACCTCCAGTACTGGGCAACAACACGAGTTCTCAATCGACGTCAGGCGCAATGGGCACAGTCTTTATCCCGGTTCCGATACGTGATTGTTCATTGTCCCGGTCGTTTAAATAGCAAAGCAAATGCCTTATCTCGTCGCAGTTACCTAGCTCCAGTACCAAGTGAAATCCGATTTGATCAACAAGAACAAGTCATCCTGAACTCCGACCAATTGTTGGTAAACGCACTTTCCCGTTCTTCTGCTTCAGTTGACACTTCGTTTTTGGATCTAATCCGAGAAAATCTCCTTCAAGACGAGTTTGCTCGTGATGTCCTTGCACATGTTCGACAAGTTCAACCATTGTCTTCAGGGTCACAACTACGAAAATTATGCTGCTTTCCATCTTCATAATGGGTTGTTATACCACCACATCTAAATCTATGTTCCATACGGAGAACTGAGGTTGCGAGTTGTTCAACACTACTATGACAACACAGCTGCAGGACATTTTGGCATTCAGAAGATGATCGAGCTGGTACAACGGGTGTTCTGGTGGCCTCGGCTTTGCGTGTATGTTGAGAGATTTGTGCGATCTTGTGACACGTGCCAGCGTACAAAGCTTCCTCGTCATCGACCGGTTGGACTACTACAGCCTCTTCCTATTGCTTAGCGGCCATGGTCATCCATCACCATGGATTTCCTCACGGATTTACCGCCTTCTAGAGGGTTTGATGCTGTCCTAGTCATTGTTGATCGGTTCTCTAAGATGGCGCACTTTGTTGTCTGCAACAAGACATGTTCGGGTTTTGATGCTGCAGATCTGGTGTACCGGGAGGTGTTCCGTCTTCATGGTCTTCCTGATGAACTTGTCACTAATCGAGGTCCCCAGTTCACTTCGGCATTCTGGCGGAGATTCCTAGATCGGCTACGTATCATCGGAAGCTGTCTACTGCACATCATCTTAAAACAGATGGATAATCGGAGCGCACGATTCAGACTCTAGAACAATATCTCCGGTGTTTTATTTCTCATCTGCAAGATGATTGCTTTGGAACAATATCTCCGGTGTTTCATTTCTCATCTACAAGATGATTGGGTCGATCTCCTTCCTGCTGCCGAGTTTGCGTACAACAACACGGCACACTCATCCATAGGCGTGTCGCCATTTTTCGCGTTCTCTGGTGTTCATCCTCGTTGGTCTTACAGCTTGCCCATGGTTCCTAGCCTCACCACTGCTGCCGATGATCATGTTGAGCATCCTCGTTGGTCCTACAGCTTGCCCATGGTTCCTGGCCTCACCACTGCTGCCGATGATCGTGTTGAGCATCTCCGACAGGTCCATGAAGAAGTGCAGCATCATCTTCAACGCGCTCGGAATTTACAACGACAAGTTGCTGATCGTTTCCGTTCCTCTCCTCCAGCATTCACAATTGGTGACCAAGTGTGGCTCCTCCGGCGTCATTGGCCAACCACACGTCCCTGTGGCTCCTCCGGCGTCATTGGCCAACCACACGTCCCTGTGACAAGCTGGACTATCAACGCATTGGCCAACCACACGTCCCTGTGGCTCCTCCGGCGTCATTGGCCAACCACAGGGACTTTTCGCGTTCTCTGGTGTTCATCCTCGTTGGTCCTACAGCTTGCCCATGGTTCCTGGCCTCACCACTGCTGCCGATGATCGTGTTGAGCATCTCCGATAGGTCCATGAAGAAGTGCAGCATCATCTTCAACGCGCTCGGAATTTACAACGGCAAGCTGCTGATCGTTCCCGTTCCTCTCCTCCAACATTCACAATTGGTGACCAAGTGTGGCTCCTCCGGCGTCATTGGCCAACCACACGTCCCTGTGGCTCCTCCGGCGTCATTGGCCAACCACACGTCCCTGTGGCTCCTCCGGCGTCATTGGCCAACCACACGTCCCTGTGACAAGCTGGACGTTTTGTCTCGAGCTTCCGCCAAGCGTCATTGGCCAACCACACGTCCTTGTGACAAGCTGGATCGTGTTGAGCATCTCCGACAGGTCCATGAAGAAGTGCAGCATCATCTTCAACGCGCTCGGAATTTACAACGACAAGCTGCTGATCGTTCCCGTTCCTCTCCTCCAACATTCACAATTGGTGACCAAGTGTGGCTCCTTCGGCGTCATTGGCCAACCACACGTCCCTGTGGCTCCTCCGACGTCATTGGCCAACCACACGTCCCTGTGGCTCCTCCGGCGTCATTGGCCAACCACACGTCCCTGTGACAAGCTGGACGTTTTGTCTCGACACGTCCCTGTGGCTCCTCCGACGTCATTGGCCAATCACACGTCCCTGTGGCTCCTCCGGCGTCATTGGCCAACCACACGTCCCTGTGGCTCCTCCGGCGTCATTGGCCAACCACACGTCCCTGTGACAAGCTGGACGTTTTGTCTCGACAAGCTACTGATCGTTCCTGTTCCTCTCCTCCAACATTCACAATTGGTGACCAAGTGTGGCTCCTCCGGCGTCATTGGCCAACCACACGTCTCTGTGGCTCCTCCGGCGTCATTGGCCAACCACACGTCTCTGTGGCTCCTCCGGCGTCATTGGCCAACCACACGTCCCTGTGACAAGCTGGACGTTTTGTCTCGACGCTCCTCCGCGTCATTGGCCAACCACACGTCTCTGTGGCTCCTCCGGCGTCATTGGCCAACCACACGTCCCTGTGACAAGCTGGACGTTTGTTCGACAAGCTGCTGATCATTCCCGTTCCTCTCCTCCAACATTCACAATTGGTGACCAAGTGTGGCTCCTTCGGCGTCATTGGCCAACCACACGTCCCTGTGGCTCCTCCGGCGTCATTGGCCAACCACACGTCCCTGTGGCTCCTCCGGCGTCATTGGCCAACCACACGTCCCTGTGGCTCCTCCGGCGTCATTGGCCAACCACACGTCCCTGTGGCTCCTCCGGCGTCATTGGCCAACCACACGTCCCTGTGGCTCCTCCGGCGTCATTGGCCAACCACACGTCCCTGTGGCTCCTCCGGCGTCATTGGCCAACCACACGTCCCTGTGGCTCCTCCGGCGTCATTGGCCAACCACACGTCCCTGTGGCTCCTCCGGCGTCATTGGCCAACCACACGTCCCTAAACCCTAAATTGGTGACCAAGTGTGGCTCCTCCGCGTCATTGGCCAACCACACGTCCCTGTGGCTCCTCCGGCGTCATTGGCCAACCACACGTCCCTGTGGCTCCTCCGGCGTCATTGGCCAACCACACGTCCCTGTGGCTCCTCCGGCGTCATTGGCCAACCACACGTCCCTGTGGCTCCTCCGGCGTCATTGGCCAACCACACGTCCCTGTGGCTCCTCCGGCGTCATTGGCCAACCACACGTCCCTGTGGCTCCTCCGGCGTCATTGGCCAACCACACGTCCCTGTGGCTCCTCCGGCGTCATTGGCCAACCACACGTCCCTGTGACAAGCTGGCCAACCACACGTCCCTGTGGCTCCTCCGGCGTCATTGGCCAACCACACGTCCCTGTGGCTCCTCCGGCGTCATTGGCCAACCACGTCCCTGTGGCCTCCTCCGGCGTCATTGGCCAACCACACGTCCCTGTGGCTCCTCCGGCGTCATTGGCCAACCACACGTCCCTGTGGCTCCTCCGGCGTCATTGGCCAACCACACGTCCCTGTGGCAAGCTGGACGGTGTCATTGGCTTCCGCTTCCGCGGAGCATCCGGATCCAAGGGTTATTTTTGCCTTTCACAGGACTTGAATCCGAGACCTTTTGGTTAACACACACATGTGTTAACCAACTAGTCCGTATGATCCTGGATACTGAACTACATCATCAACAGCAAGGCGTATATTCATACGCATGTTCCAGATCAATTGTGGACCACACATTCCAGACCAGTTGTGAATCACACATTCCAGACCAGTTGTGAACCATACAATCCTCAGTACCTCAGATATATAAACAGGGTTCCAATTTCAGGTTTCTCAGAATCATTCAACACCAGTCTTCGGCCTTGTGTTTCATTTTGTATTCATTTCTTTCTTAAATATAATCTCCTCCTTTCAAGGTTCCACCCTTGTTTTAAAGGTTTCGCCCCTTGCATAAGGTCATGACAAACACCATTCAATATAATTAAACTCAATAATAGATATAATAATTGAAGAGTTTTACTTAATGAGATATGAATTATTGATTTATTTAAATTTAATAATTAAAATTTATTAAATAACACATGAATTTTCCTTAGATTGTATTGTATAGACACATTAGGTTCACAATATGATTATGAAAGTTTACTAAGTAAATCCACACATTCTTAAAAGTTTTGTTATAAAGTATTTAAAAATTAAAGGAACTTGTTTGTGTCACTTCGTGAACCACATGGTTATAAAATGATAATCATTAAATATTTTATTAATTATTTAATCAAATGGTAAGGACGATATAAAATAATTATTTAATGATTATGTCATGGCCATATTATGTACCGTGGTGCAATTAATGATGTTAACGTGTGATTCAAAATTTACTATTCATTCAATTTTGGATTATATATATTCACTTTTAAATGACACATTAACACTTTAAGGAAAACAAGTTTTAATTACGTGATTCCATATTATTTGGTCTTATTTGTGATATAAACCCTTATACCATTTTTAAATGTTACAATTCATATTAAAATTTAATTTCAAATTGTGTAAATTTTAAGAGCAGATTTCATATGTCACAAAAGTGAAAATCATATACTATAACATATAAAATTCATTAGTAATTAATATGAAATTTAAAATTGTATATAAGTAATGTTATTTTTAAAAGTTTCATATTGGCTACACACAAAAAAATATTAATATTAAAAAATAATAATATTAATATATATAAAGATTTAACATACAGATATCTTTCTACGTATATAACGAATATATATATATATATATATATATATATATATATATATGTTCTACTCAGTATTTGTATGTGTTAAACATGATTAGATTCATAATTATCATACTTTAATATTATAATGCCTATTGACAGCATCACGTAATCCACGTATATCCTATATATATACCCTGTATATATATGAAATCTGTATAGTAATTTTAAATTTGCATGTGAAAAATTGATTAGTATAATATATTATCTAGTATACTTCATATATGGATGTTAATAAACTAATACAATATATTAATTATCAACAGTAATTAAAATTTTCTTTGTAAGCATAAATTTCAAAGTTAAAAGTAGCATCGGCGTATATTATAAAATTCATAGTATGATATTAAATAAAATATTAATTTTATGTCTATGTGAAGGATAATCCCAAGTCAAAATAATTTTAAGTGAGTTTTTAATTATAAACAAATCAAAATAAACTGGTTCAATATAATGCAACATGATATATAGATAAGTGATGTCAAGTTTCATTTTATAGGAATAAAACTGTTTTAATGATTTGTTTTAACTTGTATAATATATTTTTAAGTATACGTATAATAAGTTTTAATTTTCTGTTATATATTCTGAAATATAGATGTTAAGACACAAACCTTATATTTATATATACATGTAACTATGTATAAAGGGAGAGATTTTTAAAGGTACTGAAATTATAAAATTAAAAAATATTCTTCATACATTCACATGTATAAATACGACAAGCAAGAAGAATATAAATACTGCTGTGTTGGGGTGTGTGTGTGTGCGTGCGTGCGTGTGGTGCGTGTGTGCGTGCGTGCGTGCGTGTGTGTGTGTGAGAGAGAGCATATTATATAAACAACTAACTACTCCTTGGGTGCATCTGGCTGAAGCATCGGTAATGTTTGTTGAACTTCTTTGAGCTTGTATAGCCCTTCCTTCAATCCAACCAGAGTGGGAAAAGGTGTCTGTTTTAAATTAAAATATTAAAATAGTGTGTGTGTGTGCGCGTGCGTGCGTGCGTGTGTGTGTGTGTGTGAGAGAGAGAGAGAGAGAGAGAGTTACCATATCCACACTATATCGAACTGCATTGTGAAGCTGGGGAAACCAACACGACATCCGCCTGAACAATAATATATATATATTAGAATAAATAAAAATGTGTGTGTGTGTGTGTAATGTATGAATATGCTACACTTGCCAGTGTAAGTTTATCTCCAAAACAGTAAGAGCCTGAAGTTTTTCTTCAAGATTTCCTCCAACGCTATTAATAACCATTTAATTAGATAAATATAATATTAAAATACAGATTAATAATTAATTAAACTAGATTTACCAGTAAATCCTTTGATAATCCAATGCTGTGCCCATTTTAGTTTTTCTTCTTCACCAAGCTTCTCTTTGATATTAGTCTATTAAATAAAAAAAATTGATTTAATTAAACGAATTAAAGTTTTAAAGTTTACCAAACAGCGAACCCATTTTGTAATGGCTGAATATTGGATGCTATGAGGTTTACCACCTAGATAAAAATAATAATTAAATTTTATATTAAACTTTTAATATAAATAATAAATTAAATAAATTAAATAAATAAAAATTACTTGTCGAATTGCAGCACGTTCTTGGATGCTTTCGGGCATAAGTGGTTTTTCTGGATATTTCTCTTCCAGGTACTGTAAAGAATGACTATATATATTATATGTTGAGTATATATTCACATATGTGTGTGTGTGTGTGTGTATTAATGTGATTAATTAATATTTAATCATATGTTTACAGAACTAACCTCAAGTATGGCTATGGAGTCTGCAATGACTCCATCTTCAGTCTCCAAAGCAGGTACCAAACCCAAAGGGTTGATTTTTAAATACTCTAAAGATTCATCAGTTAACACACACGCACACACACGCGCACACACACACAGATAATTAGAAAAATTATACCTTCCACAAATTTCCCATTTGCAGGTTGAACACCCATATACTCATATTCAAGTCCTAGAAAGAAATATATAAATTTTATGTATGCACATATATACATACGTGTCTGTGTGTGTGTGTGTGTGTGTGTGTGTTAAACATGCCTTTGAAAGCAATTGCCAATCTTACTCTCCAGGTGCAAGAGCTAGCCCAAAATGCATAGAGCTTCATCATATTTCCCCAATAGTTTCTCTGTTTCTAACATGTATATATTCATAGCATATACTCAGATATATTTTATTATCAAACTGACCCTTTACTATTAAATTATCTTATTATTAATTAGCTTGATAACACACTTGCAATGTTATGTGTGTGTGTGTGTGTGCGTATAATGGTGTATAATAATGTTATTAAGATGAAGTTAAAAATAGTAATTTGGATTTCTGAATTTGAAAAAAAAGGTTTGTATAAATCAAAATAACTTCGTATTTAATCTACATACCAAGTCAAGGAATATAACACGAATCACATATATAATATCTACATAGCCACGTAACGTTAAAACTGTATATCTGCTCCACGCGTTGAAAACGACATGCAACCGTTAGATCTCCACCTTTAAATATTTACCGTCCAAATATCCACGTAAGCATGTGTCTGCAATGGAGGCAGCCTCCATTCTTATCCACGAAAGAAAATCATCAATGGGCTCCACTTGTCAACACCAGACTGGCACTGCCACTTAAAAAAAAAACTAGAATGTACACAGGTTTTACATAGGTTTAAGAAGAGTTTAGCGATAAATCTTTGTATGGCTGCTCTCTTACAAGCAAATCTTCGCACTGTGAACACTGCGATCTGTTTTTCGGTAGATCGTATACAGTTCCTTCAGTGGTATGCGTTCGTGCAAGAAACAAGGCGATTCGAGTCAGTGCAGATCGATCCGAGGTCAGTACTGAGAGAGCAGACTCGGAATCGTTTTCAGGAGAGTGGCCTGAGAATTTCTCCATTCTCAATTTTGAGGATCTCTCTCTGCATTTCGCTCCTGATCTGTTCAAGGCTGAGGTACGAGAGGATGTCTTAAACTGACTGCAACTAGAGAGAGAGAGAGAGAGAGAGAGAGAGAGAGAGAGAGCAGGCTGAGGAGAGAGAGAGAGAGAAGAGAGAGAGAGAGAGAGAGAGAGAGCAGGCTGAGGAGAGAGAGAGAGAGATGTCTTAAATTGACTGCAACTATTGTTCAGGCACAACCTGGGACGAGTTTAGCAGATGTGATGTCACAGATTCGGTACTCGGCCACAAAAGATACACTCTTGAAGAGATACAGCACTGTTTTACAGATGTATCTGGAGTGCTGTGCTTGGTGAGGATCACATCTGTGTGGGAGTGCTCTCGAAGAAAGATCTCGCTAAATCTCCTAATGGGGTAAGATATACATTGTTCTGTGTGCGTGTGCGTGAGTGCGTGCGTGTGTGGATGTGTTGTTTATATATTGTTCTCTCTGTAGCTCAAATCTACTGTTGCTGAGGTTATGAGCTCACCTGCAATTACTTTATCTGCCGACACAAGACTGTTTCAGGTAGCTCATAAATAAATTATGATTTAATTATTTATTTAATTAATACATTTTTTATTTTATTTTTTTTAAGATGCTGCTATTCTTATGCTGAAGAACAAGATCCACAGAATCCCGATTGTTAACGACCGTAAACAAGTCATAGGTGAGTGAGTTGTGTGTGTATGCATGCCGTGTGCGTGCGTATGTGCGTATGTGTGTTATTATACACAAACACTACATAGTTTTATTCGTAGATGTATATAGATTGTGTGTATGTGTGTGTAGAGAGAGAGAGAGATACTAGTTACGTATATTTGTAGCCAGACAAGCAATCGTATATAGAATGTGTTTATGCTGTATGTATGTATCTCAGGTATCTGCATTTCTATATCTATATTATGCGTGTGTGTGTGTGTGTGTGAGTGAGAGAGAGAGAAAGAGAGACAGTATATATACATATATACATACTGGTTACGTATATTTGTAGCCAGACAAGCAATTGAATATAGAATGTGTGATGTATCTCAGGTATCTGCATTTCTTTAACTATATTATGCATGTGTGTGTGTGTGTGTGTGTGAGAGAGAGAGAGAGAGAGAGAGAGAGAGAGAGTATCTCAGGTATCTGCATTTCTATACCTAGATTATGCATATGTATATGTGTGTTGTGTGTGTGTGTAATATATGGTACACATACAACTAATTTTGTGGTTTCTTTGTAGGGATGGTTACTAGGACTGATATATTTACGGCTCTGGAGGGAAAATGAGCAGATTCCTAGAGTATAATGTATATAAGGCTTAACAAGTTGCATCATCTAATATTAATTTTCTACTCTTTATTTCATACAACATGTTATCCACCCACCCACTACACACACACACACACACACGCACAATATATAGAGAGTGCAGTTATATATTTTCAATTAAATTTATGTAAGTAAAACTATTAAATAGTGATGTTTATTAACAGTTTTAGTTAAGTAACTGAGATTAACTTAACACACTAACATTAGTTTAAACTAGCATCCACACAGATTGCTTGATATCTATAATTTAAATTCACTTTGAAATTATATTTATTCATATAGAATATGCTTATTAAATATGTAGCTTTCTCTAGCTCTCTATCACAACTTGAATGCATTTTCTAAGTGCAATACACATGGAAAGAGAATTCTCTAATTTAAATTATATCTTGGAAATAAATTAAAGCATAGTTTTTGTGAGTATATTCTTAAAAATCAATGTTTATTATGTAAAATAGTGTAGTGTGTATATATATAAAATTTGTTTAAATAGTTTTAGAAGTTGATGCATTAGCATCTCATTTAATTTGTGATGCATCAAGAATAAAAAAGAAATTGTTGATCCAGTGACGGCACTGTGTTAATTTGTCGTTTTAATATAAAAATTATTGAATGTTATTATGTCAAATAATACTATATTTTTTTTTAATTTAATTAAAAAAAAAAATAGTTTTAGAAAGTGTGATATATGAGCTCATTAATTTCATTAATTTCTGATGCATCAAGCATAAAAATGAGCAAGTGACAGCACTCAACATATTTTAAACTAATATATTTTCAGAAATTTATCACATTAAAATGACGTTTTTATTAAATTTATATATAACTTATTCGTTGTTGGTGTGTGTGCGTGTTGCGTGCGTGTGCGTGTGTGTTTGACTAATTCAAAGTCTACAAGATCGTGATCTTGATCTACTGGAGCCCCTTATCGTGTTTGTATATACATTTCAAATTTTATATTTTCGAAATAACCATGTGCTTGTCAAAATCATCATTATCTACTATGGTAAACGACACAACTGCACGGCACTGGAGAGTATCGAACCTCTGACCTCCCATTGCATAAAAAGGGAAATTTAAAAATTTACATAACGGCCACCTCACATGGTGCCCTTAATTCAAAAACCATTTTCACTTTCCCGCCCAAATTAATTAATTAACTTAAACCATTGTAAGTATGCTTCTCTCATTACAGCATGATTAATTAATCAATCATTTAGGGCTCTTCTGTGTGAGCTAGGGTAAGAATCCCTGCGCGGCGCCGATCTACACAGGTACATTCTAGCTTAATCTCTCAAAATTCCCCTAACAATCCCATTATCTCTCGAAAATCCCCATTTTCTCTGTTTTTCACTGAAATCTCTGTTTTTTTCTCACAGATTACCTAGATTGTCGATCACACTTGGTACTCTGTGCTCTGTGTGAGCTGCATTGTCCTATTCCTGTACAAGGAAGCAATCAATGGCGAAACAGGGCTATGGAGCAGCAATTTACAGTACAGAGAAGCTTCTATGGCAAGGAAATGAGTTCCATGTATATATCCAGGAGGAAGGGCAGTGCCCTTCATACATAGGAGCTCAATCCATGTTTATGTAGCATTTCTACACATCTTACACAGGTGGGCACACACATACATACCCACGCACTCTTATGCATCTGTTTGTACAGCCTCTGTTTAGATCTCCATAGATATACGTTACGTGATCTTCTAATATATCATTCTGGGCTCACGTTAGATCTTAGATAGATGTAGAATTGTCCATATGCTTTATACACATTGTACAGTGATGCATAAATATGTAAGTTGATATATACATATATGCGTTCTTATACATATTGTGGATCTTATAGAGAACTCCTGATATGTTGTACGTGAGTTCTTAATGCATGCACACGCAAATACACACACATAGTATGCTGCAAAGGGTTCTTGTTTTTTCAGGGGATCGTTCTAGGGAGAGCTAACTACGCACGCACAAGATGGGTACATGCGTAAGTAAGTCAAGTGCACGTTCGACTACTTCAGAGAGGTCCGAGAAATGCCGGTGGGACAAACACGGCAATGTGTTTTTTCCGGTGAGGCGGGGATCTTCACAAACCAATGAAGGCCAAGATGCCGGTCGTCGGTCTGCGTTCGCGGACAAGAATACATATGCCACCATGATGAATCCTGTGTATGGGGATTCTGATAGTCCCATCCAGTGAAGAAGGGGCATTTTGGGCTTTCTCAAAGCTCTTGAGAGGCTCCAAAGGAGTACCACTGCAGCACAATAGGCATCCTCTGTCTCCTTCCAGAAGTACCAGGGGTGCTTACATGGACTTGTTAGTAGGTATAACACTCAAAACAGCATTACACATATATTATCTATGTATGTATATCTTGTATCTTATATTCTGTATAACTATCTTGGATGTTCACTTCTCATTTGTCACTTATCGTACAATAGTGTCAAGATATTCGAACAAAAAGTTTCTGTATGTTCAGAAACTTGCTGTTTTGAATATACATACACGTATGTGTGTGTGTAAGCAAGAGGCTTTCTAAAGGTTCTAGTGTATGCATATATACTTACGTACACGTTCCTTAGCGCCCACACACGCACACACACACAGGAGTTTGATACTCCTATTTTGCAGTGAAGGGTTATAGAAGCGGTCAACAAGGGATTGACGATAAAAACGAGGGGGAGAATGCAACCGACCAGAATAAGAGGCCATTGATAAAGTTTCTTGAGACGGACAAGAATGTGACACCATCACTGAGCAGATCCTCGAGCGCAAAAGAAGGGACTCTAACGAGATCCTCGAGTGCAAAAGAGGCTGCATTATCGAGATGTTCGAGTGAGAAGGAAGGAAAGAAAGATTTTCAACCATGGGCGAACGTGTTACAGCGAAACTGCGTCCCAATCCGAGTCCGGATCATCTAGCCGCATCTTTGAAGGTATGCTGTGTGTGTGTGTGTGTGTGTGTCTATATATATATATATATATATATATAGAGAGAGAGAGAGAGAGAGAGAGAGAGAGAGAGAGAGAGAGACACGCATATAAGGCATGGGATTATTAATGCTTGTTTGCATAAATACCGCTTCGTGTGTGTGGAAGGAGATGTACGCGTGTATGTTCATAGCAGTAAATAACCGGTTACCATCTCCACCCACAACATTGTACACACATGCAAACATATATCCGTGTAATATGCCTATAATCTAACTGTATAACTAACATTGATCATTTCAAATCATGCTACAACAATATGTTGTTGTTCCGTCTGTGCCACAGAGACAGCTTTAGTATGTATAAAATGGTTAACCTGGATTATCTCTCTCCATGTAGCATATTCTTATATCATATATGATATTTATGTTGTGTGTGTGTGTACATAACAATACAGACACCTGATATGAGATCTTTCTGCAGAAGGCACCAGCTAAGCTATCTGATGGAGTCATTCCTGAAAATCTAGCAGGTAAACTGTGTGTGCGTGCGTGTGGGTGTGGTGTATGAAACTTACGCTTGCTTAAACCTCATGGTTTCAGGTAAAACCCCTGCTATTCAGGCACACGGAGAATGCTCATCTGCTGGAAGTGTTCTTCAAAGTTCCAGTAATCTTGTGACAAACGGTCTGGGATTACCATGCTATCATTTCCGGGCAGGCTCTCCTGACAAGTGTAGAACCCGCAGTGCATCAGCACACTCATCAATCAGCAGTGAAGATTTCGAGAATATCTGTGTTGGTGGCCGTGCTCTTCGCCGACGTTCTCCAAACAGGAGATCCCCTGGCAAAAAATCGCCCAGGAAGTGCTCACCGAACAGGATGAGAAATGGGACGGGCAGTATCCCATTGAATCCAGGTATTCAATAGATAGATGTAGCATACATATACAACACAGACATAAGTAGGTACATAACTAAATGGACTACGAGGTGACTACAATCATCTATGTTATTAATATGCAGCTACATGACACCATAAATGAGAGCATGTTTAGATGTACCTGTTCATCTGTTACTTATATTATACATAAATACATACAAATAGATGTATGCATGCATACATATACAACAGATAGATAGTTACGTAGTTAAATGAATACAATAGCATGGATATATCATATGGATATGATGTGAGGTATAATATGAAAGTCTATATACACGTATCTATCCATATGTTACCTTATAGATTATTCACAGATCTCACATTGCATCAATCTTTACATCCGTTCCACCCTAATTAAAGTACATATACCTGTTACATGTATTTTAAAATCCGGTTACATACCTTGATGTCGTGCATAGGTAGACATATAGATGTGTGACTATATATATCGCTAAAAAGATACGTATATATGCTTTATAATATAAAATATATTAACGAGGAAATCTTTCTTGCAGCACGCTTACAGAAGTCACTGCCGGAAAATGTATTAAAATCTAGCATGAGACTTGCAAGTCGTCCCCCACAGCCACCGAAGAACATTACTGTATGTGCAGGCGCACACAAACTTATACATGAATTTAGATATTAGGCTCGCTCCATATTGCACACTATCAATTTATATGTATATAATACACTGATTCCAGGATAAAATCAACCAAGAGAACAGGCCGGTATTGCGAGAAGTGCAAATGAACGGTATGAAACCTTCTCAGCAAGCTGTTAAAAGAGACTCAATGGAAGGTAAACAGTGCATAATGTGTTTACGTATAGATAAATACGTACATATAAGATATATTTAGACATACACGCACATACATCTAATATACATGTATTGCAGTGGCCAGGAAAACTACTTCAACACAGAATGGCTCGAAGAGTGGGATATTCTCAGTACACAAAGATGAGATCCATTTGGACATGGAATCGAACGGCACAGAAAATGCGAGTGTTTTGCAAGAGCCTCGGTCGGGATCCAAGAGGCTCAGATCTCCAAGGAAGGTGATTGCTGAGCACAAAATTACTAAAGAGTATGTTAACTTCAACATATCTGTGCCTAATCTTTCCGAGGCTCCATTAAGGATAAGCATGTCGATACCGAGTGTAAAACAAAGCAGGTACGTGTGGGTGTGGGTAGATAAGTTATGTCATAATACACGTATATATTTACAGGTGCAGACAAGAGAGTCATGTAGTATTTATGAACAATATATGTATACTACTTGACTCTACACACACACATATCAATGTACATCAGCATATATATGTATGTATGTGTATATACAAGTTAAAAAGGCAAGGTATTTTCTAACTGATAAGTTTATAATATTGATATGTTGTTATGACAATAGCTATATTTACCATCGGCTCTATACGTGTATAGATATGCATGTATCTAAAATGACATAGATATGCATGTGTCTAACATGAACAATATGACTTGTAGAAGTATCCATGTAGGGCATACTACATTGATCTTGTGTGTGTGTGTGAGAGAGAGAGAGAGCGTGTACAAATCTATAGCATCTTAAACCTCTAATTATATATTAGAAATGTGATTTTATACATCGATAGTTTATATATTAAATATCATTATATATGCACTGAACATGTTTGTGTACATGAAACGCATCGTTGTAGTAATAAAAATGCAAATATTATCCAGTGTAAATCTGTGATTTCTAAATGTATCTAATCATGAGTAGTGTTAACATCGGTTTAACATAGGAGGACAAGGTGCTTAATCAAGAGGATGGCGTGGAAGGATCTCAGCCGGATCCTGACCTCTTGGAACTATTAGAGAGGACACCAAAGAAGCTTAAGAAAATGGCACTGAAGCTTGCTTTAATGATTGAGCTTGAGCATTCAAAAGAAGAAGAAGAAGAAGAAGAGAATGATGAAGAAAGATAGCAACAAGGAGAAACAGGGTGTCGATCTCGAGCTTAAGCTTGGTATGCCCAGTGAACACAGGAGACTATCCAAAGATAGGTGTGTGTGTGTGTGTTTCTATAATTTTATGTATATAGTGTGTGTATGTGTGTCTGTCTGTGTTTGTTTCTATAGCTCAATGTACTGTCCGTATGTGTGTGTGTGTGGCACATGTATTTAGTATGTAACTTTTACTTTCATAAGTGTACCCTTGTACTCGAATGTATAAATATCATGATGCAATATATTAATATAAGTGCAGGCAAAGGAGCGGAGATGGTATAAGAGTGGATTTTAGCGTGGCTTTGGATTCCCCCGCTAGATCAGGCTCTTCTTCAGTGCCTATGACTCCGCGACATTCAGTGAGCTCTACATGTAATGGACTATCCGTGGAAGCTAGGATAGGCTCGTGCAAAGGTAGGTGTGCATGCGTGCGGGCGTGCGTGCATGCAAGCTTACATCAGTATACTTTCCATGTATGGGTGCACGTATGTAGACATTAATTACATTATGGCTATGGTTTTGCAGCTAAGTACTCGGATTTTTCTTTCCACATATTGAAGAATCCAGACAAACTGTTTGGTCCACGTGTCCATGTCACGAGGACGGAGCCAAAGGAAGAGTCCACACCGACCCGGAATGTAGACGTGACAGCCGAACACCAAACACGTAAAGAACCTGAGGTACTCTCACATTTTCACACACACATGAGCAGTATATTTATACATAGTTGTTTTCGACACACATTGTTTATGGGCTACAGCTAAAATCTTTTTGTTTCCTCTCAAAGTCCTTTTAGTTTAGCTGTCAACTAGAGGCTCTCTTGTCTTTTTCATATATAACTTAGTAGGCTGGTACATACAACAGTGTATATATTGTTTAATATGATATCTATCCATAATACATATGATTCAGTCACAATCTTTTTCAGTTATTTTAACATTGTCTTTTTCATAGAATTACACTATATATATGCATAACATTCCCTTTCTGATGCTACACTTACTCCTATTTACATGATTATTATTTAATTACACAAGTAACCCTCCCCCAACACACTCTCTCTCTCTCTCTCTCACACACACACACACACACACACACACTTCTGTCTACAGGCTACGTCACAAGTGGAGAGGTGTTCTTCGTTCGTGTTCGAAAACGACCTACCACAAGCAGTACAAGATGAGGCAGATGGCGAGGTAACTCCTACCAGAGGACGTGGGAAAACAAGGGATTTGTTGGACCTGAACAAGGAGGCGAGTGTGGAGGAGGAAGAGGACGCATTATCTCCGGCATTTGAATTCAAAGTTAGACAGGGGTTGTCAAATAAGTCATCTCCAGCTACCCCGATTATGCCTACGCGTCCGAAGCCGATAGACACGGATGCACTGTCTCTTTCGGCGGATGAGATTGCTGAGATATGGGGAGCATTTGAAGCTGGTCATGAAGAGGTTAGTGCTTAATCAACCTCTATACAGGCAAGTTAATTATTAACATCAATACCATAACAAGTTATATACGTGCGTTGCGTGTGCGTGTGTGCATCTATGAGCAGATGCACGTCGGTTTCTATGCGTGTATGTATATGCATAGTTGAACTTAAGTGTATATATGTTTAGGAGTTTAGCACTTAATTATTCTACACGCGCAGACACACAGACACACACACATCAAAATAAACTATATAAACAATTGAATATTAAACCCTGTACCACATTGTTACTGTTACTTTGAGAAAGGGTACATTCTAGAGCATATGCACGTGCACACGTATATGAATAAACAACATAAAGTTATTAATCTATATAATGACTTTTTGATTAATTATAATAAAAATATCTTCCAAATCCACACTGCATGCACCACTCTCTCTCTCTCTCTCTCTCTCTCTCTCACACACACACACACACACACACATTATAAATACTTCAAATCTCACTATAGTATATATGGTTTATCTATTTTACTAATTTCTTAATATGTGTATATATGCTATACACATTTCCACTGAGCTTCTCATGTAGAAGATGCATGATGTTCTCACTAGCACAAGCTCCATCATAAAAGTAATATATGGATATCCTATAATAATAATAATTAAATATAAAAATAAATAAAAGTATATTATTAGCATAATCATATTATTATTTCTTAAATCATAAATAGAGAATCTAAGATATAGCTTCTATAGCAAGTCGTTTTGATGATATATACAGTAGCTTTTTCATTTGTCAAACTGAACGTTCACGTTTATTATTGTGTGTGTGTGTGTGTGTGTGATTGTTTGTTGCCCACTCAAAGTCATTGGGCAACTTTTATTATATCAAAAGTGGTATCTTTTTATATATTTATATATTATATAATTTTATATTTATAAATATATTGTTTATATTGTTTAACTGTATAGATGTGTCTGTTAAAGTTATATATAAAGCATATACAAGGTATAAATCATATTCTTGAGCAGTATACTCGTCTACCATACGTATGATGTTGTTGGGTAGTTTATATGATTTATATAAACATTCTATATACATTTATTTATAAATATAATATAATATTTCATTATTTAATATAATTGTATATTAACAATGCCACTCTGGTTTCGTCTGGATGGATATCTACAAAACACATAAAGACTTTTGGTAGCGTGTTAAAACTAATTAATATAATAACAATGGTAAACTATTATTTAATTAGAGTGTGGTTACGGTAAACTACTAATATTCTACTGGTAAACCGTCTCGTCCAGTGCATTGAATATCAATTCATTCCTTTGTCAATGTGTTGTAAACTCCAAGAGGCAGGGTAAAGTACATTATGACCGGCCGCAGGCG
Organism: Selaginella tamariscina; assembly: GCA_003024785.1. NCBI lineage: Eukaryota > Viridiplantae > Streptophyta > Lycopodiopsida > Selaginellales > Selaginellaceae > Selaginella > Selaginella tamariscina. Next base: position 361,771 of record PUQB01000135.1, read on the forward strand.
GTAAGATCTATTCGCCGGTGACACGTGTCGGTTAGTCAGGAGCCACCGAGATGGCATCTATGTGAGTACGATCAGACGTGCAGTTTCCGTACTGCGTGGTCATTTGGGGCCAACTGGTTACCGGAATATGCAGCTGCGTATCCACGTAAGACGGAATATTCTCGAATCTTAGTGACGGCCCTGTCTGATACGTGATCAATGTAAAAAATGCTGCCCCATTGGGTTTTAGTTTTCTTCTAGCTGACTGTTCATCCGTGCGCGAGGCAGCGATTTCTTCACTGATCGGGATTTTCTAAGAATCCGGCTAATGGATGATCTGCGCAGCATCTGCTCAGCAAGGTAAGCCGATAGTTTTACGATTTCTATCTGTTTCTACGACAATGCCGCTCAATCCGGCTCTTCTGTGTGTGCATTTCTATTTTTTTGCATTTCTAGCTCGAGAATCCCCTGATTTTTGCAAAAATCCAAGGTTTTATCTTAATCCGCCCAGTGTTCATCCAAATCCCCTTTTTTTCTCAATCCGCGCGTTGCCGCAAGAGGTAAGCCGATGCTCTTGCGTTTTCTACACAATGCGGTTCAGTCTAGCTCTTTAAATGTGTGAATCCGGGTATTTATTCGAAAATTCACATTTTCCTCTGTTTTTTTCCATGATTTCTTCTGAAATTCCTGGTTTTCCACGATTTGTTCTAAAAATCCCTGTTTTTGTACGATTTCTTCCGAAAATCCCAGTTTTTCCCCGACAAGCTGCCAAAAGTCCTCGTTTCCTATGATTTCTCCCGATAGTCGTATTCATAGCGGAAATCTCTGCTTTGCCCGATATACAAGAATCATATATATACGCACAGAGTGAAGAAAATAACATGTATGCACATACATACATATGCAATGTAGAACTATATTCTCTATTGGGATTCTTGCGATTCTTAGGTACATTTACAATTGTCCACTAAAATCCGCGAGTTTTTGATGCAGGCATTGAAATGAGCGTTCACTGTTACACATATAGAGACTAGCATCAAAATGCGGCACATCTCATGGATTATTCTATTCACACGCCTTGCGTTGATGCTGTTGGCAGTCGGAGCAATTACAGACAGCGGGGATGGTAAGTAATGTGTGTGTGTGTGTGTGTGTGTGTGAAGCTCTTTCAATTATTATGTGTATATGCCAATCTTGGCATTTCAGGAAAGCATTGACCCTGTGTTGTAATATATATTTTCCCCCATGCAGTGACTGGACTTCAGGTTCTTTATAATAGCTGGAATTCTCCAACGTTATCTGGGTGGAAATCGGGCGGTGGCGATCCGTGTGCTGAATCGTGGCAAGGTGTCACATGTACAGGATCCAAAGTTACGTCCATGTAAGTGTATACATAATATAATGTTATGATACATATCACCTAGTTAAGGCACACTTTAAGCCCCACCACATACATACATACACACACACACACACACACACACACACACACACACATATATATATATATATATACACATATATATAACGTGCTTTTGTGTTGTTCAGCAAGCTTTTGGACAGAACTTGGTAGGATCATTGGGATATGCTCTGGATCAGTTTAAAAGCCTCACAGTACTGTAAGTTTGCTAGTTCATTAGTGCTAACAGTTACATTAATTTATGTATTTGAATATACATAACTGATTTTTCGAGAGTTTAGTAAGCTTAATGATATATTGACAGGGATTTGAACAATAACCAGCTCGGTCAGGCAATTCCTTACCAGCTTCCACCACAACTTCAGGAATTGTAAGTGCAGTATTCTTTGCAGTTTTATTTGAGCTAATCAATCCTCTTGTCTTCTAGGTACCTTTCAAATAATCAGTTAACTGGACTCCCGTATTCTTTAAAGGATTTGTCTTCTCTAACAAAACTGTAAGTTTCTGGTATGAGATTGTACGTGTGTGCGTGTGTGGTGTGTATGTGTGTTTGTGATGGATTTTCTTTGGTATGAGTTTCAGAGACGTCAGCCATATCCAATGGTTGGTAACATTCCCGATGTGTTCCAAAAACTTTCGAATCTAGAACTTCTGTAAGTATGCACACAAGCACAAGCATAAACACTATAAATATGCTGGATATTATGTAATTATCTATAATCCAAAGATTTGGTGGCATTATCTTGACATCTAAGGACTATATCAGGGATCTTTCTGATAATCAGCTGACTGGTGTCCTTCCTTCCTCATTTGTCAATTTGGCCGGCATACACACTCTGTAAGTATGCGTGTGAGTGTGTGTACAACCATGTCTACATCGTATTCTAATAGATACTCGGTATTCAGGCACTTACAGGACAACAAACTTAGTGGGGACATAAATGTCTTATCAGATCTACCTCTTACGGACTTGTAAGACGGTGCTTACCTTACTCTTTTTCCTGTTACTTATCCATACGAAATTCTCTTTGCAGAAATGTAGAAAATAACCAGTTTACTGGATGGGTTCCAGGCTCGCTACTCACAATCCCCAACGTGAAGTAAGCACGTTTCACACATACATATACGTTATACACTCACGACAGCTGTAAAGTATCTGCATTATCAACCTATATATATCACCTATAAATAGCAATCGCTGTCAAGTCTTATACGCTGTTTACACATATGCATGTATATGTATGTATATCGATTTAAATGCATAGTACATTCATGCGTTTGTGCCTGCAGTTAATTGTCTTTGTGTTTGTGCACGCATTGCTCCAAGCACATCTCTCCCTCACAAACACATGCTTCAAGCACTACGTTGAATATATGTATATGTCTAGTTTGTATGTGTTATAGAAACGTGATCAATACGAACATATGTATATGTATATATAAAAAGACAGTACGTATATAACTTGCATATAACAGAATTTATTACACGACTTCTTGTTACAGGTATGGTGGAAACAGGTTTAGTAACTCACCAGCACCCCCACCACCTCCATTTACATCTCCACCGCCGTCGCGTGGGAGTCCTGCACGGAAGTCACCACCCAGTAACTCGAAGAAACAGAGCACTGGTGGCAACGGTGGTGGACTATCTGGGGGAAAAGTCGCTGCTATTGTAGTCACATTACTTCTGGCTATCCTTGTCGGTGGATTGGGCGCTGCATACTATATTCGCAGAAGGAAGCGTGTGAAACATGACTTAGAAAAGTCCAAGACAGACAGTCCTTGGCTAGCTTCTAAGGCTCCTCCTGTCAAAGGTGCGTATTTCATATAATGGTTGATATATATACATTCTCCTAATGGTATATATTCAACATGCACTTATGTTTATGCTATATATGTTACAATAATATATATATATATATATATATATATATATATATATATATATATATATATATATATATGAATACAACATAGAGAGTAAAAGACCGTAGACAGTCATTCTCTCTTCGTTGCTATGAACACATGCACACTTATATACATTCATGAGATGAGAGACTGAATATTCACATAAAACACGCGCATGTATATATATTATTAAATATGTATATGTATAAATAGCTAAGAACCATGTAAGTGCTGCTAAAGTATTTGTACCGAGCTTTCAACTGTCTGTCTGTCTGTCTGTCTGTCTGTCTGTCTCTCTGTCTGTCTGTCTGTCTCTCTCTCTCTCTCTCTCTCTCTCTCTCTCTCTCTCTCTCTCTCTCTCTCTCTCTCTCTCTCTCTCTCTCTCTCTCTCTCTCTCTCTCTCTCTCTCTCTCTCTCACACACACACACACACACACACACACACACAGAACACAGAAACATGCACTGTCGAAGTCACACCGAATGCACGTTAATTTATAATTATTGTTCTAGCTATTCATTTCCTGCTCTTGTTTTAATAGAAACTGATTTATGGGATTGATCTAATGAAATTAAAATACACTTAATATACTTGCTATAATATCATACTGACTGTTTTATCATAAACAGTGAAAGAACACAAGTTGGTGCATAAGACGAAATCCTCATCACCCGAGAAAGTATTGAAGCCTCCACCTTTGGAAAAGGTTAAGCCACCGGCAGAACGCAGTCCGATAAAAAACAAGACGTCGAAGGTGTCCGTTGCTGCCACGTCATACTCCGTTGCTGACCTCCAGGCAGCCACTAACAGCTTTGCACAAGAAAACCTTCTTGGTGAAGGTTCCCTTGGACGTGTATATCGCGCAGAACTCCCTAACGGCACGGTAATACTATTATACTGTATATGATACGCACACGCATATATATCACTTCAACAGCTCACTATTATAGCATACATAATAATCTAACCATGCATTAGCTGGTTTGATGCTAAGACGATACACATGAAATTACAGATATGTATGATTCTAGCTATCATATTATTATATATAACATACTATCCAAATACATGATGCACATTAATGTAGGTAAGCATGTGTAAATGTGTAATTAAACCAAATTATAACTATACGATTCTTACTTTATACAGGCATTAGCTGTGAAGAAACTCGATTCATCAGGCTCTGCAGCACAGAGTAATGAAGAGTTTATGTCGTTTGTATCGAATCTTGCACGTCTGCGACACACGAACGCCACAGAGCTCGTTGGTTACTGTTCAGAACACGGGCAACGCTTGCTTGTTTATGAGTATCTCAACAAAGGAACATTACATGATATTCTGCATTCTGATGACGAGACTAGCAAACGCTTATCATGGAACCAACGTGTGAAAATTGCTCTAGGATCTGCACGGGCACTCGAGTAAGTTGTGTGTGTGTGTTCATCTACTTAGTTAATGTATTAAGATATATAATTAGCTTGGGACGATTCTGTTAGACAGCCCCAGTTAAAATTTGATTAGTTGGAAAATAATAAAAACCAAGGAGAAAATATGTACTTAAAAAGACTTATATATACCCCATGTATATAGATGACATGGTTTTTTCAATTTATATCCAATTTATTATGATTAAGGGAGGGGGATCCCTCTATGTGATATAATCACTTTTGCACACACGCTAATTTTAATGTTTTAGATATCTACATGAGGTATGCACACCGCCAGTTGTGCACAGAAACTTCAAGTCAGCGAATATTCTACTCGATGATGATCTAAATCCGCATCTTTCTGACTGCGGGCTTGCAGCTTTGAATTCTACAGGCTCCGATCGCCAGGTGTGTGTGTGTGTGAATATCAAACATGTAGGATGCTCTATCAGTATATAACGTAATCTATATGTGTCGTATATTCATTTTTAATTACATAAGCTACTTTGACATGCATACAATGTAAACAATATTACGTTAAAAATACATGTCTAAGTATAACCAAAATATTGTGTTCAGGTTGCTGCACAGATGATGGGCTCTTTTGGCTACAGTGCACCTGAATACGCAATGTCTGGTGTTACACTGTCAAAAGCGACGTATACAGCTTCGGAGTAGTCATGCTTGAGTTGTTAACGGGAAGGAAACCATTGGACAGGTCCGTCTCTATATACATGTATATTACATAACACGCATATATACAAATATATATTCATAACTTCGATGCTATCTGTCTGTATACATACAGTTGTATATCAAAAATTTCTACAAATTATTTCACACACACACACATATATATATGAATATACATATACACATGTATACACAGAGAGAGCGTGTTGTATAGATATGCACATTCATTATGTGTGTATGTGCATATATTATTGTTAAGTGTTGAAATTGTATATGAACTTACCCTGTGTTGACAGCTCAAGGCCGAGAGCAGAGCAGTCGCTGGTGAGATGGGCCACTCCTCAACTACATGACATCGATGCGCTGGCAAAGATGGTGGACCCTGCGTTGAAAGGCATATATCCAGCCAAGTCTTTGTCCCGCTTTGCGGACATTATTTCTTCTTGTGTTCAGGTATATATATAATGTCACACTCTATAGATAAGATTATAGTGTGTATGTATGGAGTTGTACTATTTATTTGTTTAGTTCCTTTTGTACTTGTGGACTTTTGAAACTGTCATTATCTCTCGTCATGTCAACTTCACATATCGGTTCCCTTTTAAATCTGGATTAGTTTAGTAATTAGCGTTATAAGTATCTTCGTATTATGCCTGCTTTGTGTGAAATCACAGTGGTTAAGACTAACGTCAACATATACACATAATGGGAATGTGTTGTGCATAACACATATCGACACGCATAGATGGCACACATGTAGGTTTTAATGACAGAACTGATTGTCTTATTTAACCACGCAAGTCATTTTACACAAATGCATACAATGAGAGTTGTATATATCTTACAAGTACTAGTTACATTGAATATATAATAAACATAGTGTATAGTTTTCATATGTTCATAGGCAGTGGATTATCTTCTATTATGTGCATTATGTGCATTATGTTCTAGTTTGTAGAACACCACATTTGACAAGGTTTATGTAAAATAGATATAGAAAGTCCATTATATACATAAATGTCCTGCAATATAAACGATTTAACATTGTCTATTTGTATCCTTTAGCCTCTGGACAACATGTAGATATTTGTAGTATACTGTATAGTACATACTAATGAATTTTATATCTTTTAACCTGAAACCGCATCATACACACGCACGCACACACGACATAAATACGTTTATAATACTACATATCTATACTATGTACAACTTACTAATAAGTTTTGCATCTTCTAGCCGAGTTAAATGCACAGACACACGTATGTACGCATACACTTAACTGGTCATATATAATGACTAACAATGCTCATGTTGTGTTTTCCAGCCTGAACCCGAGTTCAGACCTCCGATGTCCGAGGTGGTACAGTCTCTGGTCCGGCTAATGCAACGGGCAAGTCTAAGCAAGAGAAGCTCCGGGGACGACCTCGGCGGTTCTCAAAGAAGCATGCACGACACTTCTTATGAGTTTTAATCAACCAACAAACACCTAAGTTAAAACGAGACTTCGATCTACAATTGGTAAGCGAGAAACCAAATAACGTTGAGATTTAGTGCATATGCGGTGTTGAAGAGAGTTATGTGTAAAATTCAGACGTAAATAAACTTATAGTTTTCGGTTTATTATAAAGCTCTTTACTTAATTAGCTCTGACATTATTTTAAGTTGACTGCTTGATTAATCGATTATGGGATTAGGACGCGGTCGAACTCCCAAGAAGGTAATCTTTTAATATTTTTTTGTACGTGTACATGACAATGTACGGAAGAAATGTCATGGCATTTATGTTCTTTTAAGCAGACTCTCTCTCTCTCTCTCTCTCTCTCTCTATCTATCTATCTATATATATATATATTCATATTATATACATACATATGATAAGACGATCTTTTTTCAACTTCACGTACATAGATTCACTATAACCATGCTGAGGCTGCATGTTCCATAGCCGTCTGGAATTACAGTAGTCACAAATCCGATGAGGTTGTGGATGACATTGTAGTTTTCATTTCCCCACAGCTCCTCGACAGTCACGTTGAGGGAGATCATCCCGCTCAGCAGAGTGAGGACACCGCTGGAGTGGGAGGCACCGAGATACCTGGGGAGAGGTTGACTAGGTGATTAAGAAGGCCGGGAATGTCTTCCATAGATGACACCACCACCTGTTCATGGTCGAGAGGGTATCTGTTGCCCGGTACTGAGGATTATAACGCAGACGCCAGCTTACCACTATCAGGAAAGTAAACTCTGTTAAAACACACACACACACTCATATATATATATATATATATATATAGAGAGAGAGAGAGAGAGAGAGAGACTGACAGACACAAATATGACAAAAGTTGAAGCTCTCGGGACTGTGAATGAAGGCAAGAAGTAAAGAAGATCCATCGAGGTACGTGTGTGTGTGTGTGTGTGTGTGTGTAAGATGAAGAACAGACCTGGAGGAGGAGGATCGTTAGATTCCTCTGCCATTCTTCTACCTGCGAACACAAACACAGACTGGGAGACATCCAGCCCTCTCTTTTTTATACACCAGCTGTACTCATGTACGTATACACATACATCCGTAGATACGTAGCTTTTCTCTCTGTTATACATGGTGACATTCGTATGTATATACATGTCTTATACATGTGTATGATGTCAGGTGAAAGGGGTGCATTCTCTTCATCTGTTATTTTTCTGTTTCACATAACAGTCCTATTACTAGGGTAACTGGGTATTCTGTTTCGTGTAGATTTGTAGCCCTGCAGAAATAGGATGTATTTTGATACATTATTACTATATATACTATGATTTAGTAGTGCAATGTTTAACGTTTCTTCCACCCGATATCAGGCATGGGATATGATACTAATATAAATGTATTGGATTTTGATATATAATTAATAATGTACAATAGTTTCACATGCATTACCCACATCTAATAAAATGTATAAGATTTATGATCTCCTTAATGTATATATATTTCAGTGACAAGATTAATGTTACAGGAATTATAGCAAATAATATCATATTGAACATATGTGTGCGTGTGTGCATGTATATTCTAAACATATAGTGCTTACATATGTGTGCGTGTATATACATATATCTTACATATGTTTATGTAGAAAATATCGTAAAAATGTATGATTATATATGTTTGCCTGCTCACAGGTAAATCCTGAAATTGTAGAAAAACTTGAGAAGGCAGGACTTAATACATACATACGTACACACACACACACACACACACACACACACACACACTTATATATCTGTATGTATGCATGTACATATATACATACATATGCAGGTGTATATTTATTCTTTTATTTTCAGATTGCTGAGCTGCAAGGACACAAATACTATGTAGGCGGAAAACCTTCTGCTCCTTTCCTTGGTATACTTGTGGCGTGTAAGTGTGTGTGTGTGTGTGTGTGTGCGTGTGTGTGTTGCTATATGGTTATTAAATTAATGTTCTGTTAATTATTCAAGTTCTCAAATGAGTAGAAGTATAAGTATATATGATCCAGTCATATAACTCAAATCTATATATATTGGCTCATATGTATGAAAATTTACCATATTTACATATAAGGATATATTAATTCTTTTAAAAAGTCAGTAAAAAGCTTACATTTCAAAGTAATGATATTTATTAAAAATAAATTTAAATGTCATGTATTAATAGATTAATAATAATAATAAATAATAATAATTGTCAAGTCAGATTTCATTTACGATATTATGTTTTATACTTTTAAAATATTTTATTATTAATGTTAATAAATTATTTAATTGGATTAATTTTAATTCTAAAGATAACAAGTGTTTTAAATATGTGATTGGATTAAAATAAGATAACTTAATAAACTTATAACACTTAAAAATCGAAACTTCAAAAGTGGTAAACACACCATAATCATTCATTAATTGTTATTTTAAATATAGAGATTACAATTAATTAAATAACAATTTGGTTGAAGTTTATTAGAATTTTGTTCAATTTTTATTGATTAATTTTATTGTCTTTCTGTTATACTTGAATTTTTTTTTATCATTTACAAATTGGTTTTTCTTAAACATATTATCAACGATATGAACAAAATTTGGTATAATCATTAACTTAATATATATGATAATATTGTATAATAAAAATAAGACTATAAAATGGTACGATTTGTGTTATTTAATTTTATTAATTTTAATGAAATTGTAATAATCAAAGCACAACAAAAAAAAAATATTATTTTAAATGATTTCAATAAATTTAAGACAAATTTAAGTTAATTTTGTTATACTATAAATGTTAATAAGTAAAATTTAAGTTTCCAAGTGATTACATCTTAATATTAAGAATAATAATAATATATTTACTGCTTGTTGGATGCTTTATAATTTAAAAGAGAATTTAATTGAAAAATACTCAAACATAATGTATGTACATATGTATAAAACTTAATCAATTATAAAAATAATGTAGATACAACATGAATTGCAATGAGTATTAAATAATAATGATTAAAATTTGTTTTTAAATTTTGTATAACTATAACTATTATTATTATTATAATTAATATTTTGGTAAGTATATATTTTATATTTTTATTCATATTTTTAAGAACATTTTTAAAGTTTTGTAATCTTGTTATAAACATTTTAGCAACATTTTTTTTTTTAGAATGTATGTTTCAATTTTTTTAATAACATTTATGTTATCTTTTTTATACTAAGAGTAAAATTTTCTTATATTTAATAATTCATAATGGATTAAAGAACGCTCCCCAAAGAATACATTCAGAAATAATGTTTTAAAATGTTATTTATAAAATATTTTAAAATACTTTATTTTCATTATATATTTCTTATAAAACAAATAATGACTAGAATAGTTGACTTGAACTTAATATAAATACTATACATTTTACATATATATAATTTGAAGTCTGAAAATTTATATTTTCAATCCTAAAGCTTTAGTTTAAATAATTCAATAATTATACTTTTAACAATAAATACAAGTAAACTTATTATAATTAAATTTAATTTACACTATTTAATTTTAAAACACAATTAGTTAAACACATATTGCAACGTCTTTTAGTTATTTTTAATATTATAATATTTTCTTATCTAAATATATTTATTTACTTATGTTATGCTATTTCATTAAAATATTCTCTATATTACTTATTTCTTATTATGCTTCATTTCAAATTCCAACACAAATATATAAAATATAACAACAATATGTCATTAAATTTTAATTAAAGTGAATATTTGAATTAGTTTAAATTAAAAAAATTTAAAAATCATATAATGTATTTAAATTAATTTTGTTTAATTTTAATTATTTAAAAAATTATATTTGTTTTTACTTTAATTTTTTATATTTATTTATAATGGTTGGTTTGAAGTTTCAATGTTTATTGAAGTTTATTAAGGATATTTATAATGTTGAAGTAGAACAAAGAATAAATATGAAGAAACCAAAAAGATTATGTTGAACATTATTATTAATAATATTTTAATTCATCTTGTAAATCCACGTGTACAATTGCATGTGCACATACTATTATTAGCATAATGGATTTTGATAACTGTTGAATTAGATTCAATCTAGACCACTCACTTTTGTATATAAGTTAGGATTTTTGAGCTAATGATATACACATTTTTATATTCCAATATTTTACATTGGTGGAGGTGAGGGCCACTTCTCATTGTCCATACGGAGTGCTTGGATTTATGTCTTTTTTTTGTAAATCTTCTTTGTTTTGTTATATTTAACTTTTTTATTGTTTAGATATATTCCTTCCTTAGACTTTTGTCCTTTCTTCTTTTTCATCCATGGATGCACAATAGGTAAATCCTTTGTTTGTATACTCATGTAGTTGTTGGATGCCATGCGGATATGCAACTGAACAATCACTCTCAATTGATGGCAGCATTCACATACCAAGGGTACTCCTCCTGCTCATGCTACAAATCCTTGTGTTCGACCGAATTTCTTTTGCAGAAGTCATAGGGATGATGTGTACCATTGGTTTGACCACTTCACCATATATCATTCATGGGACGATGCTCAGTGTTTGTGCGAGTTTCCTACTTGTCTTTAAGGGACGGCATTGCAATGGTATAATGGTCTAGATGACTCATGAGGATTGGATATTCTTCTAGCGATCTTCAAACGTGCGTTTGGGCATGCAGACGACTATGACAATGTTTTTTAGTAGTTGCATTGTATTCGTCAGCAGCCATTTGAGTCGGTGATGCAGTTCGGTGTTCGCTTCCATAGCCTTTTACTATGTGCGGAGCCTAACATGTCAGAATGTATCAAGTTAGGTATGTTGTGGCCAGCGCTTCGTCAAGACCTTGTGATGCTTGTGCATGCACTGGCTCTAGTGACTTTTGATGATATGAGTCATTGCCTCTACTACTTGCATCTTCACGTTCTCTCGTTCCACTTCATGTTGGGGATGGTCATGCTTTGATGGAGGTTGATGTTGTCGCTGCTTGAGTACCAGCACAAGGTTAGGCCCGTGGACGGGGACGTGGACGTGCAGTTTGTTGTTGGGCATGTGATGAGGTTGGACACACGTATCAATGCTGTTGACAGTTTCCCAATTGGCATCCCTCATTTTTGGGGTGGAGGTCCTGGCATCAATAACATCCGATTGGCACTGCTGCAGTGGAAGGTCTTGATGCGGTGAATCTTTCGGAAAACTACGAATCGCACAAGTAAAGAAGGGTCCTCATGCGAATAAATTAGTGACCCCTCCATCTTTCTTTTGGGAGTATCATCAAGGGTTCACTCGGCACCAGTTCATTCAGTCTTCACTTTTCAAGCTCAATTTAATTACACAACACGTCCTATTTCCCTTTCAGTGTTGGTGGATACATGTTCGAGTTTGTCCTTTATTTTTCAATCTATTGCTACACATTGCAATCTTCATTTACGTCGTGCGGTAGAACCAGTCTTTATTCAATGGACACACTCATGCTTATTCTAGGGATAAAATTGACATTGTTGTTCATGTGAACGATCGTGAGTTTGAGCTTCAATCTTGCCGAGTCAAGCTTTTACCTTATTATTGGTATGGATTGGTTGACTCACAATCATGCCAAGTGTGACTTTAAAAAGTCTCCCCCTTATTTAACTCTCCCTCATCTTTCTTCTATTCCTTTTACTTATATTTCACTTCGTCCATCTACTTCCATCACTTTTGTTTTACCCTTACTTACGACCATCTTCCCTTCATGCTCTTCCTTTCTCTCTTTGGATCCCTTAGATGATCGTTGTGCTGGAGTCGTTAATCAATTCAAGAAGGAGTATGCTGATTTTTTCAACTTCGACTTGTCATCTAGGGCCAAGATTACGACACACCACCCTATTCCAACTGAAGATGCTAGGCCGATCAAAGTACCTATTTGGCGTCAATCATCAAAGGAGCTCAAGATCTTACAAGTAAATGTTAAGGAGTTGTTAGAGAAGGGTGTTATCCAGAAATCTCAACGTCCTTGAACGTGCAAACCTTATCTTGTGACAAAGTTGGATGGGAGTATTCAATTATGCATCGATTATCGCCCATTAAATGATGTAACCATTTCAGATGTGTACCCACTTCCTCATACTGTAGATCTTTTGGATCGACTAAGGCGGATCCATTGGTTCACCAAGTTAAATCTCGCCTTTGGATATTGACAAGTTTTAATGACTAACATGGACATTCCAAGACTGCTTTTTGAACACCATTTGGCTTATATGAGTTCTTGGTGATGCCTTTCAATGTGAGTAATGCTCCAACGACTTTCCAACATATAATGGACAAAGTTCTTTGCGATATGCCGAAGGTGATTGTTGACTTCATCGACAATATTTTAATCCACTCGGATGGAACGTGGGAGGAGCATGTCGATGATGTATGCAAGGTTTTGGATCAGCTGCGAGAAGTTGGTTTGAAGCTGAAGCTGTCTAAGTGTGTGTTTAGATCCAAGGACACCACTTATCTTGGCTATCACATTTCTCGTGAAAGTTTACAAGTCGATCCTGATAAGCTTGTTGTAGTTTTGAAATTCCTTACGCCAAAGTGTGTAAATGATGTGCAACATTTTCTTGGCAAGTTACAATATATGGCCCGTTTTGTGGATTATCTTTCAGATCGTACTACACCGTTATAGGCGTTGTTGAAGTCGTTAATGTCATCTTTTGTCTGGTCTAAGGATTGCAAACGGGCATTTGCAGATCTTAAAGAGTTGTTGATGACTCCTCTAGTTTTGGCATACCTTGATTACACTCGTCCTTCCATCTTGTGCGTGGATGCTTCTGACATTGGTCTTAAGGGTGTATTGATGCAGGAGAGTACGAGTGTACGTGGTCAACGACATCCCATTGCGTACATTGGCCATATATTGCAACTAGCAAAGGTGAACTACTCCACGACAAAGGAGTGTTTAGCAACAGTTTGGGGTTTTGAGAAGCTCCATGCCTACTTGCATAATTTTTGAATGTTGTTGGAAGGTAATCATGTAGTAGTCACTTCATTATTGAAGCGGAAGAATTTGATTAGCCGTATTACTCGGTGGGCCTTGAAGCTTCAAATTTACGACTTTGAGATTATTCATTGCACATGGAGTTCCATGGCTGATGCTGACACTTTTTCTCGGGCTCCTCTTCCACCTTTTCTCTCTTTTTCTATCCTTGAGGAGCTAGTTGTTCCAACATCAGTGGACTTTTTGGACGAAGATTCGGTATTATCATCAGTTGCTATGCTTAATATTCAATGTTCGCAAGGTGCAGAATTAGATTTATCATCTTTGGATGAGGTTTAAGAAGTTCAAAAGGTTGAGCCATGGATTTGAAGGGTTCGTGATAGGTTTGAGAATCCTACATCATTTGCTAATGACTTGCTTTTCAGGCACTTACATTTACAATATCACCTTTAGGATGACCTTCTTTATTTGTGGGGACTAATCCATGTGGCAGGTAGGACCACAAGTATATGAGGTTTGACATAACATTCAACCTGATCCTCCAGAGTTGTGCATGGGCAACGATTGAAGCGTTTTGTGCAATGGCTTGTCAAGCCACGATCCAAGAGCAAGGAGGCTACCCAACAGTCAATCCAAGATAGGAACAAGACGAGATAGCAAGGAGCCTACCTAACATGAATGTACATGAGACCTTCCAGTACAAGAGTCCGTCCTGTATGGAAAACAACTTTTAGTATGTACATGAACTGAAGGAAGAGGAGCTTGCGATGTCAGGATTAATATGTGAGACCACATTCTTTGCCAAATCATCTGTAACCAATTGCAAACGGATGTCCTATAGAAGTGTTGAATTTATTGGAGCCTGATGAACCTATAGTACCACAAGCCAAAATCTATTAGGACCCAACAACACTTGCTTTTGACAGTCATATGTAGAATCGCTTGAGGTCGGTGCAAGGTAAGAGCGCCTAAACAATGCATCCGCTTTGCCATTCCAAAACCAGACCTGTAGACGATGACAAAATTAAAACGTGATAGGAATTTTGCCCATCTAGCCTGTCGCCAACTGAGAACTCGAGCCGTTTGAAAAAACTTCAGGTTCTTGTGAT
The DNA here is from genome assembly GCA_003024785.1 of Selaginella tamariscina. Taxonomy (NCBI): domain Eukaryota; kingdom Viridiplantae; phylum Streptophyta; class Lycopodiopsida; order Selaginellales; family Selaginellaceae; genus Selaginella; species Selaginella tamariscina. The sequence goes on from PUQB01000135.1 coordinate 376,792, forward strand.
CCGTAAGAACTTGTACAGGATGCATAGCACATTCCAAAAAGTGCTGCCACTCCTCGAACGAATCCACAATGGCCTTGAGTTCTTTGTCATGAACCTCATAATTGATCTCCGAAAAGAACTTACGAGAGTAAAAAACTATAGGATGGAGTAACTTGTATTCTCTAACTTGTGATAGAATAAAACCTATTGCAAAGTCCGAAGCATCTATTTCAACGAAGAAGGGACGAGAAGGATTAGGATGTGATAAAATTGGAGTCGTCGTGAAGGCATTCTTGAGTGTTATGAATGCATATTCTGCCTTATCAAACCAAGAGAAATCCCCTGTGCGTTTGGTGAGTTCTATGAGTGGAAGTACACACTTAAAGAAGTCCTGTATGAATCACCTGTAGATGTTTGCAAAGCTAAGGAAACATTGTATGTCTCGTACAGACTTGGGTCTCTCCCACTCCACAATAGTCTTCACCTTGTGTATGTCCATGGAAACGCCAATAGGAGAGACGATGTAACCCAAGAACTCCACAATATCCCTGTCAAAAAAACACTTCCACAACTTCGCATATATGCCATGCTCGCGAAGCTTCTGTAAAACTAGTCGTACATACTTGTCATGTGTTGCCTAGTCCTTGGAGAATATCAAAATGTCATTAAGGTAGATCACCACAAATTGGGCCAAAAAGTCATGAAAGATGTCGTTCACCATGTGTTGGAACATTGCTGGGGCATTTATAAGTCCGAAAGGCATCACCGTGTACTTGAAATGTCCATACCTTGTACGAAAGATAGTCTTCCACTCATCGCCTGGACGAATGCATGCAAGATTGTAGGCCCCTCGTAAGTTGATCTTCGTGAACACTTTTGCTCATCGTAGCCGATCGAGAAGTTCCAGGATCAATGGCAATGGGTACCGGTTCCGAATGGTGACTTGATTCAAATCTCAGTAGTCCACAACCAAACGCAAACTCCCATATTTCTTCTTGACAAAGAAGATAGGTGCTCCTGCAGGGGACTTTGAATGATGAATGAAGCCGGATGCCAAGATGCCTTGTAAAGAACCTCCAATTCTGTAGGTGACAGTGCATAAATCGGTCCAAACAGTGGAGTCTTCCCTTCCGTAAGATTGATAGGACAGTCGTAGGACTTGTGAATAGGAAGAATTATAGCCTTGTGTTTATCAAAAATATACTTGAAGGAGTGATACTTGGATGGCAAGGAAGAAGTAGGAGGAAAAGGGAATTGAAAAACAGAAGAGTCAAATACATGATAGGTAGAAGAGGACGTAGGAGTTACTTGAAAAGCAAAAAGGCCGGATCAGTGGCAAGTTCATGCATAGTAGTGGTAAGAACTCGGAGAGGAGAAGGAATGAAAAAGAGGAAGCATCTTGGGTGATAGAACAGAAGCAGAGTAATGAAAAGAGGCAGGATTGGGGAAAACCTGTGCGGATGTTGACAAATGTACAGGATTGGAAGAATCTTGTACAGAAGTCTATGAATGCACAGGAGTGAAGAGAGCCTACGAATGTGCTAACGAACTGACAGGAGGTGGATCCTGTTTAGGAGAAACCTTCGACACTGATATAGGATTGGAAGAACCCTATATAGGAATCCGTGAACTTATAAGAATGGAAAGAGCCTGCGGATGTGCTAACGAACTAACATGAAGTGAATCTTGTCGAGGAGGAATCTTCAACACTGATACATGAACAGGCACGGTCAATCCTGTAGCTTGTATTACCTCAGACACTAAGGTCATATCTTGTAATGAAGGTATTAATCCTGGCTGCCGGAGAGAAAAACGTGAGCGTCCTAGACCTCCAATCAATCTGAGATTTGCAACCACGAACCATAGCATGCCCAAAACGATGGGAGTTGTCTAAGTCTTGATCAAGTTGAAGGAAATTGAATAATTAAATGCGCCATGAGTGCAAGAGAGTATGCATGGGTAACTGTGCTAGAAGCAATCAGACGACCATCTGTAACCTCTACAGGAATTGCACGTTTCAACTTCACCACTAGAATGCCATGCTGAGTTGTAAAAGTGTCATCCATGAAGTATGCATTTGCACCAATGTCTAACAGGGCAAACTCCTAAGCTCTCAATCATTAAGGCGAATGTGTACAGGAAACTTGAGTGATGGGATGGTATGAGCAGCACCAATGGAGCCTGCACCTACGTCCAACTTTGCGGCTCTTAGACGAAGTGGACATTGAGCTTCAGCTTCAGCTTCAGCTTCATGCATCTTGAACTTTCTGGCTTTAACAGGACATTCTGCCACCTTGTGTCCTGCTTCACCACAATACAAGCATAAGTTCTCACCATGACGATGTTGCTTCTCAGCAGCTAAAAGTGGGCCACGCTTGTATTTTTCAACCTCCATAGGAACTACTCCAAAAGGTGTCGTAGGAACATGTGCTACAGCTACAGGATTGGTTTGCAGGAACTGCTGATGGGATTTTTCCTGACAACTCTCGAACAACGGTTGTTGCAGCGAACGGCCTATTGCATAATCTCCGCTAAGGTTTAGGCATCCGGTAACGTAAGGAGAAGGTCCTTCACGTCATCCCTCAACCCAAAATGAAAGTGTTCGATTAATGCAGTCTCGTCCCATAGAATGTTCATGCAAAGTTGCTAAAATTTGGATGCATAAACGGAAGTTGGTCGGAATCCTTGTGTGAGCTGCCTTAACTTTGTGCATGCGGAACGGTACTTATCGGGATCTTCAAAACAGGCTTCAAAGGTAAAAATCCTTCAAAGTTTTCCATCAATGGGTTGTCATGCTCCAGTAAAGGAGCAACCCAAGCCCATGGGGATCCAACTGGTAAGAATGCCAACTAACCTATCAGTAGTAGTGTATATGCGGATCAAAAGTCTAATTTGATGCAGGAAACCTTGAAAATTGGTGTGATTGCCACTAAACTTCTCTGGCATGCTGATCTTTAGCTCTGAAGAAGAATTCGATGGAAAGAAAACCACGGATGAGAGAGAGCCTGCTTAGCAGTTGTCATAGTTTTTATTATGACTCCCCTTTACTTTGGACGTTGACTGTTGTTACTTACTGTACTATGTTGATAAGCTCTAGATATAGTAGGAAACATGCCCGCTTAGTGCACTTGGATATTTAGTGATGGTTCGGGGTGTCATTAGATATTTGCAGGAAACTCTAGGCGAAGCTAGACTTACTTTCTAGAAAACTTTACCCTGGTTTTTCGTGTCCCAATTGGGTTAATGGTTAGTCGTTGAGTTCAGCATGTCGAATATATTTAGAAATACCCCTAGGTTTAACAAATTAGGGTTTAGGGGTCGATAGATAACTCACCAAGTATATTCCCTCTAAGAATGAGATTTTAGTGTTAGCCCACTTATGTAAACAAGAAATAAGGGGGGGGGGGGGGGGGGGGGGGGGGGGGGGCTCTGTCACAAATAAGGTAGTATATAAGAGTGAGGGTTCCTGGGTTCATGACTGAGCTCGTTACTCTTCTCCCGGTGCAAGCTCTAGCTTGTGTCGTCAAGGCACAACCCTCTATTGTGCCGCCCTAACTTCCAGATGATAGGGGTACATCCCACCTTCGAGGTAGACCCTTAACGTTGGCGAATCCATGCCTGGAAGGTCTTGTCAGGATGCACGTTCCAAGAAGCAAAGGTTGAGGCTTGTCTCCAGCCTCCTCCTCCACGTCAAGCTAGGTGTAGCACTCATGGCTAAGCAAGGCATGTGTCCTTGACCAACTGTGGATGTGGGATCTTGTTTGACAGGTTCACAATACCAATTCCTAAGGGTTCACTAAGGGGTTCTAGAGTTGGCATTTAGGAGCCATGTTTGTGGCACTTGGTGCGTCTCTTGAATTTAAGGGCTATGGCATGATAGCCCACATCAGGAAAGGCAGTGTCACATGGAAATATGACACTGGGCTAAACGTCACACGATACAACACCCAAGGCACACCCTTTGGGGTTGTGTCATGGGCTTGTCGCCAAAGGGTTGGATACTCTAACAAACAGGCATGCTTGTGCTCGCGCTAGGGTGCTAAGCCTTGGGCATTTGCTCAAGGGGGGTTAGGTCTCGTAACTAGGTGTGCTTAGGCACACTTGGCTAGGGGAGTGTTCTCCTTGGAATCCAAGGGTTGAACAACCTAAGCTTGTTAATACGAGCCTTTTCGTGAAGCACTCGTAAGGTCATGTACTTACAGTTGTCCAAACCTAGCCTTAGGGAGTTTGCTTAGTAGAACACTCGTGTCCGCCTATGGCACACACTCGTGTCCTCACTAAGTACTAGCCTAGGTCTAGGGTATGACTTGGCCACCCAAACCCTTAGGGGTTAGCCGTGGTTCAGGGTACCCCTTGTCGTTTTAAAGGGGTTGTACTCCCGGATGAGGGTGATTTTTCAAGGGGTAAGTGACGATGCTTTAGCTCTGTCACTGGGGTATGTGTGAGACACATCTCCTTTGTGGGGTTAGGGCATGAGCTTGTCTAGGTCTACTGGGACAGGATCCTAAAGTCTACTCAGGTTATCCTTTAGGGTTTAGGGGATGGTCATTCTAGGGGACTTAGGGTAGCCTTTTGCCTAATTGGGCCTCTGAGTTAAACTCTTAGGGCTATCTTGGAAGACTTAGCGTTGCTCACACAGGGTGATGACGTTGAATGGCCACTTGGCAGTCACGTGTTGGCCCTTCGGGTTAAAACTCTAATAGCAGCCTTGAAGGATGCATCAGCAGCTGCATGCGCCGCGTTGGTGAAACCTTGTAGATATGTGACCACTTGGCATAAAGTGGCCAGCTCATGAAACAACATTTGGTGCTCACGTTGAAAATGCTCACGTTGAAAATGCTCAAAATCTGCCATGATCCGTGAAAGAAAGAAAAAGGAGAAAAACAAGGGAGAAGAACCAAGAAAAAAAAGTAACTAGAAATTGAAAAGTTATTAAAGCAGTTATTATCAAATTGTTAAGCCACAATCCAAAAGCAAAGAGGCTTGACTCAGGAGCAGGACAAAACTAAGAATAAGACAAAAGCAGTATAAAAATAAGACAAAAGCAGAATAGGAACTAAGAACAAGATGAGAACATGAAGCAAGGAGCAAGACAAGAACAAGACAAGAATGATCGTAAAATGATTGGTATTAATTGTACAACAATTAGGTCAGAGCTTTTATGTTCACAACTCTAAAAGGCATGAATTAAAAATATACTCCAAGGGCTAATCTAGTCATGAACCAAAAATAATGTCCCTTATCTTATAAGTATATCCTGTAGGCATATCCTGTAGGTATATCCTGTATCTCGTATCCCGTATCCTATATTTTGTATCAGGTTGTGACATCACCTACATATCTACCGATACCTCCTCCTAATCCAAGCCCATCTACCAGAGAACCCTAACCACCTTCCATTCTTTTGAGATGAGGGGATGACGTAAATCCACGTGTACGACTGGCGGCTGCATGTGCATATACTATTATTAGCATAGTGGATTTGATAACCATTGGATTAGATTCAATCTAGACCACTCACTCTTGTATATAAGTTAGGGGTTTTGGGCTAATGATATATACACATTTCTATATTCGGAACTCTCACAATCCCCCCAGAATATTTTGGTGACTGTTTATTAAAATTAAAAAGCACCCTTAGTTTAAATTTAAAGTTTATTATCATTAAAAAATGAGAAATAAGTAATCTAATTTTAATAAAATTAATAATAAAAAAAATAAGAACTTTTTTAAGAACATTGTTATTTCTCAATGGTAGTTAAATTAAGTCATTCAATTAACTATAGTACCAAGTAATATTATTAACCTAAATTTCTAAGTTATGATATCAAACTATGAAACTAAGTTATAAATTAAATATAACCAAATAATTGTGTTCCCCTGATAATTATAGTTTTTGATACAAAAACATAAAGAAAAATCATGAATTAACACCATTTTGGGGTCCTTACGAGAGTAAAATATTATATATCTAATATAAAATTCTTTATAGGTATATATAGTTTTTTCATTCACCTAGAAGCCTATACCATAACTATGTTATAATGTTTTATTTTGCATATTAATTACATCTTAATATTAATTTTTGTTAACATTATTAAGGTTGGTCAAATGAGATTAGTCAAATAATATCTATTTTATATGTAAACACTATATTATCCCTAATTAAAATCCTTTTAAATCCATGAGCATATTAATCATAACAATTCATTTACTTGTATATTTGTAATATCTTAATTATTTATAATTAAAGTGATAAGAAATCTAATGATTTGATATTTAATTTGAACTTAACTTTAAAATGGTATATTCTTCATTTTAAATGTCTCATAACTTAATAAATGCACTTTTCCGAATTATTAATTTATCATGTTCCTCTCTAAAAGAATGTTATATATAGAAGATTACATAATTTATTAAAATATTATTATTATTTTAAATCTTTAAAAGTTTTTAAAATTTGATGTTTAATATATTCTACCTCAGAATACTATAAAGTGTGCATTTTATAATTTTGTTTTGGTATGCATATTATAAAATATACCTTCATTTTTCACTTGCTAGATAAGGAATTAAATGCCACATTGTTGCATGTGATATTTATAATATCTTTCACGTACTCTTAATTTGTATTTAAAAACCTTTATGTAATATTTATAATCACATCAAAGTTTGAGCTTACCACATTTATACATATAATAACCACCTTATAAAGATTTCAAGTTGAATTTTGAGGCTTTTCACATGTTTAGAATAATGTAAGGTTTAAAACTAAAACTTAATAATTTTTAAAACATTTTTATATTTTGCAATTTAAGTATGCCTTAGTGATTTATAAATAAAGATTATATCATTAAAGGAAATTAAAAAAAAAAAACATAAATAATAATAGATGAAAGTAAAATAAAATATATCACAAGAAAATATTAAGTTACTACATTGCAACACTAGTGAAGTCGTCACAACATTAACAATTTTCACTAGTGATTTAATGATCTCATTAATAAATTACTATTAATTCTAATTTTAAAATATAAGTTTATAAATTATTTTTTTTAATTTTAATATTTAATTTAACAGTAGAGTTTATATTTAAACATGATAATCTCATTACTAGTTTTAAATTTATAACTTATAAATTTAATTTTAAAATCAGAAAACCGATGTATTTAATGTAATGTAATGTAATAATATTTTAAATTCAATTATATAAAATATAATTTAGCAATAAAAAAGTACTTCTAAAAAAAAATTTAAGATGGAGAAGTATCCATAGGATGAGAAATAGTGATATTATTTTCATGTGTGACATATTTGAATATGTAATAGACCCATAATATAATATTCTATACCCGTAAATACAATATTATGAAGTGTCTTTAGAGAATCCCATTACGCCACCTTCGAAGTATTTGTAGTGAAGAGCTCATTTCTGCATGTGTATATGTTGTTGATGTGTGTGCGTGTGCGTGTGCGTTTGCTGTAGTGTTTAATGAATGATGTTTACTCCATACTTCTCATAGGAGGGTTTAGGGTTTAATAAATGCAAACACATGAATTCTAACATATGTCAGTTCTGCAAAAATATTTCTGGTCATTCTCACCTGCAGTAATGCAATATATGTATATGATATAAATGGGAATAACATACATTAATTATACAATAGATATATCAGTAATATAAAGTCCAAAATCTCTTTCTCAACATATATAATTTCCACGCACGCACACGCACACGCACACGCACCTGTCAATAACGAACTTGAGATTGGAAATGAGTACGTGAATAACCTAAATGCAAACACATGTATGGCAGGAGGTCCGACACAATACGACATCTTTTCTGGTCGCACTCACATGCATTATATATATATATATATATATATATATATATATATATATATATATATATATATGTTTTGGTTGGGATTCTCCACATTATCCAGTTTTACTAATATATATAGGATATATACAGTAATATATAAAGCAAACTGTGTAATCACAAGAATGTGATGAAGCAAATTGTAGAATTTCAGTTCACTGGATTCTTGTATTTTTGTCACATGCTGTTAAAAAACTGGGCTACTCTTTTGCAGGCATACAATAGTCAAACTAAAGACAGTGTCATATATACTATATGATTTAATAATATTATAATTAAATTATTTTACATTAGATTCTATATGATTAGTTTTAAATAATGCACCTTTTAAACTTTTAAGATTTGACATCTAGAATATGGGTACTAGGTAAAGCTGTTTAAAGAGCAAAAGCTGCATCAACTTTGGAAGAGTGTTAACCTAACTAATAAACCATATACCTGACTTCACCAACCCTATATATTTTTTACCTTTTCCTTTACCCTTTCACCCTTTTTTTAGTATATTGCCTGCTATATATATATATATATAATAAACATAGTCTGGTGGCAGCAACAATTGGGCTACAGCTGCAATGCAAAAGATCTGTTCAGGGTTTGGTGGTCTCTTCTTGACTTTTTTTGGAAAAGAATTTAAATGGTGTAATCCACAAGCTATGACCTAAATTAATATATTATCTTATTTTAATTAATTTCTCAACATGCATTAATATATATTTAACTCCACCTAGTTTATGTTCTTCTAGAAAGCACCTTTCAAATATATTGGATCCCATGTACATTTATTTATAAAAGAAAAGACCTAACTAGGGCCAGCCTGGCAACCCGGCTGGCAATGAGCTCACCGACGTCAACTCTCGCCGTCAGCACGAGTGAGGCTTATCCTGTACTAGAAACTTTACCAGTACCCTATGTAATTTCTCCCCACGGGATATCTTCCGTCGAGGGAATATCCCGTCAGTCTCCACTGACACGTGGCAGGGGCTTTCTGATTCCCGCATTTTGGCCCAATCTTGGCCGTCGATACCGATGCCGAGGTGTCAAAAGCTGACGTGTACAGCATTATCAGCGCTAATACGTTTCTTCCTCCCTGGGATTTCCACATGCCCTAATCTTCGCGAGAAAGATTTCTCTCTGTCGTGCGCGATCGTGGGAGCGATTCAAATCGTAATCCACTGCAATGCTGAAAAAACAAGATTTCTTCAATTTATTCAATCTTTTGTAATAAGAAAATCTCTCTCACGATTCATTTCATGGTCAGGAACTGGTTTCTGAATATGCAGCTCAGTTCTTCTTACGAATGCAGCCATCGAGATCGCAGCTGGAGAATCAAAGAGCATGGGTAATCATTTGGATCTCCACAAGTGAATACATTCTCGATTGTACAGCGCGTTTCATCTCTGCCCAGTATCCCAGATGGCAAGTCTGATTACAATCCCAGCTTTGGTACCCAGCACAGCGATCACTGCCCTACTGCAGTCGCCGAAGAAGAAGACACCCAACAGGAAATTCTCGCTCTGGAAGCTCTGGGCAGTATTAGTTTCCGCTTTCGGGCTCATCATGTTCATCATGCTGTGTATTCTCAGTACATTTCATCCAGCTTTAGATGAGAATTGCCACTTGTTTGCGTATTCTTCTTCTTCGAGTGTTCCGGAGACACCAAATCTGCCAGAGAATCTCACAGAGAATGAGAGGGAGTTTTGGATGCAACCGGATGATCAAGGATACAAGCCTTGCTTGGAATTCACCGGCAAGTATAGAGAGGATTCTTCCCGGATTCTAGCCGACAGAAGGAATTATCTCGTTGTTGTTGTCTCTGGTGGACTGAACCAACAAAGAAATCAGATCATTGATGCGGTTGTCATTGCTAGAATCCTTGGAGCAGCTCTTGTTGTTCCGATAATGCAAGTCAATGTCATTTGGGGCGATGATAGGTATGTGTATACACATACATACATATGTATATACATATGTGTGTGTGTGTTTTCAGTGAATTCTCCGATATATTTGATGTGGAACACTTCAAGAGGAGCTTAAAAGACGATGTGAGGATTGTGAGTTCCTTGCCATCTACGCACATTATGACACGGCCGGTTGAGGAAAAGAGGACTCCATTGAATGCAAGTCCTCAGTGGTTCAAGAGTCATTACTCAAAACGAGTGAGTATATATATATACACACATACCCACACACATACACATACTATACACACGTGCGTGCGTGTTTGTATGTACGTGTGAATCTAAGTTTTTTGTCTACAGCTCAGAAAGGAAGGTGTCTTGTTGTTACGTGGCCTCGATTCACGCCTGTCCAAGGACCTTCCATCAGACTTACAGAAGCTCCGGTGCAAGGTTAGTGGATAATTAACAAATATTAATTAGTTTTTGTTTGACACACACGCGCACGCACACACACGTGTGTGTGTGTGATATGTGTGGATAAGATCATATTTATTCAGGTGGCTTTTCATGCCCTGAGATTCTCACTTCCAATCCAACAACTTGGAGATAAACTCTCCGAAAGAATGTGGAAACAAGGTACCTCTCTCTCTCTCTCTCTCTCACACACACACACACACACACACATATGTGTATATTGCAGGGCCGTATGTAGCACTACATTTGAGACTGGAAAAGGACGTATGGGTGAGAACAGGCTGTGTTCCAAGCCTAGGATCCGAATATGATCAACGGATAAGAATCGAGCGTCAAGTTAATCCAAAGTTGCTCACAGGCCGCTCTAATATGACCCAACAGGAACGCCAACTTGCTGGACTCTGTCCCTTGACTGCCAAAGAAGTCGTCAGGTACGTGTGTGTGCGTGCGTGCGTGTGCGTGTGTGTGTGTTCATGTATAACTTATTGTAAGGACGCATGTTGTACTAGTTTTATATATGTTTTCTTCACGTGTTAGTGTGATTAGCACGTCGTTATCCCATTAAGTACTCAATAATAATAATCACTATGAAGATTCGATAAGGACATGGTTGAAGTAAGACAATATTAGAAGCTACTATTGGTTTATATTATATGAAACATATATATAGTAAGCTTTCTAAAACTTGCTTGCAAATGATTTGTATGATATGTACAAACGCACGCGGACATACACATACACACATGTAATACATATAATAAATATAATATGATGTCGTAATCGAGTGTAGGAGCATGATATTTGCTGTCACCTGTTTTTCCAGCTCATTTTTATATATATATTGACTGACTATATACTTATTAGTCTCTGTACTGCTCTTTCCACTACACACTACTAAATGCATTCAAATTATTGCATAGAGATTCCTAAGATGTGGTTCTGAAGACTAGCTGGTTATCATTAATTGATCCGTTAAGTATGATTAATTAAAATTAATTACCTCATTACAGTTAATTACGATTAATTTAGGAAGTTAAGATAATATGGATGTCAATCATTAATTAAGCAGTTAATTGGGATTAATTAAAATTAATTTCCGCATTACTTAGGAAGTTAAGATAACAAGGTGGTTATCATTAATTAAAATCATTTGACTAGGAAGTTAAGATAACACAGGCTGTGTAAATATGCATATTCATTTAAACTCAACTTTTAAAAACCTATTTTTAAACATTTTTTTTAAAAAAATTTAAAAAATAATATTTACATTTAAATAATGTTAATATTTTTTTATATTTTAATAATAAACTTAAGTTACCTATTAAAAACTAAAACCTAAAATATGATATACATGTATATATATATATATATATATATATATGTAATTTAATATAATATGTAATTTAAGGGTTTAAAACTATATTTATATAATAAACATAATGTTTTTTTAAATAGATTACTTAAAGGACTTGGAGCAACACCTCGGACAAGAATATACTGGGCCGGTGGGGAGCCGTACGGAGGATCAAAAGCTTTAGAGCCACTTAAGAAAGAGTTCCCCCATTTATACAACAAGCATGACGTGGCAACACAGGAAGAACTTCGTCCCCTCTTAAACAAGGCTTCCAGGCTTGCTGGGATTGATTACCTTGTCTCCCTTAATAGCGATGTTTTCATGCCCTCTCATGGTGGAAACATGGGACATTCTCTTAAGGTAATTAATTAATTAATTAATTATAATCATAATTATATAATGCGTAATTAATACTAATCTTAGATAATAGATATGTGTGTGTGTGTGTGTTTAGTTCACTTAATGGTGTACAGACTAGCTACATGTACGTATCTAATATTATGTTTCTACCGGTGTTTATATTACTTAAATATAATTAATTACACATTATATAGTTAGTGAATTATTAACTAGTTCTGATGTGTTAGTTGTAGGTATAATATGAATATAAGTATAATATAATTACTGATAGTATATTAGAACATTTATTAAAGAATATATATATATATATATATATATATATAATACTAGCCTATTTATGCAATTATAATCATCATCATATAATGCATAATTACTTAGTCTGATACACAAAGTAAATAATTTTAGATACTAGATAAAAAAAACTGTGTGAGCATATGTGTGTGTGTGTAGTTCACTTGTACGTATATAAATTGTGAATAAACTTTAATGCATTTACTATTTCAACATATTTAATTTGTTAAATTATTTTATTTAGATTTAACACTTCTAATATTATGTTTATACCTGCATTTATATTATATATATATATAAATAGTTCTGTATAATTAGTAAATAAAAGATAATTCTATCTATAGTATGTATATTGTAAATAGCAATTTAATATATATACTAGCCACACTTAGCAAGTCACTATTTATGCATATATTAAATAACATATCGGTTATATATTCTTCACTAAATGGTCTAGTATAAGTATAATTATATTATACTAATATATATATATATATATATATATATATATATATATATATATATATATAGTTAATGTTTTTAAACTCATTTTTTTGTTAATGTTTTTGTTTTTTAAATGTATTTATAAGATATACTTTATTTTTTATTAAATTAAATTTAATAGTTTAAAATTTGTTTAACAGGGACATAGAGCCTACACAGGACACAGAAAACATATAACACCAAACAAGAGGGAGATGCTACCTTATTTCCTAAACACGACCATTAGCGAGGGAGAGTTTAACGAGGCAATTAAGGATTTACATAAGGAGTCAATCGGACAGCCAGCCACGTGGACGGAGAAGAAAGGGCGGGATGTTCTTGGTTATCCCGTCTCTGAATGCATGTGTAAGTTTAAATCTTAGTTAGATAAATTTATTCTTTCAGAACTATTCAATAGTTCTGCATACTTGTAGATTTTTTTTACATATAATTTAAATACGTACACACTTTGTTTTAATTATATATATAGGCACACACATACATATATATACCCCTGAAACGTTTTATTTCAACTTTTAAAATTATAATAGTTAATATCTAATTTAATTAAGTGAGCATTAAGTGAGGAGGGTTCCTCTAATCCTGTCCTGCGCCTAGTCTCGCTCCTAAGTTTCTAAGTTCCTGTTTTGCTCTCCGTCCTGCTTCTGAGTCAAGCTTCTTAGTCATTGGAATCCTGCTCTCTTCCTGGTTCCTAAATTGTAGCTTGACAGTTTGATAGTATCTACCTTCATAGCTCTCCGTTTTCCAGCTATTTTTTTTTTTTCCTTGATTCTTTTCCTTCGTTTTCCTCCTTTTTTCTTTCATAGATCATGACTGAGTTTGAGCATTTTCAACGCGAGCACCAAATGTTGCTTCATGAGCTGGCCACTTTGCACCAAGTGGTCACCAATCTGCAAGGTTCCACCAATGTGGCGCATGCAGCTGTGATGCATCCTCCAAGGTTGTTGCACAGGCTCTTCTCAAGCATCGGTGGTTCCCTCTTCATCGAACTTTTTTCGGAGCCAAAGATCAACATGCCAGAAAAATTCAGTGGCAATCGTGCCGATTTCCAAGGTTTCTTGAATCAAATCCGGCTCTTGATCCGTATACAACACGCCACTACTCGACTGATGCACAAAAGTTGGGTCTTTTGGCATCCTTACTAAGTGGAATCTCCACGGGCTTGGATTGCCTCCTTGCTGGAGCGTGACGACCCATTGATGGAAGACTTTAAAGATTTTGTGGCTGCCTTTGAAGCCTGCTTTGGAGATTCTGATAAGTACCGTTCCGCATGCACGAAGTTACGAAAGCTCACTCAAGGATCCCGACCAGTTTCCATTTATGCATTCGAATTTCAACAACTTTGCACGAACATTCCATGGGACGAGACTGCATTGATCAAACACTTCTGTTTTGGGTTGAGGGATGACGTGAAGGACCTTCTCCTTACGTTACCGAATGCCCAAACATTAGCAGAGATCATGCAACAAGCTGTTCGTTGCGACAATCGTTTGTTCGAGCGTCGTCAAGAAAGATCTCGTCAGCAGTTCCTGCAAACCAATCATGCAACTGTGGTACATGTTCTTGCACCACCTTCTGGAGTAGTTCCTATGGAGGTTGAAAATCCAAACGTGGCTCTCTTTCCGCTGCTGAGAAGCAACGTCGCCGCAGTGAGAACCTATGCTTGTATTGTGGTGAAGCAGGACACAAGGTGGCAGAATGTCTATTAAAGCCAGGAAGTTCAAGACGTGTGAAGTTGAAGCTGAAGTTCAGTCGGAAAACTTCAATGTCCACTTCGTCTAAGCCGCGAAGTTGGACGTAGGTGCAGGCTCCATTGGTGCTGCTCATACCATTCCATCACTTAAGTTTCCTTATACACATTCATTTTAATAATCGAGAGCTCAAGGAGTTTGCCCTGTTAGACACTGGTGCAAATGCATGCTTCATGGATGACGCTTTTGCAACTCAACATGGATTTCGGTGGTGAAGTTGAAGCGTGCAGTTCCTGTAGAGGTGGCCGATGGGCGTCTAATTGCTTCTGGCGCTGTTACCCATGCTACCGAACCTCTCTCTTGCAGTCATGGCACATTCAACTTTCAATTTCCTTCAACTTGATCAAGACTCGGTCGACTCCCATCATTTTGGGCATGCAAATCCGCAGATTGATGGAGGTCTAGGACACTCACGTTTTCCTCTCCGACAGCCAGTGCAGGATACATCCTTAGTATCTAAGGTAGTACAAGCTACAGGATTGACCGTGCCTGTTCCTGTAGCAGTGTTGAAGACTCCTCCTCGACAGGATTCACCTCATGTTTATTCCTCAGCACATCCGCAGGCTCTCTCCACTCCTGTAAGTTTGCGGTCTCCTATACAGGGTTCTTCCAATCCTGTATCAGTGTCGAAGGTTCCTCAACAGGATCCACCTCCTATTAGTTCGTCAGCACACTCGTAGGCTTTCCCCACTCCTGCGCAACCACGGACTCCTGTACAGGATTCTTCCAATCCTGTACACTCGTCAACATCCACATAGGTTTTTCCTAATCCTATCTCTTTCTATTACTCTGCTTCTGTTCCACCCCCCAAGATCCTTCCTCTTTTTCAGTCACAGCTCCCTCCTTCTCCTCTCGAGTTCTTACCATACCATGCATGAACTTGCCATTGATCCTGCTCCTTTCCACCTTTTTGCCTTTCAAGTAACTCCTACGTCCTCTTCTACCTTTCATGTGTCTGACTCTCCTGTTTTTCAATCTCCTTCTCCTTCTCCTCCTTCCCTACCATCCAAGTATCACTCCTTTCAGGACGTTTTTGACAAGCACAAGGCTGCAGTTCTTCCTGTTCATAGGTCCTACGACTATCCTATTGATCTTGCGGAAGGAAAGACTCCACCGTTCGGACCGATTTATGCACTGTCACCCACAGAGTTGGAGGTTCTTCGTCAGTACATCGAGGAAACTTAGCATCCGGCTTCATTCGTCACTCAAAGTCCCCTACAGGAGCACCTATCTTCTTTGTCAAGAAGAAGGATGGAAGTTTACATTTGGTTGTGGACTACAAGGGTTTGAATTAAGTCACCATTCGGAACCGGTACCCATTGCCATTGATCCCGGAACTTCTCGATCGGCTACGAGGAGCAAAGGTGTTCACGAAGATCGGCTTAGGAGGGGCCTACAACCTTGTACGGATTCGTCTAGGCGATGAGTGGAAGACCACCTTTCGTACAAGGTATGGACACTTTGAGTACACGGTGATGCCTTTCGGCCTTACCAATGCCCCAGCCGTGTTCCAACACACGACATCTTTTGGACTTCTTGGACTAGTTTGTGGTGATCTACCTCGACGACATTTTGATTTTCTCCAAGGACCAGGCGGCACATGACAAGCACGTGCATTAGTTCTACAGCGACTTCGCAGCATGGCTTGTACGCGAAGTTGAGAAGTGTTTTTTTGACAGGGATTCTGTCGAGTTCTTGGGCTACATTGTCTCTCCTGCTGGCGTTTCCATGGACATGCACAAGGTGAAGACCATCGTGAAGTGGGAGAGGCCCAAGTTTGTACGAGATGTACAATGTTTCCTTGGTTTGCAAACTTCTACAGGCGGTTCATACAGACTTCTCCAAGCGTGTACTTCCACTCACGAACTCACCAAGCGCACAGGGGTTTTCTCTTGGTCCGACAAGGCGGAATATGCATTCACAACACTCAAGGACGCCTTCACGAGCTCCAATTTTAGCACATCTTGACCCTTCTTGTCCTTTCTTCGTTGAAGCAGATGCCTCGATTTTGCAGTAGGATCCGTCCTATCACAAGTTGGAGAAGACAAGTTGCTTCATTCTGTAGCTTTTCACTCTCGTAAGTTCCTTCGGGAGATCAATTACGAGATTCATGACAAGGAACTCAAGCCATTGTGGATTCTTTTGAGGAGTGGCGCATTTCCTGGAAGGTGCTGCGCATCCTGTACAAGTTCTTACGGATCACAAGAACCTGGAGTATTTTCAAACGGCTCGAGTTCTCAGTCGGCAACAGGCTAGGTGGGCGGAATTCCTATCACGTTTTGATTTCCTCATCGTCTATAGGCCAGGTTTTCGGAATGGCAAGGCAGACGCATTGTCTAGGCGCTCTTACCTTGCACCACCCCGAGCATCCTGCATATGATGTCAAAGGCAAGTGTTGTTGGGTCCTGATCAATTCCGGCTTGTGGCACTACAGGTTCATCATAGCTCCAGCAAATTCAAACTCCTGCACTTGGCTACAGATGACTTGGCAAAGAATGTGTTCACATATTCATCCTGACATTGCAAGTTCCTCTACCTCCAGTTCCCGTTCAACTACAAGTTGTTCGCCATACAGGATGGACTCCTGTACCGGGAAGGTCTCCTGTACGTTCCTGTTGGTATTTTCAGGACTCGTGTGGTACAGGATTGTCATGATACCCCGGCTACAGGACATTTTGGTGTGGCCAAAAGTGGAGTTGGTGACTCACAACTATTGGTGGCCTGGGTTGCGAGGTTTTGTGGAAAGGTTTGTACGGAACTGTGACACTTGTAAGGTCGAAGATGCCTCATCATGCACCCTCTAGTCTTCTTCGTCCTCTTCCTGTTCCTTCTGCTCCTGGAGATCCATTTCTATGGATTTCCTCACAATCTTCCTCCTTTTCGTGGATTCATGCAGTTCTTGATCACCAAGCAGCTCATTTTTTACCTGCAACAAGATAGCTACAGGTCAGACAACTGCTGAGTTGGTGATCCGTGAAGTGTTCCGACATCATGGTCTTCCTGAGAGTATTGTTTCCGATCGAGGTCCACAATTTATGTCCAAGTTTTGGCGAGAGCTTCTTCGGAGTCTACAGGTTAAAGCGGATCTTTCTTCAGATATCATCCACAAATGATGGGCAGTCCGAACGCACAATTTAGACCTTGGAACAGTATCTTCGTTGCTTCATTAGTTACCAACAGGACAACTGGTTGGACCTTCTTCCAATGGCGGAGTTTGCCTATAACAACTCCATTCACGCATCTACAGAACAGACACCTTTCTTTGCTCTTACAGGCCACCATCCACGTTTTGACTTTGCTCCTCCGCTTCTTTTCTTCCACTCCTGCAGTACAGGATCGTCTCCAGCATCTTCGTCAGGTACAAAATGATTTCCGGTTCATCTTCAACAGGCACATGAACGATACAAGCATCATGCTGATGCTCACCGTTAGTCGGCACCTGCATACAAGGTTAGTGATCTCGTGTGGCTTCTTCGTCGACATATTCGCACCGATAGGCCTTCTTCTAAGTTGGATTTTCAACGATTGGGCCCTTACATGATTGTGGTGGAGGTCAATCCTGTAGTTTCCGACTCGAGTTACCATTTATGGTGAAACTTCATCCTGTGTTTCACACCTCCTTGTTGGAGCCGTATCATCCTTCTTCTCTTCCCGGTCATGTTTCTTCTCCTCCCCCTCATGTGGTCATTGACACTGAACTTGAGTACGAAGTTGCAGCCATCTTTGATTCTCCGCCAACTCCAATACTTGGTGGATTGGAAAGGATATTTGCCTACTGATCGCACTTGGGAACTTGCATCCAACTTACTCCATGCTTCTTCCAAAGTTGCTGCCTTCCATCGACATTATCCTGCTAAACCAGGTCCCAAGACTCGTGGAACTCGTCTTTAGGGAGGAGGTACTATCACGACCCGATACAGGATACAGGATTCCAAATATATGATACGGGTTGCAGGATATTCTACAGGGATTCCGGATACAAGATATGGTTGCAGGATATGCCTAAAGGATAAGGGACATGTGGACTCATCTTAGCCTCTGCATACATGTAGCCACTTTTACATGCATGCAACCACCTTTAGCACTCATGCCTAAATTAGCTCTTGGAGTTGTGAGCATAAAAGCTCCGACCTAATTGTTGTACAATCAGTTACTATCAACACCAGTCTTACTACAATCAATCTTGTCTTGTCTTATTCTTGTCTTGCTTCTTGTTCTCTCCTTGTCTTGTTCCTGGATCCTGTCCTGCTCCTGTTCCCGGATCCTATCCTGTTCCTGTCTTGTTCCTGGATCCTGTCCTGCGCCTTCCTGTCTTGCTCTCGGATCCTATCATGTTCCTGTCTTGCTCCTGGATCCTATCCTGCGCCTGGTCTAGCTCCTAAGTTCTTAAGTTCCTATCGTGCTGTCCGTCCTGCTTCTGAGTCAAGCTTCCTAGTCCTTGGAATCCTGCTCTCTTCCTGGTTCCTAGATCGTGGCTTGACACTCATGTACAAAGCTAGGTTTGTGGCTAAAGGATTTTTCTAGCTTGTAGGTGTGGATTTCTCGGAGACGTTTTCACCAGTGGTGAAGATGACTTCAATTCGTCTCCTCCTTCAGTTTATAGCTAGCCACGACTTGGAACTCCACTAGCTCGATGTGAAGACTACTTTCCTATATGAGAAGCTTCGAGAGGAGGTGTACACCTCTCAACCTGAAGGTTTTGTTCAACCAGAACAGGAGGACAAAGTTTGTCGTCTTCGGCGAGCCTTGTACGGGCTCAAATAGTCCCCAAGAGCATGGTACGAGCACGTGGATCGCTTCCTCACCTCTCTTGGTTTTAGAAAAACCTCTGCTGATGGGAACATATATGTTTTCCATCAATGCTCAACGTTTGTGCTTCTAGCCTTGTACGTGGATGACAACATAATGGCTGCTAGTGAGATTGGTTTGGTTCAGTATATTGAGCAGGCTTTCCACTCACAATTTGAAATCTCAACAGCTGGAGCACTGTCTTTTTGCTTGGGGATTCAAATCATCCAAGCTTGCGCAACGGGGATTATTCAACTCTCTCAGGAGCACTACGTGGAGGAGGTTCTTCACAAGTTTTTCATGCATGATTGCAAGCCAGTTGATTCTCCCATGGAAACCAACGTTCAACTCAGTCATCTGTAGCAATCGTAGTCTGAGGAGGAGAGGTTGGAGATGGCCCAGGTTCCCTATCGACAGGCACTTGGGTGTTTGATTTATCTATCCATTTCCACGAGGCTAGACTTGGCATTTGCAGTGGGAGTAGTCTCCAGGTTTCTTGAGAATCCAGGAGTAGCTCACTGGTCCGCAATGAAGCAGATCATGAGGTACTTGTGAGGCACAACAGGCTTCAGTCTCATGTATGGAAGGGTCAACCATGGTCAATTGAGTTTGACTCGAGAGATGGAGCTGCTTGGATTCACTAACTCTGATTGGGCTGGAGATAAAGACTCGAGATGATCAACCTCAGGTTATTTGTTTTTTCTAGATAGAGGCTCGATCAGTTGGAGTAGCAAGAGACAAAGCATTGTTGCTTTGTCATCCACAAAGGCTGAGTATATTTCTTTACACCAAATGACTTGGAGAGCATTCTTGATTTGGAGCTTTTGCAGCAACAGCAACAATAGCATGGCTTCCTAGAATTTGGAAGCTTGGCAAAGTAGCAAAATCAAAAGATGCTGCAAATTTGGGCAGGTTGTCCGGACATTTCGACAATAGTTACATGCCTCCATACTCACCAAGTACAAGGAGCTTTAGGAATCTACCGAGTGTAGAATAGCTGGGGGGCGTATTTAGCCAAGTTCAAGAGAGGGAATAGTATGAACAGCAAGCCAATAGAAGTGTTTTACTTGAATGGGAACTAGGCATTGCACATTGAGGACCAATCTTTTTGTGAAGCAGATGTTCAAGGTGCATTTGTATAATGTGTTATTTGTTGTTTGTGTACCAACTTGCATGCCATGAGCAAGTATGCACGTTGTAACTAAAAGTGGGCATGATACGTGAAAATGGGAATATAAAATAAATTACTAATTAATACTTAAGTTTTAATTATTAATTAATCATTTAATTAATATGTAATTAAGCCTTAAATATTAATTAATTAATTAATTAATCCTTCAATAACCTTACTTAGTAAGGAATATTCCTAAAATATCTTAGAATATTCATATTATTCTAAAAATAGTTTACAATAATGAAGAAATACTATCAAACATAATTACAAATGAAATCATTTTCTTATCAACATGTTAATTTATTTATAAATACTTTCTTCCTAACCATACAGAGAAATCTCCTCATTTTGTCTAAATCATCACTCTCCGGATTAATCAAATCATTTTGGTCAATATCTTGATGTTGTTGCCACCACTTAACACTCTCACGAATGCAATTGGGAGTTGCCATCCTTGTTAATACATAAGATGTAATAAGACCAGGTCTGCATAAAGGCTCATCTAAAATGACGTTCCTTAAGAATAATATTATAAAGCGCCCGGTTGCTATCCTTCATTTTATAAAATTCAAAATCACGAGAAAGAAAAGCTTCAGGAAATGTTGATACGGTGGATACTGCTCACAAAAATTTTCGAGATTCTTCTTTCTGAGGCACGTATCCAAGTAGTTCACTAGCTCATCCATGATATCGTATCAGAATATGGATCGAAAGTGATTGGATGAATACAAGCAATGTTTTGGTTGAGCATAGCCTTCTGAGGAGAGTCGTCTACTACTAAGATATGTGCATTCTTCATTATCCTTAAGCGACTGATCTCCCCATGAGTCCCAATTATTCTTTCATTCTTGAAGAAGTATGGCTTGCTTTCCTTTCTTATATTGTGAAATTCGAGAGGTTTATAACATATTCGCTGGTCAAAAATCCAATCTTTACGAATCACCTCTTCTGCAACACTACAATGTTTCTTAAGCAAATTCAACAGCGGTGTTAAGTTATGAATCTGCATGCATGACCAAATCCCCACAAGCGCACCCATCTCCTTAAGCTTTTGAAAGAGACGATCCAACCCTGGACGAAAAATAATATCATATCGAAATTTACCATGACAAGGAATGAAATCTCCTTGTTTGATTTCTTTTTTCTATCCTCGGGCCTTTGTCGATGAAGCAGAACACCATTGACATCCAACAACACAATATGGCCATGAGTAACATGGATAGCGTTGCCTCTTGAATACTTTGCAAATCACTTGTTTGCTCCCTTTCACATTTATTTCCTATCTCGTTGCCTATCCCTTCATCATTTAATTGTACATCATCCTTACAAGATTCAGATATTGCATGCGCTGAAGAAATTGATTTCGGAACTGAAGCCAATAAAAATGATGATGAAAAAACTGAAGTGGCCCCCATGGTAACGATGTTTTGAGCTGCATTATTATCCATTTCCTGCATGAACTCTGTCATTCTGACATGTGGCACAAGAAATTGTCGCCAAACCCCTCTCTTACCTCATGCCAATGCTGAAAATCCATGTTCTCAATTGTTTCATTACATCTGCAAAATGATAATTAGCTGACCTTAAAATTATCAAGGTATATTATTTACCTTGTTAATGTGTGACCCATGTTTGAACTAAAAGCTTCATTAATCCTTGAGAATTTATTTTCTGTACAAATATAAAAGAAATATACAAAAATGCCTTATGTTACACTCATTTACAACTATTCGTCACTCTAAGAACTCATTAACAATTCTTCTTCGCTATTACCTTCTGAGTGAGGCGAAGAAGGTCTAAGCCGCTTGTGAGATGGTTCAAGATCTTCTGTATCTTCTATTGATGTTTCCATGGGTAATGGAGTGTGCGAATGTTCTGTACTCCTCGAGATAACTTCCGGTCTAATATCTGATTGAAGTTCGTCCTCAGACTCCGACATTGAACCAGATTCGTCTTCAGAGCTATCGCACTTATCGGAGGGAACTTTCTCAAATACTCCTTTATGGATTCGTTGGGGTAGTCAGTTGAGAACCTATCTATCCACTTGTTCAGGTCCTCAACCATGGTCTTATCCTTTTCAACGGCAAATACACATGTATCCGAAGGTAACACTCCTTCAAGACGGACCCCCTAGTGCAGTAGTCAAAAACCCACGCATCACTGTGAGGACCCCTGATCAAGTTGACGATGCTCCGTGCCGCTTGACTTGTGATGTTTGGATAACGTACATTGCCGAATACGTCACTCTCACCTATCGGTGTATCGGATGGAGGTTCAGGGCCGTTGGAGTGCAAACAGATGCCTGGCCAGTCATTTGGAAGTTTGAAATGTTTGGCGCATTCCTAACAACCAAGTGAACAACCGAATCAATGCACTTCGGATCAGCATCATTCATATAAAATCCTGTCCAACGATGTTTATTCCTTTGGCAAAGGAGAAGGCAAAGGTATCGGTGACATGAGCAAGAATCAAGAAATAAATACCTGAAAACGTAGATATCAGTCAAGAGTGCAAGTATGAATTCAATAATAAATACCTTCTTTGTACATGCTTGCACGGCTAAGTTTCTCCACCAAATCCTCTAGTGTCCTGTCTGTCGAAATTTTTTGACACCCGCCGATCCATCACGAACAATTGAAACGGTTTCCTACAAGCAGTGATGGTACCCCATAAAGTCTCCGAATCCAACAACAAACATCTGTAGGGCTTGTCGTGATTCGTAGCATCCTCCTTTATAAGGTTCAACTCGGTTCTCCGCTGCTGAAGGACTGCCATAAGAGAAGGCGTCATCGCAATGTTCTCCTTTTTGGCGTTGGCGTGCAATAGATTCTTGCCCAGATCTTCCGATTGATTCACCCATTCGACAAGCATATCATCATTTGTCACATGCAAATATTTGCTGACCTCTTCGTATGTTGAAGCCGAAATCCAACCCAGTTTGTGGCAGTGTATTCCCAACCACTCCTTGAAGTGCCTGACCGTCTTCAACTCCATTGCCTTGAGATGAAAAGGAGAGGTGGGGCTGCTGTTGTTAATCTGTAATTTGCCATCAATCACCAAATCAGCCAAGACTTCCATCTCCTCCATCGTTGTTCCATTTAAAGGCTTCAACCATGTGAGCTTGAAATCGTTGTCTACATCCTTTATAGATTGAACAGACTTAGCCTTCGGCGTCTTACTGGGTTTCTTTGCAGACTTCTGAGGGCTCCACTTCACTTGTCTGCTTCTTCTTCAGTGTTCCTTTTGCAAAGGATTCCATAATCCCCAACCATTTCGCAAAGATCCTATCCTCGGGACAAGAAATCAACATCATCAAAAAGGATGTTTCCTTCCCGCCCACCTGGGCAAAATCAACTGCTACAATTTCTTCAACTCTCTGAGAAAAAAGACAGATTAATATACCGGCGAGATAAATCCCGCCCAAACAATTTGCTTACCCGGTAGTCCGCAGATTGTGTATTCCCTGCGTAGCTCTTTGTGGTCGCTGAAGAGATTCCCACACGGCTCGCGTGTGTTTGAACTTCTCCCATATTTTGCTGTTGTAGTGGTTGGTGTCTGCAGCGTCCCATTCCGCCGATAACTTATGGTACTGCTCGATTGTGAGATTCGGCTTCGCTAAAAACGCCGATCTTTTCGTCAGCTTCTCACGGGTATGCTCGGAAAGTTTTGTTGCCATCGTTCCTTTGTTGTGTTCGTCGAGAAGTCGTTGGGCTGCCGTTATTGTGTGCTGGCCACTAATGATGTAGTACTTGATGATTTTCTATTCTCCGTCTGAACCTTCCTCATTTGTTCCGGTGTTGTGATCCACACTTTGTCAGCGCCTTTGTTTCTCTCGTAGTATGCGCACAAAACAGCATTATGTGGAACGGTGTAAGAATTGTCGTCCTTCATCTTCTCCATGAGCTCAGCTACACGTTCCTGATTGAGTGGCCTGTAATTGAAGTTTGGGTTGACGCTGCAATACTTAACCCTACACTCGTAAATCCTATCATCCAACATCATTTCCTTGTGGCTTATTGCAGCATGGGATGCCACAGGTGCAGCTGACAAAACGACTAATGATTTTCTTCTACGATCCGAATCAACATGTGTGATCCCCGATTGATGCTGTTCTAATGTTCTCGGCACACTCTTCCAGCTCCCGAAATTTGCTAACGTGATCTGTAAAGAACCTGAGACCAAGCCACCCTCTCAATCTCCTTATGATGTCGCTGTGTTCTTCTTCAATGTGAAGAGGGAAGATTGCTCCACTTGTGGATTTTTGTATTGTGAAGCAAATCTCTGCTGAGAATACACCTACTCGATGAGTCTGAAGATCTTCGAAATAACATCCAGTTGGATCCCCTCCATAGATGGGCTTTCGTTGAGTTGAAGAAGAACTCCACGGTCAACATTAGTGAACACGTGAACGTCAATTATCCACAAGTCGACAAAACCACCCGAAATTAATGTTGTAACTGCGACCTCTGGATCCGAGAACGTGACATTGGATGGAACAAGGCATATGTGTCGAGCATCGTCAATCTGGGTTGCAGCTGCTTTCGGATGCTTGACTAGCACACCACTTTCCATTGTTTTGCTTGTCCATGCGATGTGACAGAGGTTAGTTTGACAGCAACCATGGTTGTTCCAATGCGCTTCCCATTTAGTTTGAAATATGGCCAAGTTGATTCCAGAATCCCCCTGCCCATCTCTTCTCCTGCTTCGTCTTTAATGTCACCTCAATTCCACATCTGAATACAAAAATGATTAGTTCAAGCACATATCCGAGTATAACAGATTTTATTTTAATTCTTACCCAGAATTTGACGACGACTCCATACTAATGACTCGATCTCCTTGTTTAATTAAATCGTCCTTCTGCAAAATAATACACTATGAATACAAATCATATAAAAACGCACACACACTTGTATAAACCCGAATATACAAAAATAATACACAGAGAGAAGTGGACGGAATTAACTGTCCAAAGCTCACTTTGTGCTAGTGCAAAAGAAAGATAACATTTCGTTTTAGAACCACCACAAATGTGAGCTCTGGACAGTTTTACATAGATTCCTAGCTTTTACTCGAAATATTATGATAAGATGATAAAAGTAAATAAAATGAGATATGCAACTTATATATACTAATACACATATATATTCACATGGAAGGTGCGGCGGGATTAATCTCGCCACCCCTTCAATGCCTCCTGAAAGAGTGGGCGGGATTAATCTCGCCACCTTTCTGGAGGCCTTGAACGGGAGTGCGGAATTAATCTTGCCACCCTTCTCGGTCTCAGAGAGAACTTGGCAGGATTTATTTCACACCCCTTCAGTGACTCCAGAAAGGGGCGGGATTAATCTCGCCCACCATGTAAGGGATGGTTAAATGAATTCGCCACCCTTCCCAGTTCTCTCCATTGGTATGTTGTAAACCTTCTACGTTCAGACAGAAACGTTTGGGATTGGTCCGACTCACCAATGGAGAAAAAGGAAGGGTGGCGGGATTCATTCCTCCAACAGGCATTGAAGGCTCGGCGGGATTAATCCCGCCGCCCAGGGCCTTCACTCGGTCCCTATGCGGCGGGATTAATCCCGCCGGACGCCAATTCCCTGCGCGAATCGGGCGGGATTAATCCCGCCGCCTAGGCCTTCAGGCAGGCCTTTGGCGGCGGGATAATCCCGCCCGATTCCGCGCAGGGCATGCGTACGCGGCGGATTAATCCCGCCCCCAGGCCCTTCACTCGGGCCTTAGTCGGCGGGATTAATCCCGGACGCCAATGCCCTGTGCAAATCGGCGGGATTAATCCCGCCGCCTAGGCCCTTCAGGCAGGCCTTTGGCGGCGGGATAAATCCCGCCCGATTCCGCGCAGGGGCATGCTAGCGGCGGGATTAATCCCGCCGGACGCCAATGCCCTGTGGGAATCCGACGGGATTAATCCGCCTAGGCCCTTCAGGGGCCAATGGCGCGGGATAAATCCCGCCCGATTCCGTGCAGGGCATGCGTACGGAGGGATTAATCCCGCCGCCCAGGCCCTTCACTCGGGCCCTTTGCGGAGGGATTAATCCCGCCGCTCATTTGGCTTAACGAATAACCTACCTGAATGCGGCGAGATTAATCCCGCCGCCACAAGGTAATTATATAGCAGCGGGATTAATCCCGCCGCTTACAC